>VDFB02281492.1:362101993-362177798 GCA_007258455.2 Sequoia sempervirens
GGCGCAGCCCGAGACTTAGAAAATAACCCACAAAAAAAGAGAATAATTTTATTATTCAAAAAATGGAGCTTCTTACATGCAGAGGATCTCAAAACCCCAAGTTCTACAATACATACAAGTTACAGAAGGCTATAGAATCACCCTTTCGCAATATGCGAGCTTGTCCCCAAAAAGTTACCCAAAAATTAGAAACCTGCCCATAAATAGAGCTCCTCTTTAGTTTGGAGCCAAAACAACATTCAAATTTGAGTTTAGGTGGTTTGGTGCTGAAAATTATAACTTGAAGTTCAAATTTCAAAAGAACATTTGCAATTGTATCTTCTAGAAAGTGCACCAACTTCCTGGGGCCATAACTTTTGATTCGGGACTCTGATTTGCGAACAGTTTGAACCGTTGGAAAGGTCACGAAGTCAATAACACGCTCAAAATTTTCTATCCCAATTTTGGCAAGTTTGGGGCTGATCCAGGAGCTTTAAGTGCCTCAAATCTAACTCGAAAGATTTTTAGGTGCAAATCTGGGAAACTAAAACTGCAATATCTTTCCACCTAGGAATAGAAAATAAAAACCATAAATTGAGAATTTCATTATGATGAAAAGGGTATCCAAAAATGTAAAAACATCTAAAAACTGAGAAACTTAAAATTTAACTATTTTTGGGTGATGCAAGATTGTCGTTACACCACTGGATGCTCCTGCATCATAATGATCCTATGGAAGAAGATGATCATGCACCAAAAAACACAGTTGAATATCATGTTACAAATACATTGATCCATGACACATTTAGTGGTAGAGCTGATCATGATGATCGAGATGACTTTGATGATGTTCATGATTTACCTGTACTTGAGAAGGCATACAAGCCCCTTTATGAAGGCTCCCGAACAACTCTTCTCTTTGATGTATTGTTGTTGTTGACCTTGAAGCTTATGAATGGTTTATCAAACATAGAAATCTCATAGATGTTAAGGTATGTCATATATGTCATCTTTTTTCATCTATTTTAATTATTGTTAGTTCATCACTAGTAAATAAAGGATGAAATATGTACCATTAATATTCTTTATATTAACAAATTTATTTTTGTTGTAGATTGATTGGTGAATTTTTGTTACCACCATCAAATATTTTACCTCGCTCATACCGAGATTTATTTGAAATTATGAAAGATATCAGAATGGAGTATCAAGCAATAGATGCATGTCCCAATGATCATATTATATATCATAAACAATAGGAATTTGCAACAGAATGCTCGAAATATCATATCAGTAGATATCGAATGAATCAACTAACAAAAAAGGTGCCTCACAAGGTTCTTCGCTATATTCCCATTATTCCACATATGCAAGGATTATTTAGGTGTGAAAGCTTAGCACAATTTAAGGATTACCATGCATAGAATAGAAGTGGAGATGACATTCTTCAAATTCTTGTGGATGGTTCTGCATTTAGGAACATGGAGGAAAAATGGCCACACTTTAAAGAATAACCTCGTAATCTTAGGCTTTCATTGGGAGCAGACGGTGTCAATCCATTTGGAGAGTTGAGATCTATTTACTCGGTGTAGAATTTTTTTGTTATCAACAATAACATTCCTCCATGGATGTCAATAAAGAGGGAGCACATAATGTTGTCAATGATTGTTCCAGGTATTTTTTTACATCAATTTTCTTTAACGTAGTAGCATCTCATTTTTCTTATTTGTTGCATAATGACTTATATTTTTTTCATTCAATAGTCATATACATTAATATATATATATATATTGCAGTAAAATGGTTATAATAATTATGTAATGTTTATGTTCATTCAACTAAGTAAGCACCAAGTTAAAGATATGAATGTATATATCGAGCCTCTTATTGATGAGTTACTAAAGTTATGGAATGGCGTCACTATGTATGACATCTCTAGACCAATAGGACAAAGAAAATTTTAATTCCATGCAATGCTTGTATAGACAATTCATGATGCCCCAGGGCTAACACATTTTTGTGGTATGTTATAACGTTTGACTGCACTTTAACAATATTTAATTTGATGAAGTAGATATTGAATGCATGTTTTTAAAATAATCTATTCATTATATATAATTATAAAAATTGACATATTTAATCCAATTATATATGATCATGCAAGTCTTCAAACAAAGGGAAAATTTGCATGTCCAATTTGTGGTCCAAAGATGAAATCTCGTCGTTCAACAAGTTTAGGAAAGCAGGTGTTTGAGTATAGGAACTTCCTCCATAGAAATCATAAGTATCGAACTACTGAAAAATATATTTTCAATGGGAAAGAGGAGACTACATCAAAACCATGAAGAATGACACATCGCCTATGGAAGTTGGAATATAATAGAATTAATCATCAAGGTTATACATCGAATCAAATTGTTTATCTATCATATATGATATGTTTTGAATTTATATTTTTATATTGTGTTGTGTTTACTCATGCTGTAATTGACAATGATTGTTGTTGTTAATTTGTTTAACTTATATGCTTCATGAAGGTCGTCAAGGCATTAATGGTCAGCTTCTACAGGGACTGAAAAGTTATCCCAGACAATTTAGTAGGTTGCCCTACTATGAGCAGCTACAAATTGTGCATTTTTGATACAATGCATATCGGAAAGAATATAACAGAAATGTTATGGAAAATATTGGATGGAATGCATGACAAAGAAAAAATTGTCAAAATTTGTAGTGACATTCAGGACGCCAATCATGCAATGAAAAATGTCATTCAATTAAATAACGATGGAGACAAAATTAATATAAGTGCCCTTCCTTGGTTATTAACAAAGCATATCAAAGAAATGCTATAAAAGAAGTCATACGAAAATTTAATTTCCCACAGGATTTGCTACGAACATAAACAATATAATAACAAAGAAAGGTGAATTTGGGTTAGGGATGAAAATGCATGATTGGCATACCTTCATTAAGATAATTATTCTAGTATATTATATACACTTGTATAATGCATGTATTTTTTAGTGTATTGTGTTTACTACTTTTTGAAAAATAATGAAAAGATCATTTTATAATTGTTGCAGTATGTTCTACCTCTATCTCTCCCAGACAACTTTGACAACAATGTCAAGCAAGTTATATATGATTTTGGAAAATACATGAGGTAAGTAGCGATATTTGTTCAATTCGTTGTATACATCTTATAATTGCCATTTGTTTTACTTGTTATGTAATATACTGTATATTTTTATTAAATCTCATTAATATTTTTGCACCTTGAATAACTTGTAGAAGGCTATCATCTAAAGAAATCCATAAAGAAGATATAAATTATTGGAAGAGAAAAATTCCTCGTCTAATGTGTGAAATGCAAAAGTGTCTACCTTCGACATTTTTTAATGCACAAGAACACTACATCATACACCAAGTTGAGGAGATTGAATTATGTGGACCAGTACACACAAGATCAATGTGGATGGTTGAGAGGCACTTAAATTTTTTGAAGGCTTTGGTTAGACAAAGAGCACATCCTGAGGGTTCTATGGTGGAGGGATATATGGTATACCAGACCATGGTGTACATTAGTGAATATCTTCCTAAGTTTGCAGCAAAGATCCATGTAAATAACATTTGGGATCCAAGAGGAAGGCCGGTAAAGTATAATGTGGTGGAAGAAGAAGATACCGAAGAACTAGAAGATGATGTAGATGATGATCAGGATCAATGGTTAGTTGATGATGTCCCTAAAGAAGATGTCAAAGAGGAGGAACTAGATGATGATGATGTAGGAGTTAATGTTCATGAAGATGACATCTGTGTGGATGATGACATTATCAAAAATGATATCGATGACGATGATGATGATATGACCAATCCTTACAATGTTGAATCTGGATTGGATGATACAGACAAAGAGTTGGATGAAGAAGAAGATCAATGACATTGAAATGTATAACTTATGTGATTATAATATCTATTTGATATTAATTTCTTGATAGAATTATATTTGAATTATGTGGTTACATAATTATTTCATGATGTTTTTAATTTTTATGCCATTACATAATTAATTTAATGATGTACTTTTTAATGTTTGAAAGGTCAAAAAATTAAAACATTTCAATAGTGATGTTAACAACCTTGAAATTAGTCTGTTTTATGTTTCATGTGATCATAAAAGATTAAAAAGTCAGTTGTAGAGGTGGTTGTTTAGTGTTTGACATGTAAAGGCCTTTAAAAGGCATAAAGTGATCATTGTAATGGTTTTTTATGGTTGAGGATTTAAAATGCAAGCTTTTGACATTTGAAAATCTGTGTTTTTCTTCAAAATTTATGTATTTTTCCTATTATGTAGCACTATACGGTCACATGCATCCATATTTAGATGTGAAATCAATTCCATGTCATGAAGATATGTGTTAGATTTGATTTGAATTTGATTTGAGGGCTTAAGGCATTGATTTGAGTTAGAAAGCTTCATTTCTTTGCATACAGCCCTGTTACCCTATTTTTGAGGGTTTTGTAGTCCAAACATGATATAAAGGGGCTTTTACACTTTTTGTGATTACTATAGCTTGTGTAAGAGGCCCCATGGATACTATTGTAATTGTAGGATGCATGAATAGGGTGTAGGATGAGAAATAAAGAAGGTATAGCTGCTTTCCTCAAGAGTTTTGTGAAGAAAAGCATGTGTTCAAAATGAGAGGTACTTTTTGGCCCGATGTTTGTTTTCTCCTTCATTTTCTATAAGGAGGATTTCAAGGCCAAAAGTACGGGTTAGCAAGTTAGATATTTTTTGGTCGAGTCTAGGTAGAGTTGCAAAGAAAATTGTAAATTTCAATGGTTTTAAGGAAAATGCAATTTAGGTTTTGAGTCATTCTATAGTAGGTTTTGAATTCATGGGGATTTGATGTTTTATGACAGTACTAGAATTTGAATTGAAATGATTAATTCAAATTCATGTCTCTCCATTGTACATGCATATCTAAATTTTGAATAAGATAATTAAGGGTTGTCTCATTCATCTCACTCTTGTGGTGTCTATGATTTTTGTTTTCGCTTTAATTCAAGGAATTAATTAAAATGCTTGAATGGGATTGTAGGTGGATATGTTTTGTATAAGGATTTGATAAGTAGTATTGGGTTAGAATACATGTTGATGAAATTGTAAAGCAATTTTCTCAAGGATCTTATATGTTATGTGTTAAATCTGTCATAAAACCTTAGATGTTTATAAATTTGACTCCCTCAATGGATATATGGCACTGATGTAAGTTGTACTAATTTTTATGCTTCATTATTTTGTTTGTCTTTACCTAGCGCTTGCTACAAATTGCAAATCAATGACTATTTTACACTGTGGAATGTGTTGTAGTTATCTCATGCTCCAAATAGTTAATATTACTGATGAACAACCAATTCTATTTCATATTATACTATTATGTTGAGCTATTAAATGAGATTATTTGTTGTTGTTAATGTTGTTTACGATAATGGTGCAAAGGTTGTAAAAGAATTAAGGGATCACCCTCCCGGGTCTTGTAGAGCCCAAAGTGTAGGAGGTCTTTAAAATCCTCATTAGTTGGTCTAGGTCCTTCGAGCTAACCTTGATTGGAATTGGCAATTCCATTGGTAAATTAGAAGACCAACCTGGTTATAGTAAAAACAACCAATAGGTAGAGGGGAGAGAGATAGAGGGATTCAGTGAGAGAGAGGAGGGAGTGGGAGAGAGATAGAGGGTAGAGGGTTAAGGGTAGATGAGAGGGATATAAGAGTGAGTGAGAGAGAGAGAGAGACTTGAGAGAGGGAGAGGGGGTAGGAGGGCGAGACTTGAGAGAGAGAGGGAGGGAGGGAGGGGGAGAGAGAGAGATAGAGGGTGGGGTTTAAGGGTTTAAGTTTAAGGGTTAATGGTTTAGGGTTTGCGTTAAGGTAGAGGAGAGAGAGAGAGAGACCTAAGAGAGAGAGGGAGAGGGGTGGAGGGAGAGTCTTGAGAGAGAGAGAGGAGGAGTGAGAGAGAGATATAGGGTGAGATTTAAGCAGCAAATTGGGGTTTAAGTTTTTAGGTTTAGGGTTAAGGGTTTGGGTTTAGGGTTAAAGGTGGGGGAGGATGGGGGAGTGAGTGAGAGAGAGAGACCTAAGAAGTGGAGGGTGGGAGGGAGATTCTTGAGAGAGAGAGAGGGAGGGGTGGGAGAGAGATAGGAGTGAAAGTTTAGTTTAAGGGTTAAGGGTGAGGGCTAAGGATAAGTGGAGAGACTTGGGAGAGAGAGAGAGAGAGAGAGAGAGAGAGAGAGAGAGAGGGGGTTGGAAGGGAGGGGAGAGGTGGAAGGAGAGAGAGAGACCTGAGAGAGGGAGTGGTGCTAAGATGGAAAGACTTCAGAGAGAGAGAGAGGAAGGGAGTGGGAGATAGATAGAGGGGGAAAGGGTTACGGGTAGAGGGTAGAGGGTTTAAGTGTTTAGGGTTTAAGGGTTAAGGGTTTAGGGTTTAGGGTTTAAGGGTAGAGGGGAGACACATAGAGGGATTGAGTGAGAGATAGAGAGAGACCTAAGAGAGTGAGAGGGCGTAGGAGGGAGAGACTTGAGAGAGAGAGAGAGAGAAGGTATAGGGTAGAGGGTTTACAGTTTAACGGTTAAGGGTCTAGGGTTTATGGTTAAGGGTAGAGAGGAGAGAGATAGAGATAGAGAGTGAGAGAGAGACCACAGAGAGAGAGGGGGTAGGAGGAGAGACTTGAGAGAGAGAGAGAGGTAAGGGTAGAGGGTAGAGGGTTTAAGGTTTGGGGTTTAAGGGTTAAGGGTTATGGGTTATGGGTGGGGAAAGAGATGAGGGATTGATTGAGAGAGAGAGGGAGGAGTGGAAGAGAGATAGAGAGAGTAGAGGTTAAGGGTAGAGGGGAGGGAGATAAGAGTGAGTGAGTGAGAGAGAGAGACCTGAGAGAGGGATACTTTTTGGGAAGGTTTTAAAATGACTTAAGCCCCATCACTTCTTCTAGGTTGGGCCCCCTTTGATTTTATCATTTTATTTCCTTCACCTGACTTTATTTTTCCTAAGTATTTTGTTGGTCCGATGTTCCCTCGTTAAAACAACTTATGTCATTTTTTATTGTTGGCCTAGTGATGTCCCCTTATTTCTTTAGGGGAGAGGGCCCAGTAGTCATGCAGGCTAACTTTCTCAGCATGTAGCAATTGACTTGAATATCGTAGAACCTTCATTTTCTTTTTGAAATGTAGACTTGTCTCTTATTTATCTATAACTAAGGTTTGGAGGCATGAATCATCATACAACTCACCACATCGGCAGATCTTTTGAGAAGTGTCTAAAATTTAACTTTTTAAAGGTTCTACCAAAACTTAATCATGGAACCCCCAATAGTTGAACCAGAAAAATATCATTTGTTGCTTGTAGAATATGATATTTTTATTTAAATTAAAATTAATATACAACCTAAGTGGACCAAATACTTATTGATAACCATAATTATTTGATATTCTACCTTTTATATTCAACACATATGGACTAATAGTTGAACACAAAAAATCTATTTGTTGTTATAAAAACAACACATAATTGTTTAAAATACAACTTATATTCAACAAAAATGGACCAATAGTTGAACACTAAAACTTTTTGAAAATCCTTCACATTTAATGGGAAAATACATGCTATTTATTGTGGTCACCTTTTATATTTGTGATAGGACAAACTATTAATATAAAATTATCCAATGCTTGTACATTGCTACCCCAATTGTTGTACACATAAGAACAATATTTTTTCACTATGATAACAATACTTGTTTAAATGAGTGTCTTATTTTATTAAATGAGCATTTTATTTTTTAAATGATATACTTATAGTGGAGAGTTGTGATATTTTATTTGAAACAAAAAAATACTTATTTCACTTCTTCATGAATGTATTTATGTTTTTTTCATATAACATTTAGAGGTTCTCATGTGTTCAAGTATGGGTCCATTTTTTTATCAACATTTGGTTTTTTCCTTATTTACATTTGGACTGTTTATTTACAATATATAGTATAAATAGGTGGTAAGATTGGGTATTATCATCACGATTGAGTGTTTGACTATTGGACCCCACACAACTATTGGGACATCTCCCCTAATAAATGTTTTTATTTTGCAGAGGGACAAGTTCGCATGGACGTAGATCAATCGTCATGTGATCTCAACCATTCCTCGCCATCCCGTGATGACCCCACCACACTGTCTTTGTTGATCGCGATATCATGGGCGAGCACCATGTGTCTCATCTGGTGAAGCCAAAGGAATGATAAATACTTCGATGCATCTTTAATACATTATGTCGTGGGTTACTAAAGCGGTTATAAGATGCACATGTTTTAAATCAATGAAGATGTTATAATCTCAGCAGAAAGGTGCTCGATGGTTAATAACAAGGTTGGCGACTATGTTGAACAAATAGGATTGCCAATGGTTGAGATCCATGGTTGCCCGCCATCGCGTGATCAAAAGTTGCGAGGTCTTTATTGATTGCAATATCACGGGTGGGCACCACGTGGATCTCCTTGGCAACGAGTAGTATGGTGGGGCAATGGCTACCTAGCCTACAAAAAGGCATGGGCATATGCATGGCTTATGCCTGTCACACTTTTGTTAACGGTTGTCAGTGTCAGTTAATGTACATTTCATTAATTAGCTGCTGCGTACTTCCTTAGTATGTTCAATATATTTTTTTTCTTTAAAAAATTATTGTCTACTTTTTAAAAAAATTAAAAACTGTTGTATATTTAAATTCTTAAAAATATAGAATAAATTTTTGTTCTTTAAAAAATAATTTTGTTTTACTTTGAATTATTTTAAATATAATTAATAAAATAATTTTGAAGTAACTGTTTCATATATTTTTATATACATTTAATAAATAAAATAAAATTAAAAAAATAAAATTTTAAAATATGATTGATAAAATAATTCTTCTACACTAAAAAAGTTGATATATACATATAATAAAACAAATATAATAATATATCAAGTTTTAAAATATATGTAATAAAATATTTTTTAAAGGATAAAAAATGTTTCATACTTAATATATAAAATAAAATAAATATATCAATTTTTAAAATACAATTAATAAAATAATTGTGAAATAAAATGAAATAATTATGAATGAATAAAAAATTGATATATATATATAATAATTTTAAAATAATATTCATTGGTTTTTTAATTATTTTATTAATTATATTGTAAAAAATTGATATATTTATTTTATTTTATTTATTAAATACTTACTAGGATATATATTATTTATTAATAATATATATATAAAATATGTCAAGAGATATCCTTTTGATGCATCTATTGTACTATTATAAAATAGGTGCCTCAACAAAGATATCTCTTGGTGTATTTTATATATATTAATAAATAATATATATATGCTAGTAGCATTTGCAGCGCAACATGAAAGACAAGATTAGAATTACTTTTAGTTATATAATTAAGGTTAGGGTTAGATATATATTTAGTTAGGGTTGGGGTTAAAAATAGTGTTAGTGTTAGTTTTACGATTAAGTTTAGGGTTAGAGTTAGAGTGATAATTATTGTTGAGATTGAATCATAACCCTAATTAAACCTTAACCTTAAACCTAATTGAACCCTAACCCTATTTTTAATTGAACTTTAACTCTAACCCCAACCCTAACCCTATCATTGAACCCAAGCTTTATCCTAGAACCCCAACTCTAATTAAATGGTAAACCTAACCTAACCTTAACCCTAATGCTAATCCCAACCCTAAGTCTATCTATAATTTTAATCCTAACCCTTCTCATTCTAACCCTAATTATAATCTTCATTATAATTCTAACCCTAACCATAATTATAATGCTATTCATAATCCTTAGTTTAACACTAACCATAGTTCTCATGACAACCTTAACTCTAATTATAACCCTAATCAAACCCCGACCTTAACCTTAACCCTAACCTTGAGCTTAATTAAACCCTAACCTTAACCTTAAGCCCGAGCTTAATTAAATCAAGATCCTAGCTCTAACCCCAAACTCATATATGTGAGATAATTATAATTTACCAAAACCCTAACCCATAATTGAATCATAACCCTAATTGAAATATAATCCCACCTTTAATTGAACCATAACCCTAATTGATCGTAATTTTAACCCTAAGCCTAATTGAACCCTATTTTAACTCTAAGACTAATTAAACACTATTTCTAACCCTAACCCTAAGCCCATCTAAATCCCTAGCCCTACTGAACCCTAACCCCAATTGGATCATATTTAAAGCCTAACCCTGTGGGCACTAAGCCTAATTAGACCTAACACAATTGAACCATAATTCTAACTTAATTTAATACTAACACTAACCCTAATCCTAATAACATATTATTGGGGTTATATTTATTAATGTCTTAATATTAGTTTATAAATTCAACATTAATTATAAATATTTTAAAATAAATTAAGTATTTCAATCTAAAATTTTAATATTTGACATTACAAATCAAATTAAACTAAATTCTAATTTTTAAAATCCATAAAATATTTATTATCTATTTAGTTTTACTAATTATCTAATACAATTAAATTAAATTAAATTAAAATATTCATTTTTAAATTAATTAAACAATTATTAATTAGAATTTTAGAATAAATTAAGAAATAAGATCTATATAAAATCAACTTTCTATTTTTTTTCTTTGTGTCCAAATCATTTCATTTTCTAAAATTATACTAAATTCTAGATATCATAATTAAACAAAAAAAATTATTCTATTCTAGTCCTAACCCTAGTTAAACCCTAATCCTACTTGGACTCTAACCCTTACCCTAATTGAAAACTAAATCTAATTGTAATTGACCACTAAGCATAATTGAATTCTACCCCTAACCCTAACCATAACTCTAACTAAACCCTAAACCTAACTCTAATCAAACCCTTACCCAAACCTACTTGATTCATAATCCCAACCCTAAACCCCAATTGAACTTTAAAACTAACCTTAATTAAGTATTAACCCTAATTAAACATTTATTGAACAATAGTTCTAATTGTACCATAACCCTAACTTTGAACTATAGTTGAACTCTAATCCTAACCCTAACACTAATTTTTATCCTAATTCAACCTTAACCCCAACCCTAACCTTAACCTTGACCCTATTTGAACTCTTATTGAATTCATAACCTTAATTAAACCCCAACATCATCCTCCATCCTAACCCAAATTGAACATTAATTGAACCCTAAACCTAACCCTAAGTGAACACTAATCCTAATTGAACTCTAACTTTTTAGTTGAAAATATTAGAGTGCCTTAGATTTTCCCATTCATCATCATTTATCATTCAATTCCTAATAGAACTCCAAAAATTTATACTTTTATAATGTTTTAATACACACCCAATATTAAGGGTTTAGAGTTTAAGGATTGTATGGGTCCATGGGCCTAGAGCCTAGCTGGCCTAGGAGCCTAAGGGCCAAGGGCCTAAGGTCTAGGTCATGCAGAGGGAGAGAGATAGAGAGTGATTGATATATATTACATCTGAGAGAGGGAGAGGGGGTAGGAGGGAGAGACTCCAGAGAGAGAGAGAGGGTAGAGGGTAGAGGGTAGAGGGTTTCAGGGTTTTGGGTTTAAGGGATAAGGGTTTAGGGTTATGTGTAGATGGGAGAGAGATAGAGGGATTCTGTAAGAGAGAGAGGGAGGGAGTGGGAGAGAGATAGAGAGTAGAGAGTTAAGGGTAGAGGGTAGAAGGTAGAGGGTTAAGTGTAGAGGGGATGGAGATAAGAGAGAGGACGGAGAGGGAGAGGGGTGGATAATGGAGAGAGAGGGAAAGAGGGAGGGAGTGGAGACAGTGAGGGTTTATGGCTTATGGTTAATGGGCCTAGGGCCTAGGCCTAGGTCAAGGGCCTAGGGCTCTAGGCTCTTGGCTGGGCAGAGGAGACACACAGAGGAGTGAGTGAGAGACAGAGAGATCCAAAGAGGAGAGGGGTAGGAGACTAGAGACATGAAGATAGAGAGAGAGAGAGGGTAGAGGGTTTTATGGTTTGGAGTTTATGTTATGGTTTAGGGGTTTATGGTTATGGGTAGGGATTCAGTGGAGAGAGAGGGAGGGAGGGGTGGAAGGTAGAGGGGAAGAGGGGATAAAGATAGGAGTGGAGAGACGGAGAGAAGGAGTGGAGGGGTGGACGGATAGAGGGAGTGGACATGGAGAGATAGATGGGAAGGGAAACAGTGTGGGGAGAGACAGAGAGAGGAGAGAGAGACCTGAGAGAGGGAGAGGGGCAGAGGGAGATAATGGAGAGAGAGGTAGAGGGCATATGGTAGAGGGTAGAGGGCTTCTAAGGGTTAAATGGTTTAGTGGGGTTATGGGTAGAGGGAGTGGAGTGGGTGAGAGAAATACCCAAGAGAGGGAGAAGGGGTAGGAGGGAGAGACTTGATATAGATTGAGTGAGTGAGTGAGAGAGAGACCTCAGAGAGGGAGTGGTGCTAGGAGGGAGAGACTCTAGAGAGAGAGAGATAAAGGAAGGGAGGGTTAAGGGTAGAGGGTAGAGGGTTTAAGGGTTTAGGGTTTAGGGTTTAGGGTTAAGGGGAGAGAGATAGAGGGAGTGAGTGAGTGAACCATTTACATATTATTATTTTATTCTTCCTTAGTTAAATATTTAGTTACCCATTTACCGTTAGCATAAATGACCCAAGAATTTAATAGAATGGACTACTCATATAATACCTTTCATTATGGAGCTCAATTCTCTTATATATTACTACGTATCAAATCCTTTGTCAATAATTGTAAACTTATGACTCCATTTAAGCATTTAATTTATTTTCTTGAATCAAAGCAAAAACATAGACACACAATTGAAAAAATTCTCAAAAGAAGAATGACAACATCATTAACATTTCATTCAAAATTCACTCAAGTCCACATAAGGAGAGAAAATATATTAGAATTATATGTTTATTCATGCTTATAAGTCATATTTGCATACAATATAAGATAATTTGCATATATTCATCCAAAAATCAAAATAGTTCATCTATTTTATTCCTATCTTTCTACCCATATATGCAACTCAAAACCTAGCTAGAGCTTTCATTAGTTCTCTCCCTACAAATGAGCCTTGAATTCCCTTTTATATGACAAGGGAGCAACAAGCTTCGGGCTCAAATGTAATTTCACCACAAATTTTCATTTGAACAAAATCTCCATTGCATTTGACTTTCATTTCAAAACTTCCCACACGTTGAATTTGCAAAACATAGTGCAACTAGGGAAAGCTAAAGTTGTAACTACCATCAAAAAAGGTAATACAAATTGTCATCAAAATCCCCTTTTTTGCTATCCATGCAAAAAAACAAGGCAACCAAATTGCCACAAAGGCACACAATTGACATCAAAATGTGCCACACACGTATAACCAACACCACCAACAACAACAACATCATCAACACAAAATTTTACATCCCACACAACAACTTCCTTTTTTCCTACCACCCTGCCCTTACCAACACTCAGACCCCAGTGTACACGTCTGCTTCTAGTTGTTGCTAGAGGAGGAGAGGGTTTAACTGCCAATGGCACCATAGATATCACTTCCTCATCAGAGGGAAGACCATGACTGAAGTGAGCTAAATACAGATAGTAGTCAGAGTCGGTCTCGATTACACCATCAGAAGTGTTGCTCGTAAGGTCAATGGGCGAGTGTTGGCATCCAAATGAGCCATGCCCATACCTTATTTTCCTATCGAAACTAGTAATAAAGCACACTGACTACTTTCCTTTGTCATCTACCAGTTGAGCAGCAATGTCCTGGAATTGTAACCTTCTACTACATCTAGTGGGCACAAGCATGGGCTTGTTAGCCAAATCACCTTCCTAAATAGCAGGACCGTGCTTTTGTGAGCTCAAACAAACATACCTCCTCACTGACTTACTCATTTTCTCTTGTCAGAAAAGCACTCAAACTTGATTAGACTCAGCCCAGAAAGTGCTCTAACTACTACTAGAATGACATAATTGGTAGTTAATTCCTCTTGTATTTATTGTGCGAGGTAATGGAAACCTTCATCAATGCTTAGTAAAAATCCATGTGCAAACATGGCAATTTGGTGGCGTATGTACTGTCACCATTTAACTTGAGTTGCATGAGAATCTGCAGATCAACCTTCATGATTGCCAACAACAACATCTTCACACAAATTGAGATCGACATGACTACACAAGCAAGGAATAATTCATTAATGATTCACCATTTGTACGATAAAACGACCACCATGTGTTGTTTTCCAACTTTGAATACTGCCCGCTGATCTCCTAAAGAGTTCACAGATCAAACTATTTATCTCTGGCTAACTCGGTTTGACATCCAATGAAGCATTGTTGACCTTCCTCATGACCAATAACATTAATCCATCTTGAAAACCAACTACCATGTCATCAAGTCCTATGCACTTTGCAAACTAAATGGCTGGAGCTACGCATCGCAATCTCATTGACCTCATGGCTTTTAACCAACCTTCATCTTCCTCCTACGAGTTAGCAGGGAATGACAGAGATTTACATTAGATTTTGATCTTGGTTGTTGATCTAAAACCATAGGTTATGAGCTCAATAGTGGAGATTGAGCCCCACATTCCATACAGGACACACATCTGCGTTTTGCTAACCTCGCACCAAATAATAGGCCAAAACCTTAGGTCTGTGAACTGGCAGGGTACGATCGAGATCTTCTCCCATATCTTTGAATATAAAAAACCTACACATTGCATGGTTAGTATTTAATGAAAGGATTTGGCTAAACCGTCGGCAATATGACCACTGGGGTTAATGGCTTAGGCTTATGTCACCGGATTAAAATTAAATCCCAACTTTAGGAGAAGACATAATGCGGTGGGAAAATGATGACCAATTCTTTGGGCTAATGGGGTCGATGAACTGACATGCCAAATGGCTCAAGAGGTGACTTAACGAGTCGATGACTGACCAAGCAGGTCAACCTGAAATTATAACATTTGCGTGCTCTAGGGAATAAAACCCTACTAATTCATGGGGACAAGGGTTCCAAAATGGAGACCTAGTTCAAGTGGTAGAGAGAAAATTCTTCAAAATTTTAGACTTGAGATAGAGTGACTGAGTGAGTAAGAGAGAGAGTGGCCTAAGAGAGGGAGTGGTGCTAGGAGGGAGAGACTTGATAGAGAGAGACGAAGGAAGACACGATTAAGGGTAGAGGGTAGAGGGTTTAATGGTTTAGGGTTAAGGGTGTAGGGTTATGGGTAGAGGGGAGAGAGATAGAGGGATTCAGTGAGACAGAGAGGGAGGAAGTGGGAGAGAGAATATAGAGTAGAGGGTTAAGGGTAGGGAGTTAGGGGAGGGAGGAGAAGGTAGTGAGAGAGAGAGAAAAAAGGGTAGGAGAGGTTAGACTTGAGAGAGGAAGAGGGAGAGAGGGGGAGAGAGATATGGGGTAGAGGGTAGAGGGTTTAGAGGTTTAGAACTTAGGTTAAGGTTTAAGGTTTATGGTTAAGGGTTTAGGGTTTAGGGTTTAAGGGTAGAGGAGACACATAGAGGGAGTGAGTGATAGATAGATAAAGACCTAAGAGAGGGAGAGGGGGTAGGAGGGAGAGACTTAAGAGAGAGAGAGAGGGTAAAGGGTAGAGGGTTTAAGGGTTTGGAGTTTAAGGGTTAAGGGTTTAGGGTTTAGGGTTATGGGTAGAGGGGAGAGAGATAGAGGGATTCAGTCAAAGACAAAACCCAACCTTAGGATTTTCCCCAAACCATAAAAGACTAGTAACATAAGACAAGACATGAAATGACAGATTCAAAAGATGCAACATACTATGTTGATATGTCCTTCAATCTTCTTAAGAAGATCCATGATCTGTTTATAAAGGAAGTGACTTCATAGATGCATCAAGTTCAATTATGCATCTTTTAAACAATGAGGAAGCATTTCAAGTTGTTTTCAAGCCCCTCTCACCATAACCCTATTAGATAGTCACACATCACATGAGAAGGTGAGTTGTTAGGTCACCCACATATGTGACAGGTGGTTGTCCAATAAAGATAAAATGAGGAGACTGTAGACAAGTAAAATATACTGATTGACATCGTGCATATGATCCTAACTTACTAACATCGTTTCTTCCTGAATCATCCCTTGGTCTAACCATTTAATGAAATTCCCCTATCTGATTAAATTCATCAATATTCATCTCTTAATTAAGTAAATCAATTTATCTAGATAAGTCAATATTTTTTGTTAATTAAATCAATCCATATGATCTAATTATCCCTATTTAATTAAATAATTAATTTATTTGATTAAATCTCTAAAGTCTATCCATTAAATTAAATAAATTAAAACCTTGTTTGATTTAATCTAACACCATCTCTTTTAATTAAATAAATCAAAATCCTTATTTAATTAGCCTCTTATCATATTCCTCTCTTATTTGATTTAAATAAATCCATAAATTTGAGTCAAATAAGTCACATCATCTAATCTCATGTTAAATTAATTAAACCTTGATTAATTTAATCTCATCTCATGTCACATCCTCTAGATAATGCAAGTTGCACATGAAAATAGATTTAATTCATTTATTAAATCTCTATTTTCCTCACAAGGCATCTTTTGGAATATTCTCTCAATTTGAATTCAAAAATTCCAACTCAACATGTACATCCAACATGGAATTTAAAATCTCTTTCATGTCCTTTTCCTTGAGCCAAGTGGCATTTATTACATTTTCCCTTCCCTCTTACATGTCATTTCAACAAATTTGAATTTCAAATATTTGCATTTATTGGCACAAACCCCAAATCTTGCACATCCTCCATCCATTCATAGCTTGACAAGTGGCATCATATCATTGGATGAATGTTATTTCCACATTGCTCAAATTTGGACATTCATCCATCTTGAAATCCTATAAGTAAGGAGCTCATATCCTCATTTCATCATCCACAAACATTGCAAAGTTATTATGCTAAAATATTTAGCCATTTTCATCCATCATTGAATTCTTAGCTAGGATTTTTGTAGATTTGGCTTGGAGTTCTCATCTTTCATCAAAGTGGATCAATATCATATTCAAAATATCAAGATTTCATCATAGAAATTGGGAAAGGGCCAATATTCACATCAAATTGGCACCAATTCCCCCATGGGATCATGAGTTTGCACATTTAAATTAGGATTCAAGTTATTTCTTTGTTTTATTTTTTTCTTCATTGTTTTCTTTCCTATTTTGAAGGTTGTAAATGGATTTCATGGGGAATCCTTGTTTTAGCTTGCAATTTCTTGTTTAACTTGTTTACTTATGTTGTTTTGCAGGTACTAGGAGAAGGGTTCGCACATTTGGCGCTAGAAGGAGGGCTGGTTATCATTATTTCTAATCTTTTCTTGAAATTTCTGTGTTTGTCTTCACACACAGGAAATTCCAACGCGGGCTCGTCAGCATCGCTGTTTTGGCACCGCAGGCTTGTCAGCATTGCTATATGGCACCGCTTAAAACACAAACTGCATTGCTAGACTCGTCTCGCCAAAATATTTGAATTCTAAACTCTGCCGCTGGACTTGCCGACCTGCAGAAATTTTCAAAAAATATTAGACTCCGACGCTGGACGTAAACTGCGACGCTGGGTGAAAATTGTGATGCAGTTGAGCTCTCTGTCCTGACACAGAGCGTCGCTGACTGGTAAGCAGCGCTGTAAGAGCACCGCTCAGAAGCCAAACTGCGACACCATCATGAGTTGCGACGCTGGGAGACAGTAAAAAGGGAAAATTTGATTTTTAGCATGTGCTTTTGATTTATGATCAATTTATCTTCTATTTCCTGCCTTTTAATTTTTTTATTTTTCTAGAATCTGATTTGTTTTTCTTCTTTGTAGGTTGGAAATCGAAATTGAAGAAAGGAGCATGAGGGCTATGTCTTACAAAATCAAAGTGTTTTTAAACACTTTAGTGTTTGTTTAACACTATTTTGAGAATTTGTTATCTTTTCTTTCTTAGAACACTAATTTTTGTTTGGGCTTAAAAAGAACCTTTCCATTTCTTGCAAAAAGGCTAAAATGAACAATAGGATCAACAACATACTAAAGTTTGTTTTTGGTTAACAATTGAACAAAATGTCTTTCACTTGTGATTTGGTGCTCTAAAACAAACTCACATTTTGCTTTGAGGATTAAAAAGAACAAGTGTAGCTTTGTTTTTTGTGAGGGCTTACTTAAACTAAAGCCATTGAAAAAGGACGTATGCACTTCTCTCGTGCTTTATAGTGATCTTGAGAATCAAAAGGACTTTTTTATGACTTTAGGGTGAGACAAAGCAATCACCTCCACAGTTCGATTTGGGTTTAAAATTGAACATCTTGTGCGAGTGTGAGTGGGGGAATTGTTGCATACATTCTCTCTCCTTGTTGCCAACAAGGATTGATCGAGTTACGAATAGTGTTCTTCATTTTCTTTTTTTTTATCCTAGAGGGCCTGCCTTGGGGAAAAAGTACTCACCCAAGGGAACGACTCAACCGGTAACACTCTAAAGCCAAGAGTATTTCCAATCGGGATATAAATGTGGATATTGGAAGAAATTCCAATATCACGCGGTTGATTCTGACAAGATGGATCTGAAAGGGGACTCTTGTCTTATGGGTCAATCTCCACGAATGGAAAGTCCTTACTAAAACCCATGTGCTAGAATTTTCCAAAATCCTTTTATCTATTTGTTGGTGCAAGAATGGTCATTCTCAAGCCACCCCACACTTTTACGGTCTTCTAGTAGAAATGGAAAACATGCCATGGGAGTTTCATGGGTGTTGATGCTTGGCTTCCTTGTATAAGTGAGGTGTCGGGAGCCAGTGGGGTCAAGCATCTAACCATTCGCTAGAGATAAGCGTAGCTAGACTTGTCCAAGTGGGAATCCAACAAATATTGTCTTACACATCCATAGGATTGTACTTATTCTTGGGTTACAAAATGCATTGCTTGATCGAAAACATCATGGAAACAAACACTTGAACCTCATCCAAATTTCAAACCCTTTTGAGACAAATACAATTGAATCAATCCATATGTTATTGCTTTCCCTTGGGATTCACATCCTTAGAGGTTTCTAAACATTGGATTATATCTTGATTTGTCTCCTTAAGTAAACAATAGGAAAACCCTTGCCTTAAGTTCATTGAATTTCCACATAACATATCTTGTGGGGTTTGAAGAAATTAAGACATTGGACATCTTAGTTTGAAAACCTAATTGAAGAAAGTTTTTTTGGTAAAATAAAGACATTAAGCAAAGCTAAACAAAATGAACTTTCATATGTGTTGAAGACTCACAATCCCAAAGCAAAATTCATTGGTTGGAAATCCAAAAATGAATGTTCAAATGAGATCATTTCTTGGTTACAAAGGTCTTTAGGAAGCATTTGCATGATCTTCAATACCTAGGTCTAGGCAGACAAAGTGTACCTTTTAGGTTCACCTTAGGATCAAAACATATCAAAATCTTTTTCATCCATCCTCCAAAATATCAAAAGAACATCATCTCATAATCACCTTTTGGAAAATATTGAAATCATTCTTAATACTAGGCTTTGTGGCAAAATAAAAATCATCAAAATCATTGAGACAAAATCCTTGAAAACATTATCAAAAACACCTTTGACTAGGCATGTGTAGATGCATCATTTTGCATATACTTAGTCAAAGTTATCAAAATCATCTCGTCTAGCTTAGTATATGTAGATGAATCCTTCTTCATATACTTACTAAAAAAATGATCATTTTGTTTGAATAGGTGTGGGTAGATGCATCCTTCTCCCCACACATATTCAAATCATCATCCTTTGAACAAATCTATCCCTTAGATCATCATCCAAACATCTTAGGGTCTTTTTGTTCAAAATCAAAATCAAAATCAAGGACAAAATCCCAAAATCAAAATCAAAATCCGCAAGTCCTAAAAGCCTAGTATCTCATTCAAGATTTATCAAAAGCTAAAACATCTGTATCATCCATCCCTAACATCATCATCATATCATCACCTTTGATCCTCAAGGCATCCTAAAACTTTCTACTTTGGGGTATAAAATAAAAATAGATCCAAAGAATCAAGAGATTCATCTCCCATATTCTCAAAGATTGATCCTTGTTTTATGGTTCTAATTAGATCTCAATACAAGAAGAGTATGGAAGCCAACAAAGAAACACCCACTTCAAGTGATCTTAGCCAAAAAAATGCAGAAATGAATCCTGCCGAATCAAGTAATCCGTTGACCCTCTCATCATAGCAAAATCCACAAGAAGAAAACCGAGAGGACCTTACCTTTGGAATGTCTCGCAAAGAGATGACTGAAATGCTCCAAAATTTGGACAACCATAGAATCATCAACATCATGATGAGACTTAACCCTTCATTATACATGCTTGAGCTAGCAAAACAAGGGGCCAAGTTACCTTTAGATTTTTATGTCAGTACCATAGTAGAGACATCATTTCCTCCAATTTAATCCACCATTCCCATCTCATCTACACCCCCATCTCAAAACATCACGCAAAACATTCCACAAATCACAACATCATTTGCTCCAACCCAACCCAATGTTAATAAGGGAAGTGCATTTCTCAATGCACTTCAAACACACCCCCTTGTTAATAATCAAAATTTGGATGAAAAAACCACCTTGGAACAAAGCATACCCCAAAACCCATTACACAAAAATGTTCCTCTCACATTCCATCATGATCCATCATCATCATTTTTTCACGCAACACCTCAAACACCTCTTCTCACAAATTCACAAGAAGAGGGAGATATGTTCGGACCAGGGGGCATATTTGACACCACAACATTTTCGCAACAACTAACACCCCTTACATTTCCACCTCTTCCACCATTACCATTATCATCTGCACCACTCCTTGGTTTAGGGCTTCCTCCCCTACCAAGTATCAATCAAACCTATATCCCAACCATCAATCAAAGCATTACACCAAACGCTCAAAATTTTTCATTGACATCGCAACAAAAAATGACAAACACACAAGTGATTGCAACCTCATCAAACATCCCCTTCACATCACAAAGCATGGTCTCCCAAGGACCAACCATATCAACAGCACCATCCATCACACAAAACATCAACACCACCTTCACAAACAACATTCCAATTCCACCACCACCTCTACCACCACCAACTTCCACCACATCAAGTCAATACGACGCAACATTGCAAGCCGCTTTCCAAAGAGGATACCAACAAGTTTAGAAACAAAAAGCCGAACAAATAGTTGCTCAGCAAGCTGCTCAAGCTGTACAGGCTGCTCAAGCTGCACAAGCCGCATTACAAGCACAACAAGCCCAGGCATTATTGCAACAACAAAAAAAACAAGCCACACAAGCATTGCAAGCACAAAGGGCCGCTCAAGCACAATTGTTATTACAAAAGCAAGCAGCACAGGCACAAACAACACAAGTGCAAGCTCAATATTAGGCACAACAAGCTCAATATCAAGCACAACTTCTTGCACAAAGACAAGTAGCACAAATTCAGGCATACCAACAAGCATTAAAGCAATACCAAGAACAACAAGAAGGAACAGAATTGGCAGCCCAACAACAAGTGTTGTTGGAACAACAACAAGCACAACAACAAGCGTTGTTGGAAGAGCAACAAGTGCAACAACAAGCACAAATCTTAGCGGAACAACAACAAGATCAACAACAAGCATTGTTCATACAAAAGCAAGTAGAAGTCTACTTCACCTGCCAAAACATACAGATACCATCGAACAATGCACCGACCAACCCATCCATCCAACCCACGATTGAAACAACCCAAAACACTTTCATCCCACCCCCTGATCCATAAAATGATGTGATGACACAACTCAGGTTGCTCTCACAACAAGTGCTTGACCTTCAATCAGGGTGAACAACCAAAATGCCAAGCAACTTGTGTCCCTATCCATTTGATAGGAGCTTCATAATGAAACCATTCCCCAAGGGATTTGAAATCCCAAAATTTGACAAATATCAAGGGATGGGAAACCCTGAAGATCACATCAAGGAATTCCAGGTTCGTTGCATGGAGGTCGCATATGACGATACTTATCTAATGCGGCTATTTCCTAGGAGCTTGGCAGGCCCCGCTATAGAATGGTTCTCTCTCTTACCATCACGAATTAGAACATTTCAAGAAATTAGAGATGCATTCATTAAAAATTATGCATGCAATATCACAATGGATGTTAGTCTCGAAGAACTCTTAGCTCTAAAACAAGGAAAGGGTGAATCATTCGCCTCATTTCTACAACGATGGTGATCCAAGGCCAATTGAAGTAAGTGGACCATGCCAGAAGAACAACAAATTTTCACCATCATAGCCAACCTTGAAGGCTGCTTGGCATTTCATCTCAAGGTTCAGGGCATCACCACATATGAGCAATTGATCTCCAAGGCGCTCAGCATCGAAAGAGCCCTTGTAAACCAACCTGCAGAATCAACATCATATCACGAACAACAAAACAACCGCCCACCATCCAATTACAACGATAAACCTTGTACATGGGAAAGAAACAAAAATGTTACTAATGATGGTGTCGTCTATGCCAAGGTGGTCATTAGTGCCCCACGCCAACATACACCTGCACCGCAAATCCAAATTCAACACCAAAACCACCATCACACAACACACCAACCCAACAACAATCCAACCATCAATAATATCAATGATCAAAGAGGACCATCTCAATGCAAAAGTTATCCAAAATGAAAATACACCATTTTGGGGGAACCACTGGAGGACATAATGAAAAAGTTGATCGACGAAAAACTCATCAAGCCTCCTACATTTGAGAATTACCAAGAACTTGATGTCAAACCCCCTTGGTATAACAAAAATCAACTTTGCAAATTTCATAAAATCAAAGGTCACACCACAAAACAACTGCATGAGACTCAAAAACATCATTCAAGATCTCATCGATAAGAAAATCATAAACGTGGAACAACCTATGGGAAATCAGGATCTTAAAATCTACACGAATCCAATGCTGAATCATGGAAACAAAGGGAATAGAAATGATAAAGGGAATGGAAATGTAAATCATGTGTATGAAATGAATATTGCCTCCCTAAATGAAGACTACATGGTCATCACCATCAAAGGCACCCATGCCGAAGATTGTGGAGTCACCACAAGAGATGACAAAGTCACCATTGTAGGATCATCCCAACCAAATAGAGTCCATCTAGATCCGTTCCTAATGGCTACAATGTCCTAGAACAACTCAAGAGAACACCAACACACATCTCCATCATGGAGTTGTTAAAAATCTCATCAGCGCATAAAAATATTCTCAAGGAAGCATTAGCCTCATCCACTATCCCCACAGATCTCGATGCGAAGCAATTCCAAGCTATGGTCAGAAATATCATAACGCCTAATCTCCTTACATTCTTTGACCAAGATTTCCCCGCACAACCATCTCACAACCATACACTTCACTTGGAAGCCATTGTACACAAGAGAAAAATCAAAAGGGTCTTGGTGGATGGAGGTGTGGGTCTGAACATCTGTTCTCTCAGCCTCATTAAGCAGTTGAAATATCATAAGATTCCATCGACAAATGAAAGGGAATCACGATAAGAGCATATGATGACCAAGAAAGAGTGTCTCAAGGCACGATTAAACTCCCTATTCAAGTAGGGCCGACTCTCATGCAAACCACTTGTCAGGTCCTGGACCTCGAATTGCCATATAATATCCTCCTGGGATGCCCATGGATCCATGCGATGAAATTCGTAGCATCAACCTTCCACCAATGTGTGAAATTTACACATAATGGACAAGAGGTTATAGTCCATGGAGACGCTGAACCATTTTCATATTGCAAAAATCTTGTGGCAAAGTATTACAAAATCCCCCAAGTGCCAAAAAATGATGAGGGCCCATCCACACCATACATCAACCCCGCCACTCTCGCGTCCACTTCTGTGACAGAGACACCCGCCATCCCCACCATTCCCACCATATTCGATATCAAGCTCATCATCTAGGAGGATGGTTGTGGAAGCTACAAACTCCCTAACAATGCTTTTGTGATAGGAGAGTTACCACAATCTCCTAGATCACAGGGACATCCACAAGAAAATCAAGCTTCCACATCACAAACCTATCCTGAAGACTATCCTGAATTCACAAGATGGGGAGACCTTGGCCAGGAGTTCATTGAAGTAGATCCTTCTCACATGTTGTATCAAGATGAAAGACTGACAACTAATTTACCAATGGAGGAGACAAGCAAGGGCCTACAAATGATGCTTGCAATGGGCTACGATAGAAATCAATGGTTGGGACAAAATGACAATGGGCTCATAATACCTATCAAGCCAGAGACGTGACCCATAACAAATATTGTCCTTGGATGTACCCCTCTGAGTATAACCATACATGGCTGAAGTCCTCCAGTTAGAATGGTTAATATTTCTCCTCAGCTAATACTAGCACCAGTACGCTCACCAATATCCACAGGTAGAGATATACATAACTTTATAATTGAGGCCTATATTAGTAGCGATGATGAAGATACCATGACCAATCTACCTAGGTTATTCAAGGACACCACCCTGTGTATGATTAGCACCCTCTCCTTTGAAATAGACCAACAGAATCAAGAGATCCGTTTAGTGTACCCCCAACTGATTGACTCTGACCAACGAGGACCACCAGTTCTCGATACATTCAAAAATGATGAGGCACTCTCAGAATTCATGGGATTGAGGGACAACATTCTAGAGGGGGATCATAAGGTAGGGTTTATAATGGAGTTGGACACACAGTTCTATTATGGGGAAATGATTGAATCCTTCAGTCGCAAAAGTGAGAAACTAAGAATCATATCCAAGTCCATGAGTGAAAACCACACTGTGGCACTCTCTAACAAGAAAATAGTAAAAAGAAAGGACATATCCAATGGTGAAAACCTCTCTTAGGTGCCCGAGGATGAAGGATTCAACCTTCCCTTAAGAGCTATTCATCAGGAGAAGTCAATAGTCTTGGTCGAAAAATGAAATCCAGTCAACCTAGGAATAGAGGAGACTCTGCATATCACATTCTATGCTGAATCACTATTATCATAAGAGCAAGAACTCCTAGTAGCATTCCTAAAGGAAAGGAAAATAAAATTCACATGGAGTTATGCTGACTTGCCAGGGCTTGATCCGGAGACTATGGTTCATCACTTAGCAATGTATCCAGAAGAAAAACCGGTCAAAAAAAATCTTCAGAAAATGCATTCTCAAATCGCCTTATTGGTCAAAATGGAGCTCAAAAAGTTGTTAGATGCAGGATTCATACGACCAATAGATTATCTAGAATGGGTATCAAATTTGGTACCTATTTCAAAACTTGATGGAGCCATTAGAATCTACATAGACTTTAGAAATTTGAACAAAGCATGTCCAAAGGATGATTTCCCACTTCCCAACATCGACATGATAGTAGACATGATAGTAAGACATGAGATGCTATAACAAATGGACAAATTCTCAAGATACAACCAAATCATGACAACAAAAGAAGATCAACATAAGATGACTTTCACTTGTCCATGGGGGACCTACTATTGGAACATGATTCCATTCAACCTAAAGAATGCAGGAGCAACCTATCAAAGGGCCATGACATTGATATTCCACGACATGATTCATAAGACAGTCGAAGACTATGTCGATGACATTCGAGCTAAGTCAAGAAAAATTCAAGATCATATAGCAACCCTAAGTGTAATCTTTGATAGACTAGAGGAATACAAAGTAAGACTAAATCCCAAGAAGTGCATCTTCGGTGTATAATCAGGTAAATTGCTAGGATACATAGTGTCCATGAGGGGTATAGAGGTGGATCCAACAAAGGTGAAAGCAATCCTCAAGATGGAAGCACCAAGGACATTAAAACAACTGAGAGGTCTCCAAGGAAGACTTCAATCCATCTGACAATTCATAACACAACTGGCAGACAAGCAGAACCCATATTCTCACCTACTCCACAAGGGGGTGGCATAAAAATGGGATACAAAATGTGAAGAAGCATTCAAAAAAATCATGGAATATCTACTGACACCACGATTTTTAATGCCACCCATCCCAAGAAAGCCATTGATCTTATATGTATCAGCAACAACAGCAGCCCTTGGAGCTCTCCTAGCTCAGGATGATGAGAACGGAACAAAGAGGGCTATCTACTACATTAGTAGAACAATGGTTGGTCATGAGCTAAACTACTCATTCATCGAAAAAGCATGCCTCACAGTAGTGTTTGCATCACAAAAATTCAGAAATTATATGTTGGCACACAAGATAAAGCTCATTGCCAAAATTGACCCCCTCAAGTATCTCTTATCAAAGGCAATGCTCACCGGAAGAATGGAAAAATGAGTAATGATACTGTCAGAGTATGACATTGAGTACATGGAAAGGAAAGCCATCAAGGGTCAGATTATTACAGATCAACTAGCAGAAGCACCTATTTATTCTGAGAATCCTCGTCTCAAATTTTCCAGATGAATCTATTTTTAACATCAACGTAGCTAATCACTAGAAACTATACTTCAATGGCTCATACACACAGCATGGATCAAGAGCTGGTGTCTTCTTCATCACCCCAAAAGGGGACTACATACCAAGGTCATACAAACTAGAATTTCCTTGCACCAACAACATTGTGGAATATGAGGCTTTGACTATAGGTCTCAGGATAGCAGTGCAATGGAACATCATAGCTCTCAAAGTCTACGAAGACTCTCAGTTGATCATAAATCAATTCAATAACGAATATCAGAACAAGGATGATAAGCTCACTCCATACAAGAAATTGGTGGAGACTCTCAAAGAATCTTTCATTGAAATAACATTTGAGTAGATTCCTAGAACCAACAATAGTGCAACATACACCATGGCAACAATGGGATCCTTGTTGAATATCCCCAACAATGTTCCAAAATATGAATTCTTGATTGAGCAGCTTCTCATTCCTGCATTCAAGGTACCATAATCAGAATTCGTGTGTGAAATCATTGGTCCTAGTGATCCTTGGTACCATGACATCTACACATATCTTCACATAGGAGTCATACCCGTTGACCTCCCATCAAACCTAAAATGAACCTTTGTCAAAAAGGCATCCAGATTTATCATCCTAGGTGATACCTTATACCGTAGAAGCATAGAAGGTACCTTGCTACACTGCCTAAATGTTGAGGAGGCATTAATTGCTCTAACCAAAATACACAATGGTATCTGTGCGTCACACTCGAGTGGAATGACCATCACTAAGAAACTGCTGAGGATGGGGTATTACTGGCCCACAATGGAAGGAGAAGCACATGATCACACTAAAAGATGTCTACAATGTTAGTAGCATGGGAACCTCATCCATGCTCCAGCCCAAGAGCTTCATCCTATTATCACACCATGGCCCTTTTCGCAGTGGGGGATCGATCTCATTGGGAAAATCACACCCACCTTATCCAATGGCGAAAAATTCATCATAACTGCAACTGAGTACTTCACTAAGTGGTTAGAGGCCATACCCATGACATATATAACTAGGAAGCAGATCTCAAAGTTTATCCTGTAACTATCTCATATGCCACTATGGTGTCCCATAGGCCATTATCTCAGATAATGGGACACCATTCAAGAACTAGGAGGTTCGCGACTTGTGCGAGAAATTAAAAATCCAACATCGCTTCTCCACCCCGTACTATCCCCAAGGCAATGGCCAAGCAGAAGCCACAAACAAAACCATCCTCAAAATCCTCAAGAAAGCAGTCAATGACGCAGGTCATGACTGGCATCTGCAGCTTAATCCCACCCTCTGGGCCTATCAAAATAGCATCCGCACACCCACTGGCACCACCCCATTCTCCTCGGTCTACGGATCAGAAGTTGTACTTCCCATTGAGATTGAGCTCCTATCCCTTAGGATATCACTGCAAAACCTCATCACAGATGAAAAGTATAGAATATCAAGAAAAAATGAGCTGGAGCTACTGGATGAGAGATAGATAGATGCTTTAAATCACTTGCAAGTCTATCAAAATAGACTCAAACAAAGCTACAACAAGAAAATCAGAAGCAAGACTTTCCAAGTCAGAGAACTAGTCTTAAAAGAAAATTAGAAGAATGTCCAAAACCCAAGAAGCAAAGGAAAGTTCGAACCTAATTGGTTAGGACCTTTCATCATCACTGCAAGTTATAAGTCAGGGGCATATCAGCTATCAACACCTGAATGGGAACCTCTGCAAGGACCTATGAATAGCACTCATCTCAAAAAGTTTTATGCCTAAATCTTTCAAGGTATAGAACCAAAAAATCCAAAAATCAGAAAAAGTCCTAAAAAGATGGTCACTTAGGTGAAAACCTGGCAAATAGGCTTCTTGGTGACAACAAAAAAAAAAAAAAGCAAAAGCAAAATCCAAAAAAATTAGAAAAAGGATCAAAAAAATCATCCTCTAGTGAAAACCACTTCGGTGGCACTTTGGGCAGGTACCTTGGTGAAAACCTGGCAAATAGGTGCCCTGTGTAAATAAGCACTTTCCATCCACTAGGATCTATATGGCTTGTTCGGCATCATCCCTCCATTTCGCTCCCATCATCCATTGCATTCAGGTCTTTATCCATCGCTCATCCACTCACATCTGCACCATAGCTTGGTCCTGTTTTCGTATCATGATCCCTTCTAGTACTACTCGGCCCATCCTTAAGGTCATTTTTTCCTTCCTTCATCAGAGTAGTCTATTGCACCACACTGGGGGCATATTCTCATCGGATTGGATTCATGTATGATCTTAAAGTCCTCAAAATTAGAAAACCCAAAAAACATCAAAACATATCAAAATCAAAAAAATAGGTCAAAAGGTCATATCAAAAGTCAAAAAATAGGGTCGTCTTGTTGAAATACGTCATCTCTGAGCTTGAACGTAGGCAAGGTTGATCTTTGATCATCCCCCGAAACATTTAGGTCAGTTCTATAGGAGTCCGTCATAATAAACTAACATCTCATCATGTATAGCATCATCTGTAAATCGGTCAAGTTGTCAGTCAAACTACGTGGTCTCTACGTGTATAAAGTAGGCAAGGCTAATCTATGGATCAACCCTCAAGACTGCTAGGATAGGTCTTTAGGTTAGTCTCTTGGTCAAAATCTCAGAAAATCCCAAAACCATTTGAAAAAATCAAAAATCAAAACATTTGAAAATCTTGAAAAAATACCAAAAATAGCCTCAAAACATTGCAAAACATCAAAAACATCCAAATATTTGAACAAAATCCATCCATCTCATCTCACTTGCAACAGCAATAAATAGTACTCATAATAAATTGATCGTCATTATCAACCTTTGGTGAAACAATTTGAAACAACTCTAGTAGATTAAAAAAAACCAGAACTCCAAACATCAAGTCTTAAGTCTAAGTCAATGCATAAGCAAATTGGTCATCTCTTTATATTGGTAACACATCATCTGAATTGGTCCCATATCAATCATCTCTTAGAACACTATGGATAAATGAAATGATGTGCCACCATCCACTTACATGTCCTAGGATGTATCCTTCCTACAATAGGCATTATCTTTTGGCAATAAGTTTCGGTTATCATCCTTAGAAAATACATCCTCTTTCTGTTAGTGGTATTGAAGAGCATCATTTTGTTTGTTTACTTGGTCTTTATCTTTTGACTTATCTTATTTGTGCTCATTCCAAGGACATCTTGATGATATCCGAAAATAGAGGATTTAGAGAAATAGGAATGTGGTGCAGGAGCACCTAGGAAACACACCTAGGAAGCAGACTAGTTTAAATTTTGCTTGGATATGTTATTTTGAGGGTCATGTTGACCATTTAGTTAGAATTTGAGGATTATGAATAAGTGTTGATCTGTTGTGATCAGTGGAATTAGAAGTAGAAAGTATGGATAGGTTTTGAAGCTCATTCTTGTTAAGTTACTAACCTTGACAAAAGTTAGAAAACATAGTGGAGTTTGGTAACGGTGGCCATTAGGTCATGAAGAAGTCCAACCAAAGGAGATAACTAAATTTGGAGCCTTATTTATGGTGAATCTCGACCTGTAAACAGGGTTAGAAGGATTGATATTGTAGTGACATTTTGTGAAATTGAAAGAAACAATGTTCTATGAGGCAATTTTTGACTTTTGCATCTAAATAGTGCTTTGATGGAATAAACCTGCTATTATTTTTTATTGTAGAATGTAGTGTGAATAGATTACAAGCTTTATGTGCCATTCATTTTCCTTTGTGATTCATTTTCATCCTTTTTTTTGTAAATAGTTGGATTTCTTTCTTTTTCTGGCTTGAACCAGGCAGTCTTGAGAAAATGGAGTGCTAGAGCACTTTCCCACTGTACAAATTGTACGGCCCTTTGGGAATAGTGACTAGGCTCCATGAGTGTAAATATGGTAGGTTGTAGGGCTTGTGTATGTGCAGGAGCAGCTAGCAATGTCTTGCCCTAGGCGAGCTAGGCAGAGTTTGGTGAGGGAAGACAAGGACTATAAGGCACCTAACTTGTAGGGGTGTTAAAGTTTTGGAAAATTTTCTTTTTGAGGATTCAGCTGAGGGTCTTGGCAAGGCCTAGTGGTCAGGAGGAGGCTCCATCAACTCATTTGGTGTGAGAAAACTCTGACAGTTTGGAAGCAGCCTGGAAAAGGCTTATAAACCCTAGTTTTGGCCAGTTTTGAGTAAGGGTAGTGTATAGACAGTACAGGCTCCAAACCCCTAGAAATCTTCAAGGTGTGGGAAAGGGTTACACAAATCCCAAGAAAATATTTGGGGTCATTTAGAGAATTTGAGCACAATCTCCATTTTTCTTGGGTTAGGAGGCCTAATTGGGGCTCTAGGGCTTGTAGCCTTTCCTAACCCTAGGAGAGGGTTTGGTGAGAGCGATGGAGAATTGGTGATTGATGGATGATCAAGAACCCTAGAGGGATGATCTTGAAGCAAATGGAAGACACCAAACACCCCTGCATCGAGTTAGTGAAGGTTGGAGTTGTTGTTAGTCTTTAGGGAGATTAAGGGCTAAGGAGAGAATAGCAGAGAGAGTACCGAGATTGGCTTGGTTGTTTGCATGGTGATGGAAGTGGGGTTGGTGAGGAGAACCAGGGGCACCTAAATATGTGAAGGGGCCTATAGGTCAAGGAGGTGAATAAGAACACCAAAAAGGTCTTGCAAGCAAGACCTGGAGCAGGAATCTGAGATTGATTCCTCCAATCCCTCTCCCTATCAGATTGGTATCAAAGCAAGTTAAAGATTTGGGATAGAATCTTGCATGTCAGACCTTGAATCTAGTGGTTCTACCATCATGGTGACAAATTCTGAATTGGATAAGATGGTTGAAGAATAGGAGGAAGAAAATAGGCTAATGAGGGAAAGAATAGCCCAACTTGAGCAAGTAATGAGGAGCATGCAGTTAGAAGGAAGGATACCAAAGGAAGAAGAGGTTTCAGAGGAAGAAAAGACCCCTGAACCTGACCCTATTCTGAAAGAAGAGCCTTTCTTGAAGGCATTGAAGGCCTTGAGTGGAAAATAACTTGAAGGCATACCATTATTTAGTGGAAAAATGGAAGCTGATCTAGTCATGGACTGGATAGAGGGAATGGAAAACCATTTTGAATGTGATGGAGTCACTGAGGCATAGAAAGTAGAGGTGGCCAAATCAAGACTAAGAGGTTCTACCTTGACATGGTGGAAGTTCATTCAGACAGAGAGGGAAAAGGAAGGCAAGTAGCCTATAACTACTTGGAAGGGTATGGTTGCCAAAGTAAAAGAAGCATGCATGCCAGATGATTATGAGATTCAGTTGCACAAGAAGAGACAAAGTTTAAGGCAGAAAGACCAAGATGTGAATACCTACATAGAGGAGTTTCAAAAACTTTGCATGAGGTCTAATGTGATAGAGGATGAGAGTCTCAAGGTGGCTAGATATCTTAATGGCTTGAAGTGGAACATTCAAGAGGAGATGGCTCTTTTAAGCCCTAAGACAGTACACCAATGCTATCAATTGGCCATAAAGATTGAGGAAAGGAACAAAAGGAAGTAAGACCAGGCTTCTAAGGGCAGAGGAAAAGGCAGAGATCAAAGAGATCAAAGAGGGCAGCGAGGTGGCTACCAAGTTAGAGGCAGTGACCAAAGAAACCAAGGAGATTCTAAACTCACAGAGCATGGAGGAGAGACATCTTCTAGAGGAGGATATAACAGAGGTAGAGGACCTCAAGGTGGTTCAAACAGAGGAAGAGGAGCAGGCAGGAGCAATTCATACTTTGCAAACATGAAATGCTACCATTGTGGTCAAGTAGGTCATCCTGCTTATAGGTGTTCGGAGAAAGCATCTTCTTCAAGAAATGAGAAGAGAGTGGCTTATGCACAAGAGGACACCATGAGTCCTAAGGCATTTGTGATCAATCATATTGAATCTAAAGCAGGAGAGAATCTGATGTTCAGTAGAGTTTTGATTAGACAACCGGTCAAGGAAGAAGCAAAACAAAGGAGAGCTCTATTTAGAGTAAGGTGCAAGATACTTGGTAAAGTATGCAAGGTCATAGTAGATTTAGGTTCAACAGATAATATAATCTCAGAGGAGGCAGCAATGAAACTAAAATTGGAGAAGGTACCCCACACTAACCCCTACAAGGTCACATGGCTAAACAAATGGTAGAGTGTTTTAGTGAATGAGAAAGTAACGGTGGAATTTTCCATTGGAGGGTACAAGGACAAGTTAGTTTGTGATGTTTTACCCATGGATGCATGCCATCTACTATTTGGAAGACCATGGAAGTATGACAAAAGTGTCATATATGATGGGAAAGAGAACACCATCTCATTCAAGAAGGATGGGAATACTTTCAAGCTGCAGTCACTGTCAGAAGAAGAAGGATATTCAAAGACAACAAAAATCATGTTGAGTAATGGGAAGGAGTTCCTTAACAACCTAAATCAAGGGAGTGAAGGATATGTGGTTATGGTACAACCTAAAGAAGAATACAAGGCTGAAAATACAGTCTTACCAGAAGCAGTCCAAAAGTTACTTGAGAAGTACAAGAGCATAGTTAGTGATGGGACACTTGAAACTCTAACACCAAAGAGAGCCATAAGTCATCAAATTGACTTCATACCTGGAGCCTCATTGCCTAACAAAGCAGCTTATAAAATTACACCAGATCGGAATCTAGAGGTAGCTAGGCAAGTGCAAGAGTTGTTGGATCAAGGATTGATTCAAAAGAGCATCAGCCCATGTGTAGTACCAGTGGTTTTAGCAACCAAGAAAGAAGGTAAGTGGAGGTTATGCACTGATTCTAGAGCAATAAATAGGATCACCATTAGGTATAGGTTCCCTATTCCTAGAATTGAAGACTTAATGGATTGTCTTGGAGGAGCTCAGTACTTCACTAAGTTGGATCTTAAGAGTGGATACCATCGGATAAGAATAAAGGATGGAGATGAGTGGAAGACAACTTTTAAGACAAATGATGGGTTGTATGAGTGGAGATTTATGCCATTTGGCCTCTCTAATTCCCCTAGCACATTCACGAGGCTCATGAATGAAGTGCTTAAAGATTTTACAGGGATATTTGTGGTAGTGTATCTTGATGACATCCTCATATACAACAAGACGGTAGAAGAGCATCTAAAACATGTGGAGTTGGTTCTTATAAGGTTGCAAGAGGAGAAGTTGGCAATCAATCTAGAGAAGTGTGAGTTCTTTAAGTAAGAGCTTGTCTATTTGGGTTTTGTAGTGTCCAAAGGATCATTGAAGATGGATCCAAGTAAGGTGGAAGCCATCCTAAACTAGCCTACTCCAACCTTAGGGACAGAGGTAAGAAGTTTTCATGGATTGGCTCAATTTTATAGAAAATTCATAAGGAACTTTAGTGGTATATGTGCACCAGTCCTAGATACAATCAAGGGTGGTTTAAAAACTAAGTTTTTCTAGACTCTAGAAGCTGAGAAAGGGTTTGAGAAATTGAAACAAGAGGTGGCAACTCAACCAATTCTCTTATTACCTAGCTTTGACAAGTTGTTCACTGTTAAATGTGATGCTAGTGGAGTGGCAGTAGGAGGAGTGCTAAGTCAAGAGGGCAGGCCTATAGCCTTCTTTAGTGAGAAGCTCAATGAAGCAAAGAAGAAGTATTCAATCTATGACTTAGAACTTTATGCTTTGGTTCAGTCACTTAGGAAATGGAGGCATTACCTTCTACCCAAGGAGTTTGTAGTCTTTACTGACAATCAGGCACTTAGCTTTATCAACACTCAGGAGAAGTTGAGTAATAGGCATTTGAAATGGATGGAATACATCCAAGCTTTTACCTTCACCATCAAGCACAAGAAGGGACAACTAAACAAGGTAGCAGACGCATTGAGCAGGAGATTTTTGACAGTGCAAGAGATACACATCAAGAGCATTGGCATATAGAGTTTCAAGGAAATCTATGGGGAAGATGAAGACTTTTCAGAGGTCTATAAGGTATGTTCTAACTTTGAGAACCATTTCCATAGCCAATACTCTGAATATACATCGCAAAGTGGGTTATTGTTTAAGGGAAATCAGTTATGTGTTCCAAGATGGTCAATGAGGGAAAATATGATTCAGGAAAAGCATAATGGCAGTCTTAGTGGACATTTTGGCATCAACAAGACTTTTGAACTAGTGCAAAGATTCTATTACTGGCCTAAGTTGGCAAGAGATGTTAGAAAGTATGTGGAACAATGTGTTGTGTGTATGAAAGCTAAGGGAGGAGCTAGTAATGCTGGTCTATATCAACCCCTACCCATTCCTAATAGACCATGGGAGTGTGTGAGCATGGATTTTGTGGTAGGCCTTCCTAAGACCAAGACTGGTTTTGACAGTGTTTATGTAGTAGTGGACAGATTTAGCAAAATGAGTCATTTTATTCCTTGCAAAAATACTCATGATGCAAGTTACATAGCTCATCTCTTCTTATGGGAAGTTGTAAGGATCCATGGACTACCTTTAAGTATTGTTTCTGACAGAGATGTGAAGTTCATGAGTCACTTTTGGAAGACTCTATGGAGTAGATTGGGTACCAATTTATCATTTGGATCAGCTTACCATCCTCAGACCGATGGTCAAACAGAGGTGGTTAATAGGGTGCTAGGTAATCTTCTGAGGTGCCTAACTAAGGAGTATGGTTATCTCACAAGCTGAGTATGCTTACAATGATAGTGTGAACCGGACCACAGGGAAGAGTCCTTTTGAAGTTGTGTATGGGATGCACCCAAGAGGCATATGTGAGCTCAGAGATCTTGGAGCTATGGAACAAAGAAGTGGGCATGCAGAGGATTTCAGTCAGACCATGAAAGAGATTTAGGAGTAGGTGAAGAAGACAGTCACAGAGGCTATACAAAATTTGAAGGAGAAGGTAGATTTGACAAGGAAAGATGTGCAATTTGTAGTAGGAAACTATGTCATGGTCCACCTTAACAATTCAAGGTTTCAGAAGGGAATGTCAACCAAGTTGTAAATGAAAAGAGTAGGACCCTGCAAGGTACTGGCCAAGTATGGAAAGGATTCCTACAAGGTGGAGTTACCTACCGATCTTGGAATCTCACCAGTTTTCAACATAGCTGACTTGATAAAGTATAAGGGGACATTAAATGATGTGGATCAGAATAGTAAGAATATCTTCAAGGACATCAGCAATGTAACCTTACCTAATCAAGACAAGCCTCAGGCAGAGGAGATCTTGGAGTCAAGAGTGCAAAAGTCTACAAGGCACAAGGTGTACATGGAGCACCTCGTCAAGTGGAAGAACAAGCATGAATCAGAAGCCACATGGGTACAAGAAGATTAGTTCAAGAAGTTTGGTATTTACCTATCATTGATCCCTCCTTCCATTCCTTAGTGTTTGTGTAGGGAGGGGGAGAATGGTGCAAGAGCACCTAGGAAACACACCTAGGAAGCAGTCTAGTTTAAATTTTGCATGGATATGTTATTTTGAGGGTCATGTTGACCATTTAGTTAGCATTTGAGGATTATGAATAAGTGTTGATCTGTTGTGATAAGTGGAATTAGAAGTAGAAAGTATGGATGGGTTTTGAAGCTCATTCTTGTTAAGTTACTAACCTTGACAAAAGTTAGAAAACACAGTGGAGTTTGGTAACAGTGGCCATTAGGTCATGAAGAAGTCTGACCAAAGGAGATAAATAAATGTGGAACCTTATTTAAGGTGAATCTCAAAATGTAAATAGGGTTAGAAGGATTGATATTGTAGTGACATTTTGTGAAATTGAAAGAAACAACGTTCTATGAGGCAATTTCTGATTTTTGCATCTAAATAGTGCTTTGATGGAATAAACCTGCTATTATTTTTTATTGTAGAATGTAGTGTGAATAGAGTACAAGCTTTTTGTGCCATTCATTTTCCTTTGTGATTCATTCTCATCCTTTGTTTGTAAATAGTTGGATTTCTTTCTTTTTCTGGCCTAAACTAGGTAGTCTTGGGAAAATGGAGTGCTAGAGCACTTTCCCACTGTATAAATTATACGGCCCTTTGGGAATAGTGACTAGGCTCCATGAGTGTAAATATGGTAGGTTGTAGGGCTTGTGTGTGTGCAGGAGCAGCTAGCAATGTCTTTCCCTAGACCAGCCAGGCAGAGTCCAGCTAGGGAAGACAAGGACTGTAAGGCACCTAACTTGCAGGGGTGTTAAATTTTTAGAAAATTTCCTTTTTGAGGATTCAACTGAGGATCTTGGCAAGGCCTGGTGGTTAGGAGGAGGCTCCATCAACTCATTTGGTGTGAGAAAACTCTGACAGTTTGGAAGTAGCCTGGAAAAGGCTTATAAACCCTAGTTTTGGCTATTTTTGAGTAAGGGTAGTGTACGGACAGTACAAGATCCAAACCCCTGGAAATCTTCAAGGTGTGGGAAAGGGTTACATGAATCCCAAGAAAATATTTTGGGTCATTTGGATAATTTGAGCACAATATCCATTTTTCTCGGGTTAGGAGGCCTAATTGGGGCTCTAGGGCTTGTAGCCTTTTCTAACCCTAGGAGAGGGTTTGGTGAGAGCGATGGAGAATTGGTGATTGATGGATGATCAAGAACCCTAGAGGGATGATATTGAAGCAAATGGAAGACACCACACACCCCTGCATCGATTTAGTGAAGGTTGGAGTTGTTAGTCTTTAGGGAGATTAAGGGCTAAGGAGAGAATAGCAGAGAGAGTACCAAGATTGGCTTGGTTATTTGCATGGTGATGCAAGTGGGGTTGGCGAGGAGAACCAGGGGCACCTAAATATGTGAAGGGGCCTATAGGTCAAGGAGGTGAAGAAGAACACCAAAAAGGTCTTGCAAGCAAGACCTAGAGCAGGAATCTGAGATTGATTCCTCCAATCCCTCTCCCTATCAGAATGGGGCAACGATCATTATCTTTTGTCTGTTGTGCTTGTTGGACATTCTTGTAATATAACCTCAGTGAATACTTGCTTTGTTAGGTATGCATGGAAGAGGTCTAGGGAAATTGTCGACTATTGCATGGATAGGTTTACCTTTCCATGTTTTGGTCCAAGGTGTCTGAAACTTCTAAAGTGCATCCTAGCAAGGTTTTTGTATGTCAGGTGTGAACAAGAATGCTCCTATCTAACTATCAAGTCAAAGTTCATCTCACTGGGTACAACGCCATCCCAGTTTTCTATACCTTGATGCATCATACCACGTGTGTTATCAAACATAAGAAAATTTGGCCCTTTGAAAATCCCAACTCCTCGGCAAGTAATCATTATCATCATCATCATTTGCATTTGCATCATTGTGGGTCTTGTTGAAATGAGTTCTTCTTTTCTTACTAACCACACTAACAAGGTACTATGATAGTTGATCATCATCACCATCATCGTCATCGATCCTACATCCACAAATCATTAGCATATTGCATAAACATATCATATAGGAAACATACGCATTGCATTTTTATCATCATATAAATAGGTTATCATAAAAATTCTTCATAAATAGGTGCATCCATGTCATTGCATTTCACCCATTACATTGCATAAACATTGCATTTTCATTTCATAACCATTTCATATTACCATCTATCATATAAATAATCGCATAACATCTATGGAAAAATTTCATAATCATTTTTCACATAATCATAATCAATAGATATATAAGCATTTCATTCATTAGGAATACATGCTTGCATAACATCATGACATCATATCACCACTTTTACCTTCACATCACATTACGCTCACATATCATTTTGCATTAACATACCATTGCATCACATACATCATCATTTATTACGTTTAGGATAATAACATTTGTTATTTTAAGCATCTCATAAAACCATTTCATTTGCATCATCTCATGATGATCGCATTCATATTACATCCATCCATAAATCATCTCATATATAAGCATATCCCACACATTATTGCATATACCATAGATCATATCATTTTACATATTAAAATCCAGATCACATATCACATTGGCATAAAATAAATCATCATATAGATAACATCATTGCACATCATATCATAGGTTAGTATAATATAGATATGTTAGTCATAATCATTATGCATACATCATTAGAAATAAATGCATCCATAAGACATTACTATAAAGCATATAGAAGTAGACTAATACATGCATAGATAAAAAGTACGCATTTCATCACATCAAAATCAGCTCATATATATCATCAATCATGTCACTGTCATAGTACAAAGAATAAATCATATCACTCTACATATGTTTCAATCAGTACAAAACACCCATCGGACTATAAAAAAAGAGCCCATAAGGCACAAAAAAGTGTATCATCTTGATCAAGCTCGATCTCTATGAATGCTGCCCTCACCCCTGTCACCATGACCCTCTGGTGGTCTCTGGCTAGCCCACTCTGAGTACTATGGGACCCAGTCTCCTCTAGGTATAGTATCATGATAAGCCCGATGGTAGTACTCTATCTCTAAGATGGCATCCCTGTAAGATCACACTAGCACTGTAGCCTGGGAGGAGGAGGTTGTTATACTCTCGATCTGTTGTCTGCGGCCTAGCTCTATAGTTGCCTATAGATCTGCAGCCTGTCTCTGTTGCATGGCCTGATTCCTCTCGGCCCTAATCTGCTCTCTCTCAGCCCTCGCTTGGTCTCTCTCCACTATCAGCACCTGAACCTGGGCCTGCAGCTACAAAATCAAGGTATCCCATGCGTTTGCTTGTCTTGCTGGCTATACCCATGGCTGCATGTGAGGCTGATCCTCACCCTCGGCTCATGGTGGTGGGACTAGTGGGTCCTGCTACTGATCCTCCATGTGAACATCCTTGTGACCTGGTGGGACTCGGGGCACCCCTGGTGGATCTTGTCAAAAATCAATCCTAGGTCTCGCCCTCATCCTCTCCCTCTGCCTCTGACCCTGCGCACATCTGGGTCCTCGCTTGGAATGGTCAATCGAAGAGGAGGTCTGAACTAGTCCCTGTAGGCCTGAGTGGTGCCCGAATCTTCCAAGCCCTAATCATAAGCCCACGGTTGAGCTACCAAGTGCCTAAACCTATCAATCATCTCTGAGGCAGGAATACCATGTCCTGATGACACCTGTGTCATGCTGTGAGCAAAGACGACTACATAGTCATCATCAGGTCGATCCTACGGATCTCTGAACTTACACTGTGTGTGCCTGGGTAGGTACCTCTCAATCATCATATGCTCTTTCCCCTGCATGTATCGGTCCTGGCAGCAATAAAAGAGATAATTTGCATCGTCAACCCATCCAGGCCGACCAAGGTATGGTCTCCAAGTAAAAACAAGCATCTCATCTAGGACCCACCTCCAGTAGGGGATCTCTTGCTCCCCAGTGTGTGTAAAGGACACACCACCTTTGTATCGTTCCATAAGGGCATCATCTGCCCCCCATCAAGACTAGAATGACACGTGGTCGTAGCACAGAAATGTGCTCCCATGCCCAGACATGAAATAAAGTCACTCCAGCCCCTAGCGCTATGTTGTCCATGTAAACATACTCATGCAGGTCCCTGTAAAGTGAAGCCAGAAGGATAGGCCCCCATGCGAAGCGAACTATCCTATCTCAGACCATCCACTCCCAACAATAACCCCAGCCAGGACTGAAATATCACCCTCATCGATCTGGGGCAACGAGATCCGAAATGATAGCTGCAACTGCCTAGTGGAAGGGAGGTACTATGACCCTGTAGCACTCCAGCTCAATCTATTCCTCACAGTAAATGATGTCTCGTATGGCAAGGATTCTGATGCAGGACTCGCGTCCCTCATCCATATCAAAGATCGCCCACTAGCCATGAATAGGCAATCATAAAATGTGCCAAACGTCCTCCAGACTGATGGTGGCCTCGCCATTAGGGAGATGAAATGATGACATCTCCATGTGCCACCTCTCGGCCAGTGTTGACAACATCCCTAGGTGAGTGCACACGGGCACCACATATGCAATGTGCCACAATTCTGCAACTCCTAGGCGATCCTAGTCCCTTTCACTTAGGTCACATAGGACACTAGCTAAATCTCGTGATTGGTGCTCCCAAGAGTAGAGCTCCCTCACCTCATCCTACATCAGGGAAGGTCAGCATGTTAAAATTTTGAAAAAATTCCTAGTCTAATGCTCCAAGCTCGTCCCTAGCGGCATAGTTTGTGATGCCATCACAGTTTGATTTTACTCAAAATCTAACGCTCGAGCCCAAAAAGAGCCAAAGGGATCCGCCATGGTGCACTTTCCCTCCCAGTGTTGTAGTTTGGGTGAAAAGGGCGCTGCCGCGGCGCACTTTACCCAAATCGACCCGCCGAGCCTGAGCCCAGCATCAGAGTTTTTAAACTCTGAACTACACTACTGCGGCACAAAACAACACCACTATGGCACGAAACGGCTTTGCGCGGTGCAGTTTAAATGCCAAGTGGCACTATATAGCACCGCTAGAGGCGAGCTCCCCTTTTAAAACATTAATTACAAGCATTAAATGAAAAACGAGGCTTGGGTAAGGGTCACATACCGGTGCCTCGATGGCAGGTGGCCACTGGTATGTCCGGACTCAATCAGTAATGTGTAGGGGAAGCTGTTGTTGCGCCATATCGCTGGAGGGTTAGAGCTAAAATCTTAAATTTGCTAGCAGAGGTGTGTGAAAATGACTTGAAAGTGACCCCTTGGGCCCCTTTTAAGCCTAAATATTAGGGTTTTTTAACCCTAAAAATCTATTCTGCTAGGGTTTCAGATCCCCAAACCTGTTTTTGTCCAATTGAGGCTTTTTTTTCATTGTTTTATTGCATTTAGACATGTTTTTAGCCTCCCAGACCCCTTTCAAACCTGTCAGGCACTTTGTCACTTTTTTTTGCGAGGTCACCCAAAAAATTAAAAAAATTCGTTCGATCTCTGTAGGGGGCATTATAATGGCATGTTTTCTCTTGCCATGCAGTAGTGGGGCAAGTTGTAAATATCAAAAATTTTGATTTTGATCGAGATCGTTTATTCTTTGAACCAACACAACGAGTGCATTGCTTCAAAGAGGGGCAAAATGTAGACACGTAAAATATATTGATTGACATCATGCATCTGATCTTGACTTACTAACATTGTTTCTTCCTAAATCATCCCTCGGTCTAACCCTTTAATCAAATTCCCCTATCTGATTAAATTCATCAATATTCATCTCTTAATTAAGTAAATCATTTTATCTAGTTAAGTCAATCTCTTTTGTTAATTAAATCAATCCATTTGATCTAATTATCCCTATTTAATTAATTAATCAATTTATTTGATTAAATCTCTAAAGTCTATCCATTAAATTAAATAAATTAAAACCTTATTTGATTTAATCTAACACCATCTCTTTTAATTAAATAAATCAAAATCCTTATTTAATTAGCCTCTTATCATATTCTCTCTTATTTGATTTAAATAAATCCATAAATTTGAGTCAAATGGGTCACATCATCTAATCTCCTGTTAAACCCTTGATTAATTTAATCTCATCTCATGTCACATCCTCTAGATAATGCAAGTTGCACATGAAAATAGATTTAATTCATTTATTAAATCTCTATTTTCCTCACAAGGCATCTTTTGGAATATTCTCTCAATTTGAATTCAAAAATTCCAACTCAACATGTACATCCAACAAGGCATTTAAAATCTCTTACATGTCCTTTTCCTTGAGCCAAGTGGCATTTATTGCATTTTCCCTTCCCTCTTACATGTCATTTCAACAAATTTGAATTTCAAATATTTTCATTTATTGGCACAAACCCCAAATCTTGCACATCCTCCATCCATTCATAGCTTGACAAGTGGCATCATATCATTGGATGAATGTTAGTCCCACATTTCTCAAATTTGGACATTCATCCATCTTGAAATCCTATAAGTAAGGAGCTCATATCCTCATTTCATCATCTACAAACATTGCAAAGTTATTATGCTAAAATATTTAGCCATTTTCATCCATCATTGAATTCTTAGCTAGGCTTTTTGCAGATTTGGCTTGGAGTTCTCATCTTTCATCAAATTGGATCAATATCATCTTCAACATATCAAGATTTCATCATAGGAATTGGGAAAGGGCCAATTTTCACATCAAATTGGCACTAATTCCCCCATGGGATCATGAGTTTGCACATTTAAATTAGGATTCAAGTTATTTCTTTGTTTTATTTTATTCTTCATTATTTTCTTTGCTATTTTGAAGGTTTTAAATGGATTTCATGGGGAATCCTTGTTTTATCTTGCAATTCCTTGTTTAACTTGTTTACTCATGTTTTTTTGCAGGTACTAGGAGAAGGGTTCGGACAGAGACTATGTGTATTTATTACACATAACAAAGGAAGAGCAATGGTTGAATCAAGGTCATGATACAAGTACAAGGACAACACCTTTTGCAAGAGCTACAAGGGGTAAAGGGGATTGATATTATTCATTCATGGGTGTACTGGTGAAAGAGAATGCAATAGGTAAAGGTCATTGTCATCTATAAGAACAACCAACAATGCATGCTACAATGGTCTCATGAAGGACAACAACAACAAAAAAAAATCTAAAGTTGCACAAGGCTCTATTCAAGGCCTTCACAATCAAACATTAGGTGAACAAGTTGCTAGATAACATTCAATGCATGATGTTTTAAGGAAAGTCATAAAAGGAAAAGACATTCAAGAAACATCAACTCTAGTTGACACAGATAATATGCCTATCGAAAAAATGTCATTACAAGAGGTTTATGAAATCAATGGAACCCTCATATCATGCAATCGAGATACAACTGCTATGCTCATGGACTTTCATGTAGGGTTTTTGGTCATCATGATTGATCCAACATGGATCATGATTGCATACAAGAAACAAAAAGTTACAAATGAGAATTAAGTAGTTATGATTTAGGAGAGCTCTCATTTTGGAAGCCAAGGCCATAGTACAAGTGTATATGAAAAAAAACTATGAGGTTATGCTACAAGACAGCTATGTAGGTTCATGTAGGACATCAAGCATTACAATGGTACAAGTGTATATGAACAACAATCAAGAAGTAGTGAAGGAAGCAAAGCATAGTTGTATTTTTACCTTTTCATACCATTGATCATCCATTCCAACAATAGGCTGTAATAGTGAAGGCATATACTTGTATAGGGGTGTTTTAATGAATATATTCAACATAAAAACCATCATAAATCATGGTGCTTCAAGGGAACAGAGCATAGTCATGAATAAGAGCAGTACCATTAAAGGCTACAGGTTTTTCTTCATGTTATCTATGAATTTGAAAAAATAAATCTACACTGGGTGACAACATGACTCTAGCCATGAAATGGATTGCAGTGAGATAAATAATATAAATGGTTGTTGCCACTATCTCATTTTCTCTTTGTATAGTCATTACTAAGTCCTAACAAGTGAATAGAAAAGGGATAGGTGTCAATAATATACCTTCATTTAACAAGCCCTATACTTTTGGTGATCTCATTGACCCAATAAGGCATTTCTTAAAAATCATTTCATATCTTTTTGAAAAAATCAAAAGGAGGACTGATGTATCCAATTGTAAGAAGAGAGCAATTTCCAAGGGAGGGGTAGTACCATCATCTTAGGTACCACTGCTACAAGATGATAACTGACAATCCTTTTGTTTGTATGCATGGAGGTCCTAAAGCATACTTTGGGTAAGGTGCATTCATGACATCTTTTGGTGAAAGGTTTCCAAAGCATGAGCAAAGATCCAGTGTTCCATCAAGCTATGTTGGAACAATTATACACTAATCCCTCCCCTAGGGTATTTCCTCACATCAAAACCAATCTTTTCTTCCTATCATTTGTTGACAAGGGAAATTAATTAAAATGCTTAAATGGGATTATAGGCAGATATGTTCTCCCACAATGGATATATGGCACTGATCTAAGTTGTATGATTCAGTATTTGCTCATCTTTACCTAAAGCTTGCTAAAAATTTAAAATAAATGACCTATTTTATCTTGGGATTGTGTTGTAGTTATCTTATGCTCCAAATAACTGATAATGTCAATGAATAGCCAATTCTATTTGATATTATCCTATTATGTTGAGCTATTAAATGATATTATATGTTATTGTTAATGTTGTTTATGATATTGGTGTAGAGGTTGTAAACACATTAAGGGATCACCCTCCCAAATCTTGCAGAGCCCAAAGAGTAGGAGGCTTTTTTAAAGTCCTTGTCAATTGGTTCAAGTCCTTCGAGCTTCCCTTGATTGGGATTGGAAATTCCATAGGTAGATTAGAAGACCAACCTGGTTACATTGTAAAAAAAAACCAACACTTCCCTCTACCCTTAACCTGAAACCCTAAACCCTTAAACCTTAAACCCTTAAACCATACCCTTTACCCTTAACCCCCCCTCTCTCTCTCTCTCTCTCTCTCCATCTCCATCTCTCTCTCCTTAACCCTCCCTTCCTTTTACTCTCTCTCTCTCTCCTCCTCTCTCCTCTCAGGTCTCTCTCACTCCTCCTCCCCTCCTCACTCTCTCTCCCTCCACCCTTCCCTTCCACCCTCCCTCCCTCTCTCTCTCTCAAGTATCTTCCTCCCTCTCCCTCTCCTCTCTCCACTCACTCCCTCGATCTAAACCCTCTTCCCTCTCTTTCCCCTTCTTTTATCTCTCTCTCTCTCAAGTCTCCCTCCTAGCACCACTCCCTCTCCTCTCACTCACTCACTCACTCTATCTCTCTCTCCAATCTCAAGTCTTTCTCTCCTCCTCCTCCTCTCTCCCTCCACCCTTCTTCACCTCCCCTTCCCCCTCCCTCTATCTCTCTCCCACTCCCTCCCTCTCTCTCTCTCTCAAGTATCTTCAATATCCTACCCCTCTCCCTCATTTAGGTCTCTCTCTCTCTCAATCACTCACTCCCTCTATCTTTCTCCCCTTAACCCTAAACCCTTAACCCTTAACCCTTAACCCTCTCTACCCTCTACCCTTAACCCTCTGTCTCTCCCCTCTACCCATAACCCTAAACCCTAAACCTTTAAACCCCAAACCCTTAAACCCTCTACCCTCTACCATCTACCCTCTCTCTCTCTCATGTCTCTCCCTCCTACCCCTCTCCCACTCTTAGGTCTCTCTCTCTCACTCACTCTCTATATCTCTCTCCCCTCTACCCTTAACCCTAGACCTTAAACCCTTAACCCTTAAACTCTAAACCCTTAAACCCTCTAAACTCTCTCCTAAGTCTCTCCACTCTACCCTTATCCCTCTACCCTCTATCTCTCTCCCACTCCCTCCCTCTCTCTCTCTCTCAAGACTCTCCCTCCTACCCCCTATCCCTCTCTCAGGTCTCTCTCTCTCACTCAGTCCATCTATCTCTCTCTCCTCTGATGGAACTTTATATTTTTGCTCCTTATGTTCCATTCCTACCTTGCCTGGTGTTACTGGTCTTTCATGGTGTCAGAATTTTCCTTGGGTTGGTGGTTTTAGCTTTATTTTCATATATAACCCTTGTGTTTATTTTATGCCTTGGTTGGGATCTATTTTGATGTTACTTTTTGAGGGGTTTTAAAATGACTTATGTCCTATCGTTTCGTCTAGGCTGAGTCCCTTTGTTTTAATATTTTATTTCCTTTGCAGGGTTTTATTTTCCTAAGTCTTGGTTGGCCCCATGTTTCATCATTTAAAAAAACTTAGGTCATTGTTTACCGGCCGCCTAGTGATGTACCCTTGTCCTTTTAATAAATGTTTTATTTTGCAGAAGGATGAAGTTCACACAACTGTTGATCAACTATCATTTGATCTTAGCCACTCCCTGCCATCCCGCGATGACCCCACCACACCGCTTTGGTTGATCACCATATCAGGGGCGGGCACCACGTGTCCTATTTGGTGAGGCCGAAGGTGATAAGTTTGGTTGACCGGTGATCAATTTTCATCAGATCTTAATGGTTTACCACCATTGTGTGATCAAAATTTGCAAGGTTTTTACTAATCGCGATATCACAGGTAGGTGCCATGTGTCTCATCTGATGAAGCCGAAGGAATGAAGGAAATAATGTGGTAAAGTAATCTGGCCTTAATACATTAAAAGGTGGGTTACTAAAGTGTTCTTGAGGTGCACATGTTTTAAATCAGCGGATATGTTATAATTTTGATGAAAAAGTTGCTCGATGGTTAATAATAAGGCTAGTGACTATGTTGAAGGAACAAGATCACGAATGCTCAAGATCTACGGTTGCTCGCCATCGCGTGATCCAAAGTTGCAAGATCTTTACTGATTGCGATATCGCAGCGACCGCCACATGGACTTCCTTGGCAACGTATGGTATGGTGGGCCCCTTATTGCCACGTTGGTGATTGTGTCAGCTCTTTTTGAAGATGGTCATTCAATGATTTGATCTAACTGAAGGATTGACGACTAAAATTTAAATCTGCATCAATTATGGTTGGATTCGTTCGTGCAGCATGCGACTAAGCTTTAATGGTGGATGAGACATTTGTTGGCATGATTTGATTGAGATAAAATCAATTCTACTATTTTATTTATATCACAAAGCATTCAAGTATTTTTTGGAGTAGTTTTAGAGCTGAAAGTGAAGTTGTGAATCTCTGTAACTAGAATTTGGGACTTCTGTAAACAAAGCCGTGAGTTAATTTTCGTGCTTCCCGATCATTTTGCACTTGAATTTGGGAAAATATTTACTATGCTTCTCATTGAGATTGTTGATAAACGTGTTAGGGATATAGTTTAATTATAGTTGTGAGAAATTGTAGTGTTTTGTTCTATAATTTCCTATCTCTGGTTAGTCCTAGCTATTTGAAGTGTGAAATTGTAAAAAGACCCTAGTTTATCCAAGATGGCACTGCCAAAGCAACATTCTAGCCAAGTTGACTATTTAAGAAGAAACCTGTACAATGATTTCATAGATCAATTCCCCTGGTCAACAAATGATAGGAAGAAGGGATTGGTTCTAATGTGAGGGGAAATCCTGGGGGAAGGGTTAGTATATAATTGCTCTAACATTTCCGATGCTAGGGTTCCTCTCACAGGCTTGGAAATGTTCAGATTATGGTATGGATAGAGGAATTTGCCTCACCCCTTTTCAAACAGCTAGATGTATGATTTGGGAAAGCTGGTGGTCCCAAACATGTTCCCTGACATAGACTTACTTAGAGTAGTGGCTGTAAGATATGACCCTGTCACATGGGTAATCAAGGATAATGATGGAAAGGTTCTGTTGAGCATTAATAGAGAAGAGGTCCAACAGATTTTTGACTTGAGTGAATCGAGTGAAGACTTGGTTCCTATCAATCTTGAGGAAATGAAGCAAGAATATGCAAAGTTGAAGTCTCTTTTTAGAGCTAAGTTGCTTCCACCTCATCTGGCTAGGGCAGGAGGTTCACGATTTCATATAAGCCCCAGTGACTAGGAACCTTTCAGATTAAACTATTTTACAAATCATTTCTTGGCCACTTTCTATTCATTGTGTTAGATTTTGGGTTTCAGTCCTAGTGCGGTGATGCCTATTGCATACATGTTCATGGAGGTGCAAATAAAACACCCTAACTTCTCTATGACATATGACTTTGCTTCTTTCTTGGCTGAGAGGATACATGAAGGGTTGTCAAAGTTGTAGAAAAATGATACCGACACTCAATTCTTCTAGTATTCTATGTTGATGCATATGTTCTTGTTCAAGAATGCTAACCTTTTCTCTGAAAAGATGGAATTAAGGCAATCGGTTGATAGAGAAAGATTGCCAGTATAATTATGGGCTGCAAATTTATCTTGCAATAAGGAAAGCACCAGTTATGTGCAATTTGATAATTGCTTTGCTTCTAGATTGAGGGATAGATTGATGGTGAATGTACCTAGGATCCCTAAGGAATTGCATGATTTCCTTAGGCCAAAAAGGAGGAAGCTAGAATTGAAAGTTTTTCATAACTGGGGTGACATTATCCCATACCCAGTCAGCATTGTTTTGAGAGTATATGATTTTCAAGGAACCCCCCATATACTGCCATACAATGTGCCACCAAGAGTGGGGTTTGTAGAAGTTATGTGTAAAATAGGTTGTATCCATGAGGAAAACCTCATAGGGAGGGGAAAGGGAACATTTTTCCCTGATTATACAGTGGTGTCTGATTTTTCCTTTTCAAAAGGAGGTTGGGTTCATTTTGAGAAATTCTTTGATGATTACCATTTGAGATGTGGTCCAAAGCAGCAACATGATCCTTAGGGCTTCTTTTCCCTTTTCAAACAAAGAATAAAGGCTGGAAAATTTGTGCAAGAGTTCAAATTTCCTGAGGATTTGATCAGAAATGAATTTGATCTAAATAGGTAGGAGTTGAACAAGGAGAAATGTATAGCTTATGATAAGCTATTAGATATTGTGAAAAATATGGATATGAAGTATAATCCAGTGTTGGAGTTCAATCCATACCACAAGAAGATTGAATTTCTAATGGAGAACTTCAAGGAAATTATGGGCACATTAAAGACCAAAAAGATAAATTTAGAATTGAGTCTGGGTGTACAAGAACAAGGTGTTAAACCAATTGAAACAAAGCTAGCATACTAGCCTACAGTAAGGTGGCCTATTTATGGGAGGAAAAATGATGATAGCGATGAGGAAGCGGAAGTGGACAGAAAAGGAAAGAAAATAATGAAGTTTCCTTCACAACAGGTCCAAAATTCAAAGTTCATGGGGCAATTAAAATCATTGATTTATAATCATCACCAGAAGACAGTCCTTCATCACCACCATTCGAACCAAGCCCTAAAAGACAAAGAATTCATCAACCATAGGAGGATCTGATGGATGAAATTATTGTTACTGATCAGGACATGCAGGTTGGTATGCCTTCCCCTCCTAGGCCAGCTGAATTGGTTCTATCTGATTTAGATATGAAAGGAAAAAGTGTACAAGATGCAAGAATGGAAGCATGTAAAGAGTTTCTAGATGACAATACATTTGTAAAAACTCATGTATTCTCGCAATAGGTATGGAGGATGAAATTTGAAGAATATCAAGAGAAATGTAAGAAGAGAAGAGAACTAAGGCCTGACAGGTCAAACCAGGATAATGATGAGGAGGTAAAAGCTGAATTAATGGAGGAATTTAAGAACATCACTCCTAAAGAGGGAAGAAGACTGGTGAGTCAAGCTGGTGTGTTGATTCTGCCTGAATGGGACATTGTAGATGCTATAGAATTTAATGCTATTTTAAATTCCAAGCATCCTTTGCAAGACTCTGAAGAAGAAGTCAAGGCAATATTGCAAGATTCTTCCTTCAGTGAGGAATATGAAACTTTGGCAATTTGGGAATTGGCCCCTCAAGGAAGAAAGCCAAATGTTACAGATATTAATCCAAATTTCAGAGGAGGATTAATAATAAAGAGAGCTTCAAAGACCTCAACCACTGAGGCCACTAATTTGACTGTGAATGTGGCCAAATTGGCCCAAAAGACTACTGAAAAGGAGGAGGCTGAAAAGAAGAGCCTAATGGAGAAGTATAACCTTTTGATTGAGGAATACAACAAGATGCAATAGAAGAATATTGAGTTGCAGACTAAGGTGGAAAGGTTTAGGTATAAACAGATTGGGAAGAGATCAAGTGCTCCAGGGACCAATACATTACCTTCCATAGTAGAGTCAGTTCCTCCTGCTTCTCCAATTGTTTCCACACTAGGCTCTCCCAGTCATAATCTTTCTCTCACCCCTCCTTTAAAACAAATTGATGAAGAAACAGAGTGCTCTATTGATCCTACAAAGAAGCAACTCTTGCAAAAAATTGATGAATTGTAGACATCATTGAAGGTAAGTGAGGAGGGATCTCTTTCAAAGAAAAATGAGATTGTTACTACTGTCTTGAGGCATTTAAATGAAAAGGTTGATAGTAAACTGCTATCTGTACATTTTTTATATTCTTTGTTGTTAGATGCAATAAAGAATATTGATAGGGATTAGGAAGTAGTGATACCATTGATTGAAAATTGGATCCTTAGGGCCAGTGATTTGGATGTCATGTATAAGGCTTCAAGGTTTGATACAAATAATAGGCCCCAATCATTAAAGCCTACTCAAGTGTTGGTTAAATCATTGCAAGGTTTTTAGAACCTACCAGATGATTTGAGTAGGAAGATCAAGGAATTGGTGAAGAATTTTAATGATTGGGGTAACACATTATTACCAGATATAATTGATGAGCAGGGGAAAATTAGGTCACTCCAGTAGTGGAAGGATAAAGCAAGTGAAGTCATCAATTATCAAATTAAATTAATTTATGATGACTCAGATTATGACTTTTTGGTGAGCTGTATGGATAAAATCATTAGTACCTGCTCATTTTTGGAAGCTTTTGAAAGACATGCAAATCAGGTAGTGGTAAAATACACACCTTATAATGCCAAGGTGAATGAGGTGATTAGTTTTGACTGGCCGACTAATGAAGAATACCAGAAATGGGTAACTAAATATTTGACTGAGGAAGAGTAAAAGGAATGGACTACTAACAGGTGGTAAATCAGATGATGCGGTTACAATGGTTTCTATTTTTTCTTTGATGGAATTCTTAGTGTGGGTTTCTTGTGGTTTTAGTTATTGCATCAAGTTTTCTCAGCTGACATGATGAACAAGAATATTCTCCAAGTTGATGGCTATTGTAACAATTTTTGGAATATCACTAGGTGTGCCAGCTGGCTAGTGACATGTGTACCTTCTGGCCTGATGCTTGTTTTTTTCCTTCATTTTCTATAAGAAGGATTTCAAGGCCAGAAGTACGGGTTAGAAGGTTAGATAATTTTTGGTCAAGTCTGGGTGAAGTTGTAGAGAAAATTGTAAATTCTGATGGTTTGAGAGAGAAATACAATTTAGGTTCTGAGTTATTCTATAATCAGTTTTGAATTCATGGGGATTTAATGTTGTATAATAGTACTAGAATTTGAGTTGAAATGATAAACTCAAACTCATGTCTCTCCACTATACATGCATATTCACATTTTGAATAAGATGACTAAGGGTTGTTTCAGTCATCTCATTGTTGTGGTGTGTATAATCCTTATTTTAGCTTTAATTCAAGGAATTAATTAAAATTCTTGAATGGGATTATAGGCGGATATGTTATGTATAAGGATTTGATAAGTAGTATTGGGTGAGAATGCATACTGATGAAATTGTAATGCAATATTGTCAGGGAGCTTATTTGTTATGTATTAAATCTGTCATAAACCTTTAGATGCTTATGAATTTGACTCCTGCAGTGGATATATGGCACTAATCTAAGTTGTACTTATTTCTATATTTCAATAATTGTTTGTCTTTTCCTAGAGCTTGCTACAAATTGCAAATTAATGACTATATTTTACTATGGACTGTGTTGTAGTTATCTCATGCTCCACATAGTTGATATTATCGGTGAACAACCAATTTTATTTGATATTATCCTATTGTGTTGAGCTATTGAATGGGATTATCTATTATGTGTTAATGTTGTTTATGATATTGGTGCAGAGGTTGTAAACACATTAAGGGATCACCCTCCCGGGTCTTGAGGAGCCCAAATTGTAGGAGGCTTTTTAAAGTCCTTGTTAGTTGTTCCAGGTCCTTCGAGCTTCCCTTGATTGGAATTGGTAATCCCTTAGGTAGATTAGAAGACCAACTTGGTTACAGTGTAAAAAGCAAACCAACACCCTCTACCTTTAACCCTAAACCCTAAACCATTAACCCTTAAACCCTCTACCCTATATCTCTCTCCCACTCCCTCCCTCCCTCCCTCTCTCTCTCAAGTCTCACCCTCCTACCCCCTCTCCCTCTCTCAAGTCTCTCTCTCTCACTCACTCACTCTTATCCCCCTCCCCTCTACCGTCTATCTCTCTCCCACTCCCTCTCTCTCTCTCTCACTGAATCCCTCTATCTCTCTCCCCTCTACTTGTTAGTTTTTTTTACTATAACCAGGTTGGTCTTCTAATTTACCTATGGAATTTCCAATTCCAATCAAGGGAAGCTCAAAGGACTTGGACCAACTGATAAGGATTTTAAAGACCTCCTACACTTTCGGCTCTGCAAGACTTGGGAGGGTGATCCCTTAATGCGTTTACAACCTCTGCACCATTAACGTAAACAATACTAACAAAAATAGATAATCTCATTTAATAGCTCAACATAATAGCATAATACTGAATAGAATTGTCTATTCATCAGTAATATCAACTATTTGGAGCATGAGATAACTACAACACATTCCACATTATAAAAGTCATTGATTTGTAATTTGTAGCAAGCGCTAGGTAAAGAAAAATAAAATAATGAACCATAAAAATTAGTACAACTTACATCAGTTCCATATATCCATTGAAGGAGTCAAATTCATAAACATCTAAGGGTTTATGACATATTTAACACATAACATATAAGATCCTTGAGAACATTTCTTTACAATTTCATCATGTATTCTAACCCAATACTACTTATCAAATCCTTATACTAAACATATCCACCAACAATCCCCATTTAAGATGTTTTGAATGCTTTGTGATACCAAAAATAGAAGAATAGTTGCTTTATTTTGATCAAACCATGGTAGTGGATGTCATGGCTGCCATTAAAGCTTACTCGCACATTGCACAAACAAATCTAATCACATTTGATGCAGATTCAAATATTAGCCATCAATCCTTCACCTTGGTGAGATCATCAGATGGCTGCCTTCAAAGAAAACTGACATAGTCTCCATCGTGGCAATAAGGGGCCCACCATACTACTCGTTGCCAAGGAGATCCACGTGGTGCCCACCCGTGATATCACAATCAATAAAGACCTCACAAATTTTGATCACGCGATGGTGGGCAACCGTAGATCTCAACCATTAGCAATCTTGTTTATTCAACACAATCACTAGCCTTGTTATTAACCATCAAGCACCTTTCTACCAAGATTATAACATCTTCGTTGATTTAAAACATGTGCATCTTATAACTTCTTTAGTAACCCACAACATAATGTATTAAAGACCCATCAAAGTATTTATCATTCCTTTGGCTTCACCGGATGAGGCACGTGGTGCTCACCCATGATATCATGATCAACAAAGACAGTGTGGTGGGGTCATCGCGGGATGGCGGGGAATGACTAAGATCACACGATGATTGATCTACGGCCATGTGAACTTGTCCCTCTGCAAAATAAAAACATTTATTAGGGGAGAGTGCCCAGTAGTCGTGCGGGGTCCAATAGTCACGCACTCAATCGTGATGATAATACCCAATCTTACCACATATTTATACTATATATTGTAAATAAACAATCCAAATGTAAATAAAGAAAAAACCAAATGTTGATAAAAAATGGACCCATACTTGAACACATGAGAACCTCTAAATATTATAAGAAAAAAATATAAATACATTCATGAAGAAGTGAAATAAGTTTTTTTTTGTTTCAAATAAAATATCACAACTCTCCACTATAAGTATATCATTTAAAAAAAAAATTCTCATTTAATAAAAAAAGACACTCATTTAAACAAGTATTGTTATGATAGTGAAAAAATATTGTTCTTATGTGTACAAAAATTGGGGTAGCAATGTACAAGCATTGGAAAATTTAATATAATAGTTTGTCCTATCACAAATATAAAAGGTGAGCATAATAAATAACATGTATTTTCCCATTAAATGTGAAGGATTTTCTAAAAGTTTTAGTGTTCAACTATTGGTCCATTTTTGTTCAATATAAGTTGTATTTTAAATAATTATGTGTTGTTTTTATAACAACAAATAGATGTTTTGTGTTCAGCTATTAGTCCATATGTGTTGAATATAAAAGGTAGAGATATCAAAGATTTATGGTTATCAATAAGTATTTGGTCCACTTAGGTTGTATATTAATTTTAATTTAAATAAAAATATCATATTCTACAAGCAACAAATGATATTTTTTTGGTTCAACTATTGGGGGTTCCATGATTAAGTTTTGGTTGAACCTTTAAAAAGTTAAGTTTTAGACACTTCTCAAAAGATCTACCGATGTGGCGAGTTGCATGACTCACACCTCCAAACCTTAGTTATAGATAAATAAGAGACCAGTCTACATTTTAGAAAAAATAATGAAGGTTCTACGATATTCCAGTCAATTGCTACATGCTGAGAAAGTTAGCATGCACGACTACTGGGCCCTCTCCCCTAAAGCAATAAGGTGACATCACTAGGCTGATGAAAAACAATGACATAAGTTTTTTTAATGAGGGAACACGGGACCAACAAAAGACTTAGGAAAAATAAAGTCAGGCGAAGGAAATAAAATGATAAAACAAAAGGGGGCCCAACCTAGATGAAGCGATGGGGCTTAAGTCATTTTAAAACCTTCCCAAAAAGTAATGGCCAAATAGATCCCATCCAAGGTGTAAGATGAACACTAGGGTTTTACATGAAGATGAAGGTAAAACCCTATCCTTAGGCTTTTCCCAAACACCAGAGATGACCAGAGGCACAAGGCATGATAAAATAGAACACAGAGAACAAAACTTTGAAGTTCCGTCACTACCCATAACCCTAAACCCTAAGCCATTAACCCTTAACCCTTAAACCCCAAACCCTTAAACCCTCTACCCTCTCTCTCTCTCAAGTCTCTCCCTCCTAACCCCCTCTCCCTCTCTCAGGCCGCTCTCTCTCTCTCACTCCCCCTATATCTCTCCCGTCTACCCTAAACCCTAAACCCTAAACCCTTAGCCCTTAAACTCTAAACCCTTAAACCCTCTACCTTCTGCGTTTAACCCTCTACCCCTTATCTCTCACACCCCCTCCCTCTTTCCCTCTCTCTCTCAAGTTGCACCCTCCTACCCCCTCCCCCCCCTCTCTCTCTCTCTATCTCTCTCTCACTCACTCACTCTTATATCCCTCCCCTCCACCTTTAACCCTCTACCTTCTACCCTCTACCCTTAACCCTCTACTCTCTATCTCTCTCCCACTCCCTCCCTCTCTCTCTCTTTGAATCCCTCTATCTCTCTCCCCTCTACCCATAACCCTAAACCCTTAACCCATAACCCTTAACCCTAACCCTTAAACCCTATACCCTCTACCCTTAACCCTGTCTCCCTATATCTCTCTCCCACTCCCTCCCTCTCTCTCTATCAAGTCTCCCTCCTAGCACCACTCCCTCTCTTAGGTCTCTCTCTCACTCACTCAGAAACTCTATCTCAAGTCTCTCCCTCCTTCCTCCTCTCCCTCTCTTAGGTCTCTCTCTCACTCACTCATTCCCTCTATCTCTCTTTCCTCTACCCTTAACCTGGAACCCTAAACCCTTAACCCTTAAACCTTAAACCCTTAAACCATCTACTCTCTACCCTTAACTCCCCTCCCTCTATCTCTCTCCCACTCCCTCCCTCTCTCTCTCTCTCTCAAGTATCTCCATCCTACTCCCTCTCCCTCTCTTAGGTCTCTCTCTCACTTACTCACTCCATCTATCTCTCTCCCCTAAACCCTTAAACCCTCTACCCTCTACCCTTAACCCTCCCTTCCTTTATCTCTCTCTCAATACTCTCCCTCCTAGCACCGCTCCCTCTCTGAGGTCTCTCTCTCTCTCACTCTATCTCAAGTCTCTCCCTCCTACCCCTTCTCCCTCTCTTAAGTCGTTCTATCACTCACTCACTCCCTCTATCTCTCTCCCCTACACCCTTAACCCTAAACCCTTAAACCATCTACCCTCTACCCTTAACCCTCCATCCCTCTATCTCTCTCCCACTCCCTCCCTCTCTCTCTCTCAAGTATCTTCAATATTCTACCCCCTCTCTATCTCTTAGGTCTCTCTCTCATTCACTCACTTCCTCTATCTCTCTCCCCTCTACCCTTAACCTGAAACCATTAACCCTTAAACCTTAACCCTAAACCCTTAAACCCTCTACCCTCTACCCTTAACCCTATCTCCATCTATCTCTCTCTAACTCCCTCCTCTCTCTCTATCAAGTCTCTCCCTCCTAGAACCACTCCCTCTCTCAGGTCTCTCTCTCTCTCACTCACTCAGTCACTCTATCTCAAGTCTCTCCATCCTACCCCCTCTCCCTCTCTTAGGTGTCTCTCTCACTCACTCACTCCCTCTATCACTCTTCCCTCTACCCTAAACCCTAAACCCTTAAACCCTCTACCCTCTACCCTCTACCCTTAACCCTCCCTTCCTTTATATATCTCTCTCTCAAGTCTCTCCCTCCTGGCACCACTCCATCTCTAAGTTCTCTCTCTCTCTCACTCACTCTATCTCAATTTTCTCCCTCCTACCCCTTCTCCCTCTCTTAGGTATTTCTCTCACTCACTCACTCCCTCTATCTCTCTCCCCTCCACCATTAAACCATCTACCCTCTACCCTTAACTCTCTGTCCCTCTATCTCTCCCACTCCCTCCCTCTCTCTCTCTCTCTCAAGTATCTTCAATATCCTACCCCCTCTCCCTCTCTTAGGTCTCTCTCTCACTCATTCACTCCCTTTATCTCTCTCCCCTTAACCATAAACCCTAAACCCTAAACCGTCTACCCTCTACCCTTAACCCTCCCTTCCTTTATATCTCTCTCTTTCTCAAGTCTCTCCCTCCTACCCGTTCTCCCTATCTTATGTCTTTCTCTCACTCACTCACTCCCTCTATCTCTCTCCCCTCCACCCTTAAACCATCTACCCTCTAGCAACCCTCCCTCCTCTATGTCTCTCCCTCCCTCCCCTCTCTCTCTCTCAAATTATCTTCAATATCCTACCCCCTCTCCTCTCTTAGGTCTCTCTCTCACTCACACACTCCCTCTATCTATCTCCCCTTAACCCTAAACCCTAAACCCTAAACCCTTAACCCTTAAAACCCTCTACCCTACCCTCTCCTTCCTTTATCTCTCTCACTCCCTCCCTCTCTCTCTCTCTACCTCTCCCCTTCTTCCCCTCTTCCCCTCTCCCTTCCCCCTCCTAATTATTTCTTTATATATATATATATCTCTCACCCTTTTCCCCTCTCTCTCTCTATCTCTCTCTCTCTCTCCCTTCCCCCTCCTAATTCTCTTTCTCCCCCTCTCTCTATCTCTCACTCTCTTGCTCTATCTCTCTCTCTCTCCCTTTCCCTCTCTCTCCCTCTCTCCCTTTCCCTCTATCTCCCTCTCTCTCTCTCTTTCCCACCCTCCACCTCCTAATTACTCTTGGGTATATGTGTGAAAATATTAGATATCTGATTTATAGCACACAAATATTGCATTTTAAAATGTTTTTCAAATTAGATATTAGACATGAATTGGATATCCAAAACAAATGGGATATCTGATTTGTAGTACTTTGGCTTGGGCATTGCTATGGAGCAATGTACTGACACCCAACCCTAACAAAAAGTCAACTTAGGATTTTCAATTTTTTGGCGAGTTCAAAATGCTACTTATTTCATGTTGCCACTTTTTGGCCCATCATGATCTTGCACATACCCAGGTCTAAATCAGGTAGTTTTTATTGCTAAGGTGAATCACTCCTTTCTTTGAAGGTCATACACTTATGATTGGGTCAAGTGTTATTTTCTTTAGAAAATTTCTATTGCCTTTTTGATAGGTTAATTATGATTTGATTAGATGGGTTATGAAGAACTTATTTCAAACAAATATCTTTATGAAAGAAGTATATTGGCATGAAATTAAATATGATTTGTATTCCAATGTAAAAACTACAAAGAATGAAACAATTCTTTCAACACATAAAATATTATGTAGTAGTCAATTAAAATGAAAAAGATTACTCTATATTAGTTAGGATACACAACTAAGAAAATTATCTAAAGTGATTTATTTGTCCTAGAGGAACTAAGTATACAGTATACAAAGAAAACCAACAAACCCACAACTACCCCTATTTTGAAGGAGTTTAGTTTTCTCCCCTTCATGATCTCGCTAATATTGTCTAATTATTTTAAAGAGATGAAGGGTCATAACACAAATTTATTCAACCAAGTAAATAGCTTGGTTAATGAAACTTGAAAAAAGAAACAAAACAATTGCTACATTTGGCATTTCATGTTGAATGAAGAGTGGTGACAATAATCTACTAATAGTTTAATAAAACACTAATTTTATAAGAAGGCTTGACCTTAGAAAGATAAGTGTTAGTTATAGTTTAATAAAACACTATTATAGTTTTACCAACTTATACTATTGTATGCTTGCATGGCTTCTTAGTTAATATATGGGGAGAGAAAGAGAGAGAGATAGAGATATATGGGAAGAGAAAGAGAGATGGATATATATGGGAAGAGAAAGGAAGATAGGTGGAGATAGGGAGTCGATGGATAGGGGGGATAGGGAGGGAGAGATGGTGTGAGATAGAGAGGGGGAGATAGAGAGGGTTAGGGAGAGAAAGGGATATAGATAGAAAGAGATATAGAGAGGAGTGAGAGGGAGATAAAAAGAGAAATAGAGATAGAGATATAGAGTAGGAGAGATGGAGGGAGAGATGGAGTGAATGAGAGAGAAAGGGGGAGAGGGAGAGATAACTCAATAGATAGAGGGGGGAATAGGGAGTGACATAGATAGTGGGAGATATAGAGATATAGAGAGTGACAGGGAGAGATATATCAATCAGCCTCCCTATATCTCTATCTTTTCATCCTTATCTCTTTATCTCTCTACCCCTCTCTATTTCTGTCTCCCTTTCTATTTGTATGTTTGTCATTATCTCCCTCTCTCTCTATATTTTCTTCCCTATATTTATCTTTTTCTCCTTAAGTGTGCAATGGGTACATTGAAGAGGTCTTAAAGGAGAATTATCATATCTTTAATCAAATGGCATGCTACCTTGAGCATAACTCCCCAAGCACATGTGCCATCCTTGGATTCTTGACATGAAACAACCAATCAAAATTTACTTTCTCTCTCTCATATTAATATATATTACTATTATATTAAATATATATTATATTAATTATATTTTGTATTATATAAAAATATACTTATTATTAATTATTAATTATAATAATTTTATACGTATTTAGTAATTTTGTTAAAGAATATAATATATAATTATAATAAGTTGAATAATTATATTATTTATTATGTAAAATATAGCTAATATATACTTAACTATATTGTAGAATATTAAAACCTAGCTAAATGGTGCTAAAATTTTCAACTTAATTAACATACTGTAAAACCTAATGAAACTAGGTTGTAGCTCATCAAATTAGAGAAGTGAAAGTTCAATACCAGTGCCGAGGAAGAGTTTGGAGTAGTGAAAACAAGGTCAATGCTAGTGCCGAGGAAGAGTTTGGAGTAGTGAAAGCAAGGTCAATGCCAATGCTGAGGAAGAGTTTGGAGTTAAAACAAGGTCAATACCAGCACCGACGAAGAGTTTGGAGGGGTGAAAACAAGGTCAATACCAACGCTGACGAAGAGTTCGGAGTAGTGAAAATAAGGTCAATGCTAGTGCCGAGGAAGAGTTTGAAGTAGTGAAAACAAGGTCAATGTGAACATCGAGGAAGAGTTTGGAGTTAAAAGAAGGTCAATACCAGCACCGACGAAGAGTTTGGAGGAGTGAAAACAAGGTCGATATCAGCATCGAGGAAGCATTTGGAGGAGTGAAAACAAGGTCAATACCAGCGCCGAGGACGAGGTTGAGGGCACTCAGGGAAAATCAACGACCAAGGGGCAATGAGTACTATAAGTTTGGCACCCCCATTCTCTTTAACCTTCAATTTTCATGCCTAGTTTCCAAAGATCTTCTCGTACATTTGCACCCTCATTCTCGTAAAATGGTATAAGATAAGATAGAAAAAATAAAATAGCTTAATCTTTCACATTTTTATTGACCAGCCTCAGGTCTTGGAAAAACTCCCATAATCTACCCACATCTTGGTTGAGGTCTAGGATTTCATCACACATAGCCTTCATCGCATGAGTCTAAAGCAATTGTAGACTTAGCCCAAGTATATGCTAGGCTAAGGTAGATCTAATGAATGAAAATAGAGGCATACAATTATTCTTTAATACCTCCACCACAAACATATGCAAGGTGTTGGTTGTTTTTATGGTAAGCAGGTTGATCTTCTAATCTACCTATGGAATTGCCAATTCCAATAAAGGGAAGCTCGAACGACCTGGACCAACTGACGAGGATTTGAAAGACCTCATACACTTTGGGCTCTGCAAGACCTGGGAGGGTGATCCCTTAATATGTTTACAACCTTTGCACCATCATCATAAACAATATTAACAACAACAAATAATCTCATTTAATAGCTCAACATAATAGGATAATACCGAATAGAATTGGTTGTTTATCAATAATATAAACTATTTGGAGCATGAGATAACTACAACATTTCACACTATAAGATAGTCATTGATTTGCAATTTGTAGAAAGCTCTAGGTAAAGGAAAACAAATACTAAACCATACGAATAAGTACAACCTAGATCAGTGCCATATATCCATTGGAGGAGTCAAATTTATAAGCATCTAAGGGTTTATGACAGATTTAACACATAACATATAAGATCCTTGATAAGATTGCTTTACAATCTCATCAATATGTATTCTAGTCCAATACTACTTATCAAATCCTTACACAGAACATATCCACCTACAATCCCATTCAATCATTTTAATAAATTCCTTGAATTAAAGCTAAAACAAGAATCATACACACCACAACAGTGAGATGAACAAAACAACCCTTGATCATTTTATTCAAAATTCAGATATGCCTGTACAATGGAGAGACATGAGTTCAAATTAATCATATCAATTCAAATGCCAGTACTGTCATAAAACATCAAATCCCCATGAATTCAAAATGTACTATAGAATGACTCAAAACCTAAATTGCATTTTCCCTAAAACCATTAGGCTTTACAATTTGCTCTGCAACTTCATCTAGACTCAACCAAAAATATCTAACTTGCTAACCCGCACTTCTGGCCTTGAAATCCTTCTTATAGAAAAAGAATTAGAAAACAAGCATCAGGCCAGAAAGCACACATGTCATCAGCCAATTGGACCGCCTTGTGATATTCCAAAAGTTTGTTACAACAACAATCTCCCCAGAGAATCTTCTTGTTCATCGTGACCATTGAGAATGGTTGATGAAGCAACAAAAAATTCAAGAATTATGCGCCTAGAGTGTCACCAAAAAAAAAAACTGGAATTTGTTGTAACTGCAACAGCTGATTTGTTAACCGTTAGCAGCCTACTCCTTTTCACTCTTCCTCAGTTAAATATACATTTACCCATTTCTGGTACTCTTCATTAGTTGGCCAATCAAAATTGATCACCTCATTCACCTTGACACTATAAGGTTTGTACTTAACTACCACCTAATTCACTTCTCTTTCAAAAGACTCCAAGAATGAGTTGGTGTTAATGATTTTTTCCATACAACTCACCAAAAAATCATAATCTAAGTTACCTTGTTTTTGAGGGTTTTGTAGTCAAAACGTGATATAAAGGGGCTCTTACACTTTTTGCGATTATTGTAGCTTGTGTAAGAGGCCCCATGGATATTTTTGTAATTGTAGGATGCATGAATAGGGCGTAGGATGAGAAATAAAGAAGGTATAGCTACTGTCCTCAATAGTTTTGTGAAGAAAAGCATGTGAAATGAGAGGTTCAAACCTAGGTTTCAACAAAATATGTATGGGAGATTTGATTTTATAAATTTTAATCCTTGTGCAGACCTAATGGGTTGTTTCTAAACACTGAAAATAAATGATATACATACACACAAACACACACACACACACATATATATGTATGTATGTATGTATGTATGTATATGTATTTTTAAATGTAAATATAAATGCAATTACTCGATGCTCTCCTAGAACAATAAATGCAACATATCATTAAAGAAATCTATATCTATGTATATAAATGTGTATTTCTAAATGCAAGTGTAAATGCAATGAGAATATGGTTTTGTAGTGTTATAGATACAACATATCCATAAATTAATGTAATTGAAATTCTAAAGTCTTCAACACGTATAATATGAAATCGATCAAACTATTAAACTACATGAGAAATAAATGAAAACAATAAATGCATATGTATGTTTATTTGCAAATGTAAGTGTAAAATAAATAAGAATAATGAAAATTATAAAAGAATACAAGGAAAGGTCTCCTTCCTTCTTGGTAGTGATAACCTCCTCCACACACAACCCTTAAAAACTATGAATAGAGGAATATAATCTTTGAAGAACTCAAAGTTGCTTCTCTCCTACCTGATGCAATTAGTAATTTTATCCTTACAAACATTTATAGTGATTACTAGAGGCACATAGACCAATTCTTCATAATAGAAGAATTTGATCATACTTTTCCAATGATGGCATTATGAGAAAACCTTAGGTTAAATGAATAATTCCTAGCTAAGTTCTTTAAATCATGTCCAACCGTATAAGATAAGACCGCTGCTATGTGTACCTGGATACCATGGAGAAAGGATCTTTGGGCTCTTTCATCAATCATCCTACCTTAAAAGATATCAAAAGTCTCCTAGCAATTAGACATAGGAAGATTTAAGATGACTTAAAAAAAAATTATTGCCAAAGCATAAACTTATGATGACTTAACCAGGCCTAGTACACACTCCATCCCCATTAACCACTTAGACATATGGAAATTAAATTTAAATTTGTTGTTATTTTTAGTCATGTAAGCGTCTAATAAACCACTTGGTGCTGTTTCCCTTCAAGTTTATTTACTTGAATGGAGAGAAAAATTCCTTTGATTATAATTAGAGAATACATTTGAGGCCTTGGTTGTGTAATTGGTGGACCATAGTCACATTTAACACTTGTTACAAAGTTTGGGAGTTAAAATTTTAAGTAGATTTGATTTGTTATTGACACATTTGGACGGTAGTAACAATAACTTGCAATCTATCAAGACTTGATTACCTTATAACCTGTGAAATTCTAGCGATGAAATGATAGATTAATCATAATGTCACCTTAGGATCACATCACCATGAAAGAACTTCATCCAACATCCTTATGAGTGTAGGTACCACCAAATAGGTATTTGTCAAATATGTCTTCCTCGGCGAGGAAATTGAAGAGAAGAGGAAAGCGAGACATGTAGTATGTCTAAAAGAGGGAGATCAACTAGAGGTCAAAATATTAGAAGAAAATTTTGTAAACGCATGGAATTTTTCTTGCTGAAGGGGGTCATGTTCTTATGATGATGAGAGAATAGGCGACGTCGAGGTTCCCTTGAGGTACAAACATCTACGGAAACAATGGGTACCCAAGGAACTTCCTCCAATAAACACTAATTTTTGTGTCAACGAGAGGATATATCGCATAACACCATCGTCATTACATGGTTTGGGCCTATTTTGCATGGACGGAATAAAGGTCTATTACAAAAAAGTTACTAAATTGATGGAGTATGTTGGACTTTGTTACAGTTACAAATATTGGATGAAACTGGTTCGTTATACATGAAGTATGCGTAGGTATGCACTGTTAGCAAATTATATACAACTAAAAGATAAGGATCAAAATAAAGGAGTGGCTATGTACATTGATGTAAGGAAAAAAGCATCAGGAATATTATAGGGTTTATAAATAGTACACGACTTGGGTCAACAAATAAGCAACCCAATTGCATATTTGAGGCGCGTGAGGGAAACTGTGTATTCGTATGTGCGATAAAATCAATAACTGCGGGGGAAGAGTTGCTCATCAATTACAATTTTAATTGCTTAGTTATAAACACAGTTACTATGGGGGTGGTATGTACTATGTACCATTTTACCCAACCTCCAATTAATAACTCCAATATACCATTTTATTCTTCTTCTTTTTTCATAAGTCTATTGGTTTCATTTCGGTAATGTTTTTTTAGATTTAATTTTTGTCACAGTAGGACATTGATCATATGGAGAAGGCTCCATCCTAGAGCATAGATCACAATTTATCTTCAGGCGCTTCTACCCAACAAGTTTACCTCATTGTAATTGTACAAATTATATACTTGCAAAATGTTTTATTATTATGTTGTTTTGATAAGTTTATTGGGTTAATTTCAATAATGTTTTTAATATTCTTGTTGTAGTCAGCTGATCGGGGAAAGGCACCAGTAGTAGATGAGAGAATCCATAGGGAGGTGTAGTCAATATTATGTGATGATGACATTTTTTATTCAACAAACCCTCTTGATATGATAAGGAAGACCCAAAAAAAATGCAATGAAGAAATCCTTAAGTTGTTATTCATAGTGCCTCAAATAGATGAGATAAGAGAGAGGGTTAGAATATTGATTGAGAGATCACAAAACTTGCAAGTAAGTTGTCATGAGGTCTTTAATTATAACATAAGTTCATTCATGGCTTTATATTTTGTACTATTTTATGTCATGAACTAAAATATGTGTTGTTTTTATAGGATTTTTTGCATCCTCATGATGCTCTTGGCCATGATTAGTGTACTACAAGTGCTGCCTGAGGAGTAGGGTTGGTGCAAGTGTCCATCCTAATCTTCTTGCGCATGCATCACATCATCTGACCCCATCATCTGTGCCTATATTGTCGTCTGAAATGTCGGCAACACATACCTTGTAGGCATCTATTAGTGCACCCTCTAGCAATGAGCACATGCCAAAACATGCATCAGGACATGTACCTGGGGATGCAGAGGCCACTAGTACTAGTGATATTTTAGCAGCATTTCCTAGATCTTCCCATATTACTAGTACGGGAATATTGCCGGTCACAATTTTTTGTGACCGAGGATTTTTTTTCCATAAAGATAGAGAAGGTCCCAGGTACTTTAAATTGTTTTAATTATTATATATAATCCAATTGAAATTTACTTATTGATTGCTCTTTTTAGACTATTGATCCCATGATCATTTTGCAAGAAATAATGTTTTTTATAAACATCTAAGTGATATTACATTGGATCTCTTCAGGCCCACCATACGTACACGATGGAATGCCCAAAATCAAGATTTAAAAGATGATCTCATTAACCATTTAGTTATGCTCTTCGGTGATAAAAAATTCAATCAAACCAAGGTCTTTCAGAAAGCTGGTACCTATCTAAAGTATGTGAGGGACCAATATAGGTCACATTTAGAGAAGAACAAAAAGTATGAGCATCCCCCCATGATTCTGGAGAGGGAGTGGAAGGACCTGGTGTTAGATGGAAAGGAGAAGGCTAAAAAGAAAAAAGGAAAGACACCATGGGGCCAAGGAAGGTATGTGATACTATCAACAATGTAATTATATACTGATTACTCTTTCTTTTTACATAATCTAATATATTTCAAACTTTTCATAGGCTGCCCGACACATCAGAGGCAACAAAGGCAAGACTAGAAAAACACGAGTAGCACAAACTTGGCTCTAGTGGCTATATGAAATTATCCGTACGAATTGTAAGTATTAATAAATGAAATATAATATCCAAGTAATAAATTGAAAATAAATTTGGTTTTATCACACCATAGAAGCAAAATTCATGATCTTATGCAAAAATGTAGGGCTCTAAATTCAACAGAGTTCCCACAAAAGATGACCTGAAGATTTCCTTCCAGCAAGGCTATGGAGCCATGGCTAAACGCCTAAGAGTTTTGACTGGGAAAACACAATCTTCCACTGCATCTGACATGCAGGTAAATAAACTCAATAAAGTTTATTTAAAATTGAATACTTGTGCAATCTATTCAATATTAATTTCCACCATAAAGTAATTACATGCCTATTTTTTTAAACATTCAAGCTATGATAATACTATACATGACATTGGAATGTAGCCTGGTGAGGGTGGAGCACAACCTGCAGATGAAGGTCATGGTGTGCATCTCGACACTTTCAAGCATGTAGAGCGTGATCAACATGTTGAGCATGATCAAGCTACAAAAGATCAGGAACATGATGTGGCCCCATCAGGTAAAGAGGACCACTCTAAAGTTCTTTTAAACATATTTAATTGCAATTGGTGTATTAATTAATGTAACCTTTCGTGTTTTAACTTTAGAGGATGTAGAGCATGATTAACATGTTGATCATGATCAGGCTAGAGAAGATCAGGAACATGATGTGGCCCCATCAGGTAAAGAGGACCACTCTCATGTTCTCTTAAACATATTTAATTTCAATTGGTGTATTAATTAATGTAACCTTTTGTGTTTCAACTGCAGATCAGGATTTAGAGGGTGTTCAACATGTTGAGCATGAGTCTATAACAAAATTTCAGGAACATGATGTGGACCCATAAAGTAAAGAGAACCACTCTAATGTTCTTTTAATTAATGAAATACTTGTAACAATAATAATAAAACATATCAATTTAACATTTATTTCTTATTGCAGTAGACCCCCCCTTGCAGCAGCCTCCACATCATGAGTAGACGACTAGGCGTACATTAAGATCATGAGCAGAGGGAAAAACAACTAAAGGGGGGAAAAATTATTTAGAAAATGATTCTACACTTCAGATTTTTTTAGATTTAAAAAAGAAACCAAAAAAAAGTGATTTTAATCATATCATGACAACCATATTTTTGATAATATGTAAAAACTGAAAGAATGAATATTATATGTTAATCAATGAATGTGAATATGTTAATTAATGAATGTTATATGTTAATGAATGAATGCTATATGTTATTAATGGATGAATGAATGATTAATGTTATATGATTGGGTATGGGGAATTGAGAGTGATGTGAGGGGGGGGAGGGGCCAAATGAGCTTACACCATCATATGGTTGGCCCTGTTAAGTAGATAATATTAAACTATTCTCAAAACAAAGAGAAGCTCAATAAGGTAATGCAGTTTTCAATATAAGAAATGCATCATTTGAAGCATCAAACCAATATGCAAAGATGAAAGAAAGTGCTAAAATTTCACTATGGTGGCAGAAAAATGATTCTTTATACCCTGAATCCATGCTCTACATCATAATTTGAAGTTGTTTCCATTCCAATGTTTTGAGTTTAGTTTGTTTGTATGGATTTGTATGAATACCACATTGTGTTGTGGATTTGGTTTCAAATCTCTATTTATTATGTTTTTAGTGGTGAAATAACTCTAAAATTTGACTTTTGTGCATAACAGGTTAGTGGAAAAATTGGCAGCTATGAAGGTTTTAGAGGCTCAATTGAGATAGATACACTGATAATTGGATCTTGTTGTTGATGGAAGGCTTTGACTTAACCATTAAATTTTGTACCATCTACAGGTATGAAAAAGTTTCTCTACTTACATTCATTCTTGATCATAAATGTTGTAAATGATATTAATGCTTCAAACTTAAGATTCATTTCATTGTTATAATGATCAAAATGTTATACTTTTCTATACATTCAAGCATTCTCTTGCCCCCTACCCTTTGCTCTCTCCCCCCTCCTTTTAAGAATTTTCTTTGTCATAAAAGATTCACATTTCTATCTCATTTGCACAAATTTATTTGAAGCACTAGGAGTGAATAAAGATACGTAAAAGATGATGGATTATGTCTAAACAACAACTTTCCATCTTATAGCTAATTAAATCCTTAATATTTGAATATTTTAGAGCTTGAATAATGCTTGTATATGCATGTGTAGAATTAAGGGACCCTATGTGAAGATTGAAATTTAAAACATCACTTTGGTATTTTTCCTTAGGTAGTGAAATGATATTTTGAGTAATACAAACCTACACACACATTGATATTTTTCGGCATTGCATTGAGGAATTTTTTTTCTCTTATACCTACCCTCGACTAGACATGGAGGTATATAATATCAGTTTTTGGGTTTATTCTATAAGTAGTTAATTTCACAGAGGAAGACTAAAATGTTCTTAATGTCCTGTGTTAGGTGTGAAAGCATATGAATCACTTGCTGAAGGCACCATTTTGTATTCATCCAAAAACTTGTTTGTTCCTTTTTTTATGTTTCTTGCATGTGTTTTTTTTAGGCTCTGTAGATGTAGCTCGGCTCTTTGCACTTTTCATCTATTTTGATGATTACAATAGATTGTCCTCATAATTTTTCATGTAGATCTATTTGTAACCTTATTTTCTACCAATCAATTTGCAAACCAGTCACATATTAAGGACCATTTCACTAACTTGTAGTCATCCATTACTTCTTATGTTGCAAGTTGTGTCTGTGTGCCAATAAATCCTAATGATTGTGAGAACTTTAATCCTACAAGTGTACCCAATATTTCTCAAGTAAAAGTCTTACCTTATTTTATAGTACTTTAAATGGTTAAATGAAGGTGCTTCTTTAGATCTGAGATAGTTGAACCCTAGATTAAAATATGGTATTAGATGGGCAGTATAATGATAAAACTGAGGTCCATTGAACAAAAATTATGAACATAATTTATTGGACTATGAATAGTGTTACAATTATAATTATTTCTCCTTTACCTACCTCTACATTAATGAAAAAGATAGCAAATATTGGAAGTTCATTACATGTCTCATGTATGTGTTAGTATTTTAATTTTTTTTAAGTTGTTCAAGAGTTTGATTAGGTCAAGAATATGTTCTACAAGCTCTGTTCTCTTGACACTGCTCAACATTTTCCCTACACATTTTCTCTTCAATCCAGACGTTTCTTAACTCCTTCCCTTGTTATCCCTTGGTTGTTCTCATGTTTAATTCTTTTTCTATACATCTTGCAATCTATATGTATGATCATTCATCTCTTATGAAGCATGAATAACCTTTCATGGAATTGTTGTTGTAATTAGACAATTTCCATTGTGAGAATAATCATTTAATTTGTATGGAAGTAAGTCTTTTTCATATTATTTGACTTGGTATTGTAAACTTGTCTTTGCAGGATTCTCTCAGGGGGAACAACATAACTGTGATGATAGGTAGAGTTGTACAACAACATAAATCATTTGGCATTATCAATATATTGGTTATAAAATACTCTATGCAAGTAAAATGGAATGTGCAATGATAATTGGTCTCAAATTCAAATCTGAATATAAGTACATTATACACAAGAAGATGGTATCTATTCTATGATTTAAAGAACCCTAAAATAAGAAAATTAATAGGTTCCATTTGTTTACTTTCTCTTAGACACTTGTTTAATCGACGAGACCCTCAGAATGTCTTGTTGATAACTAGCAGTGTTCAAAACTCCTGCAGAGGTCATATCGGTGTGACATTGGATATGTCTTGCTGACGGAAGTCATCGACAAGACATCGACTATTAGAGTGAGTTTTCTATCCTGTGTTGATGATTGATCTCTCACCGATGGGTTGGATTTGGTGGTCATCGCCAAGAGTCTCCACGATGGTACATTTCAACGAATAATTTTTTTTTTAAAAATTACATTATTTCATCACAATTTCGACGAAGGCCACCGACGAATCACAGAAAAGGTCGAACAAAGTTGCTTAGCTGTGATGATGGCTTCATTGTAACTCCTTGCCCATTTCATTGAAATTTCGACGCACGCCACCGATGAATCATAGAAAAGGACTGACGAAGTTGTTATGCTGCAACAAAGGATTCATCGTAACTCCTTACCCATTTCATCGCAAGTTCAATGCAGGCCACCGACAAATCACAGAAAAGGTTTGACGAAGTTGCTTATCTGCGACAAAGGCTTCATCATAACTCCTTGCCCATTTCATCGAAATAGCGATGAACTTCTACTATTTTTTCGACACTTTGGAAGAGCCATTGCAATTGCATTTTGGTTGTAATTCATCGGTGGATAAATGAAGTTTTTGTCGATATTCTGACAAACATTCGAGTCATTTTATGATGCCGACGACTAACGAATCTGCGTTGTTATTTTGACGTTTAATTAGTTGTTAGAATTTTGGCAAAAAAATAGCAATGAAATTATTTTTGTCAATTCGTCGATTTTATGAAAAATATTTGTTGAACAACTAACGAATGTTTGTCAGAAAATGGAGTCAAATTTAGTAGTTTTTTGGGGTAGGTGAAACCCTAATTTGTAGTGTATCTTGGCTACATAATGAGATTAAATCCTGGCCATTCATTTTTCTTTCTGAACACTATAAATAGGGGATGTCCTCTCATTTTCAAAGGGGGGAGTTGAGTTGTTGTAAATAAATGCTTTTGAAATTTTAATAGAAGTTCATTGGCTTTTGTTGGATTCTTGAGTTCCAATTGCATGTTACATGGTTCTTCTCCATATTTAGTTAATTTGAATGGATTTACTTTGTTTTTTATGAGTTTTGCAAGTTAGTTAATGTTGTGCATTGATAATGAAGAATTTTGTTGTGTGTTGGCAACCTTCCTTGTCCATAATTTTTGTTGTTTATTAATGAGAAATAGCTGTGTAAAGTTAGTTTGGGCATAAATTGAAAGTTGCACTAAATTTTCATCCTTTACTCATGATTATGGTGAATGAATGGTTGAATATTTGTAGTCCTTAGAAGATTACACTAGTTTCATGAGACTGTAAAGTAATTTGGTTAAGTGGAACTTCATTTTAGGAAGGTTGTCCACAATAGGGTCCTCCATTATCACTGTTCATTTCTAGTTTCAGATCTAGGAACTTCTCCCTTCCCTTGCAATTTTTTTCTTTTTTTTAATAGGGACTTTGAACAAGGTTCATTGCACATTGTAAAGCCAAATCTAAAGCTGAAATAGGAGTTCTAGACTATTGTTTGAACCTACAACAATTGTGCAATAACTTTCCCATCTCAAGAAATCCTTCCAAAGATCTAATTCCCTCCTAGTTTAACTTCCGTAAGGCCGCCCTGTGATTACCAGGAAAATGACATTGAACCAAATGAGAAATCCCACACATTTTTAGCAACTTTTTATTAGAGATTGTCTTTTAGGAGAGGTAGTGCATTCGTGTGTTGTGTGTGTTGATAAGGTGCAAAAACACCCATCAACAGAACTGGTGCTAGGAGGGCCCTTCTGGAGTATAGCTGGATTGAATCAAATCATTTTCCCTTAAGAGATTTCATGGAGTTCTAAGGTCCACACCCAACAAAAGGGAATTTTAGGACCTGCAACTCCCTACAAGGGCTAGAAAGACTAAAAAAGGGGATGCAGCCCCTTCTTCGTCCTCCATTCCATCGGCTTCACCTTCATCTCCACTTCCTTCCTTTTGCATCATTCGAACACACATTCTTCCTCTTCCACCCACACCCCTTCCACTCAGCCATCCCAAATTGCATTTCAACCACTTGCTTCCCATAGCTAGCGTGTTGCCCATATCCCTGCCTTCCAAGTCCAAGGCACAGTCCCAATTGCTACTACCCTCGTGCAGCCACAAGTTACTATTCAATAGTAAATACCACCTTTTCCTCCCCTCATGGATTGGCTTTGGAACAACCCCTCTCCATTGTTGTTCAATTCTTACCATGACATGCTGAAGAACCTAGAGAGATTTTGCATGAAATTTAATCCTTGGGATCTACAAGAATAGGTGAACACATCAAGATATTCCAAACAATGTTGAAATGCATGCAGATCGATGATGAGGATGTGGCATGTAGAATTTTCCCTTATTCTTTGGGAGAGGAAGCCTTCTACATGTACATCAATTTCCCAATGGGATCGATTACTACTTGGGATCTCTTAAAGAATGCATTCTTAAGGAAGTATAAAGTTCTAATCAACCCCTCAGAATTATATCAGCAATTCATGTCTATTCATAGGGAGGTTAATGAACCAATCAATTCCTTCAATGATTGGTTTCATCAAGCATACACAAAGCTGTAGGCTCCCTATGTACTCAACGATGCCGCTATCCTACCTATCTACTATGAAGCATTGGAAAACCTTACCACAACACTGGTGAAAAGAATGAACCTGCCACTAACTAGATTGGTGGATGTGTATGCTGAGGTAGTTATAGCCAACACTGAGCTTGGGAAAAACATCTCTGGTCCACTACCTTCCTTGGGGTGGGTCTCTCATCCCATGCAAATTCAAGGAATTACTCAGGCACTACAACATCAGATGCCCCTCATGAATCAAGTACCATAGCTACCTATGGTTCCTCATCCAAGACAACCTATGAATCAAGCCCCTCCCGTGCCCCATTACTTGTAGCCCTAGCACTAGTAATTTTACTCATAGCAACTACAAGTGCCACTATATCTACAAGGGCCATAATTCCCACCTGCTCAATATAACTATCTAGAAGCATAGCTTGTCTTTCTCCAAAATCAAACATTGTAGTCAAGTAATGCCGAGAAATATAGGTCAAAAGAATTAACGGAGATGATTAGGAAAATTTCCATAGAGATGACACATATGAGGAACCAAAATAATTAGTTACAAGCTTCTTAGCAGAGCATTCAGGCCAACCTTAACCGAGACAATTGGGACAATCGTGAAACAAGTACTTCATTAGGAAAAAATTACAAATGAGGATAGAACTCTAACCAAAATTTTGAGAGGAGACCTTCGAAAAGACAAAATTGAATGTGGAATACAAGACCCAATAATGGAGGTGTTCCCATCCCTCTTGATCAACCTGCTAATACCGAGAAGACCACCAGTGGAGTGTACCTTGTTGAGGCTGCCTTATCTGGATTCCATAGAACGAATAGACACTCTAAGCTGGATTGCCCCAAGTTCCTCATAGTCGCGGAGATCTTTCAAGTGGAAGTCCAGAATGTCATTGATAGCATGGGTTGTAGAGACATAGTTCTATCTAAACCATATGACTCTTTTGTGCTCATGGTCAACCAAGCCCCATTTTTGCGAAGTGACAACAACGAGCCTGAGAGTGTGGTTGCTTCCCCAAAGAATGAAGAAGTTAAAGTGGTAAGTAATGAAGAAGCTTTATCTTGGCTCTTTACTTTAGTAGATACTGGTACACTAGATGAAGAAGAGTCTCGTGAAGTTGAAGTTTAAATCTTCCATCAAAGAGCCTCTCCATATAAATTAAGAAATAGGAAAGAGGGAGGACCATTCACTACTTCCATTATGCCTAATAACTTCAACACCCCACCTGACCCCAATGCCAGCAACAACCTGGGATATCCCTATGTGCCTACATAATACTTGAATAAAAAAAAACAACCAAACCAAGTGCAAAGCCAACCAACTAGCTTGTCCATAGGTAGATCCTTTGAGGCTGAAATCAAACAAATGGGAGAATACGTTGTTAAAGAATTCAAGAAGGTCAAAATTATCCCATCTTCCTTTGAGCTACTTAAGGTTCCCGCAATTAGGCATGCCTTCTTTAGGGTAATTAATGGAACCCCCTCCTCAAAGGAAACACAAGAAAGACAAGCCAAGAAGGTTTCTTTTGAAGAGCCCCCGTAGAAGCCTGTAATTCAAGAGATCATAGGTAAAAAGAAGGATGCCCCCACCAATCAAAAAGCTGGAAAGCAACTTTCTAAAGAGAAAAGTTTAGTGCAAACCAAGGAAAAGACCAATGAGAAGGACAAGAACCAAGTGGCCTAGGCTGACATGCCCATGGGGCTATTCCAAGGAAAGTTAGAAACACCACCCTTCCTTACAATAATTAGAATATTTGGGAAGAATTTACGCAATTTTCTAATTGAATCAGGAGCATCAACCAATGTCATGCATTTGGCTATGTGAAAGGCTCTGGGAATTGTCCCCACACTTTGAAGAAGAAAAGTGACTCAGCTAGACAAGACTAAGGTGAACATAGTCAGAGAAATAAATCGTATCCCAATGCAGATTGCTGCAGAATTGAGGGTACAACAAGTTATTGACATAAGATTGTGGATATTCTTGATACATCTGAAATAATCTTGGGACGAGACTTTACCAGAGCATTGAATGGGTATGCCACAACTGATTTCTCTCACATGTGGTTGTCATGGAAAGGGGTGCCAAATTAGATTTGAATAGATCGGGAGCCACACATTAAGTTCATGATCATAGAATACAACAACACCAATGAGGTGTTGTTTGCAGAAACTGAATTGGGTAATTACTACCCCATTACTTATCAGGAGGGTATGTGCAGGATCATCATGGAAAAAATAGGCCCTTAAGTGGCAAAAAAATGAAAAAAATCAGAGTTAGGCAACATGACGTAAAAATTTGAACAAGTTATCTATATTATTTCAAAAATATGTAAGAATAGAATTTGTAGGAAATTGAATTTAGTTTCTAAACTACTAGGTTTTATTTCAAAAATAAAATCTATTTGGTAAAAATTTGAAATTCCTTTAAATGTAATAGTATCTTAAATTTTAGGAAAAATAAGAAGTAGGTGTATGTCTGACCACCCTAACCACGATAAAATGATAATTTTTTTATATAAGATTTTAGATATAAGTAGAGGACTCATGTACAGATGTGATGCATATTTTTTGTAAATTTTTTCCAAGTAAATAATTAATTATGAATTTTTTATTACAACTTTTTAAAAATATAAAAACTTGTATGTCTGACCACCTTAACTTGGTTAAAACTTCATGAATTTTTTTTTTTTTTTTAAATCCTATAGTATGCAAAGCATAGAATGTGATGCATGTTTCAGATTCAAAAAACATGATACCATTTGAAAGCTATAGATTTTTTTCAATCAACCTATCAATTAGGACATTAGTCATAATTCAAGTAGAAAATGAATAATAATTATTTATTAAATTCAAAGTAAAGCATAATTTATATTGGTGGAAAGCTGAGAATATCCTTTAAAAACCCTTTTCATTTCATCAATTTTGGGTAAAAAAAATTGTCAGCCACATGGGCCATCATATCACTTACATATCGCCACTTTTTGGCCCATCATGATCCTGCACATACCCAGGAAGAATCAGAGCCTCAAGAAGAAGAGCTAGCTGCAAAGGTCTTCCTAGTGTAATGTAGTCCTTTGACCAACTTGGCCTATGCACCTCAAAACACAAAAATGCTAGTAGAATCAGAAGATGATGAGTCCTATGAAGATGGTAACTTAGGACTACTAGAAGGATTCCAAGACTTCATGGAGAAGTGCATACAAGATCAACTCAGTCTGGGAGCAAAGATGGAATTCCAAGAGCTCTTGCTTCCTAGCTAGTGTAGGGTTCATAATGCTAACCACTCTGAATTTGAGTGATGCTCATGTTAGACGGTAGTAGAGCATATCAAAGGACAAGCCAAATCTCAAAAGGAGCCTCCTACCAGACAACTTTCCACCATCTATGATGACCCTATTCTCATTCTAGGAATTACAAACGTAGATGAGAAACCCAAAGGGGATGCACACATGATTGGCCCTAAAGTCAAAGAACCTTCCAAGTTTTGGATGCTACGCTATGATGGATCTAGGTCCAAACAAGGAGCCAAAGCTAGATTCAAACTCATTAGCCCCATGTAAGACCTACTTTGCTTCCCACAAACTTTAATTTTATTGTACTAATAACATAGCAGAATA
>VDFB02281492.1:362177898-362625533 GCA_007258455.2 Sequoia sempervirens
GAAGGCTCCATCCTAGAGCATAGATCACAATTTATCTTCAGGCGCTTCTACCCAACAAGTTTACCTCATTGTAATTGTACAAATTATATACTTGCAAAATGTTTTATTATTATGTTGTTTTGATAAGTTTATTGGGTTAATTTCAATAATGTTTTTAATATTCTTGTTGTAGTCAGCTGATCGGGGAAAGGCACCAGTAGTAGATGAGAGAATCCATAGGGAGGTGTAGTCAATATTATGTGATGATGACATTTTTTATTCAACAAACCCTCTTGATATGATAAGGAAGACCCAAAAAAAATGCAATGAAGAAATCCTTAAGTTGTTATTCATAGTGCCTCAAATAGATGAGATAAGAGAGAGGGTTAGAATATTGATTGAGAGATCACAAAACTTGCAAGTAAGTTGTCATGAGGTCTTTAATTATAACATAAGTTCATTCATGGCTTTATATTTTGTACTATTTTATGTCATGAACTAAAATATGTGTTGTTTTTATAGGATTTTTTGCATCCTCATGATGCTCTTGGCCATGATTAGTGTACTACAAGTGCTGCCTGAGGAGTAGGGTTGGTGCAAGTGTCCATCCTAATCTTCTTGCGCATGCATCACATCATCTGACCCCATCATCTGTGCCTATATTGTCGTCTGAAATGTCGGCAACACATACCTTGTAGGCATCTATTAGTGCACCCTCTAGCAATGAGCACATGCCAAAACATGCATCAGGACATGTACCTGGGGGATGCAGAGGCCACTAGTATTGGTGATGTTTTAGTAGCATTTCCTGGATCTTCCCGTATTAATAGTATGGGAACATTGTCGGTCACATTTGTGGTGACCGAGGATTTCATTCCCATAAAGATAGAGAAGGTCCTAGGTACTTTAAAATTTTTTAATTATTATTCTATATAATCCAATTGAAATTTACTTATTGATTGCTCTTTTAGACTATTGATCCCATGATCATTTTGCAGGAAATGATGTTTTTTATAAACATCTAAGTGATATTACATTGGAGCTCTTTGGGCCCACCATACGTACACGGTGGAATGCCCAAATCAAGATTTAAAAGATGAGCTCATTAACCATTTAGTTGTGTTGGTTGGTAATAACACATTCAACCGAACCAAGGTCCTTAAGAAAGTTGATACCTATCTAAAGTATGTGAGGGACCAATATAGGTCACATTTAGAGAAGAAAAAAAAGTATGAGTGTCCCCCCATGATTCCAGATAGGGAGTGGAAGGACCTGGTGTCCGATGGAAAGGAGAAGGCTGGAAAGAAAAAAGGAAAGACACCACAGTGGCCAAGAAGGCGTGACACTATCAACAATGTAATTATATACTGATTACTCTTTCTTTTTGCATAATCTAACGTGTTTCAAACTTTTCATAGGCTGCCCAACACATCGAAGGCAACAAAGGCAAGACTAGAAAAACACGAGTAGCACAAACTTGGCTCTAGTGGCTATATGAAATTATCCGCATGAATTGTAAGTATCAATAAATGAAATATAGTCCAAGTAATAAATTGAAAGAATTTTGGTTTTATTGCCAATATAGAAGCAAAAATTCATGATCTTATACAAAATGTAGGGCCCCAAATTCAATAGAGTCTCTATAGATGACATGAATATTTCTCAAAGAAGGCTATGAGCCGCATAAATGCCTAAGAGCTGGACCGAAAACACAATCTCTCCACCGTGATCCTATGCGGCGTAAATAAACTCAATAAAGTTTATTTAAAATTGAATACTCTAGTAAACGTATTCAATATTAATCTCCACCATAAAGTAATTACATGCCTATTTTTTTAAAACATTCAAGCAATGATAATACTACACATGACATTGGAATGCAGCCTGGTGAGGGTGGAGTACAACGTGTAGATGGTCATGGTGTGCATCCTTGTACTTTAGAGCATGTAGAGCGGATCAACATGTTGAGCATGATCACTAAAAGATCAGGAACATGATGTGGCCCCATCAGGTAAAGAGGACCACTCTAAAGTTCTTTTAAACATATTTAATTGCAATTGGTGTATTAATTAATGTAACCTTTCATGTTTTAACTTTAGAGGATGTAGAGCATGATTAACGTGTTGAGCATGATCAGGCTAGAGAAGATCGAGAACATGATGTGGCCCCATCAGGTAAAGAGGACCACTCTCATGTTCTCTTAAACATATTTAATTTCAATTGGTGTATTAATTAATATAATATTTTGTGTTTCAACTGTAGATCAGGATTTAGAGGGTGTTCAGCATGTTGAGCATGAGTCTATAACAAAATTTCAGGAACATGATGTGGACCCATCAAGTAAAGAGAACCACTCCAATGTTCTTTTAATTAATGAAATACTTATAACAATAATAATAAAACATATCAATTTAACATTTATTTCTTATTGCAGCAGACCCCCCCTTGCAGCATCATCCACGTCATGAGCAGACGACTAGGCGTACATTAAGATCATGAGCAGAGGGAAAAACAACTAAAGGGGGGACAAATTATTTAGAAAACGATACTCCACTTCAGATTTTTAGCTTTAAAAAGAAACAAAAAAAAGTGATTTAATCATATCATGACAACCATATTTTTGATAATATAAAATTGAAAGAATGAATATTATATGTTAATGAATGAATGTGAATATGTTAATTAATGAATGTTATATGTTAAATGAATGAATGCTATATGTTATTAATGGATGAATGAATGATTAATGTTATATGATTGGGTATGGGGAATTGAGAGTGATGTGAGGGGGGGGAGGGGCCAAATGAGCTTCCACCATCACGTGGTTGGCCCTGTTAAGTAGAGAATATTAAACTATTCTCGAAACAAAGAGAAGCTCAATAAGGTAATGCACTTTTCAATATAAGAAATGCATCATTTGAAGCATCAAACCAATATGCAAAGATGAAAGAAAGTGCTAAAATTTCACTATGGTGGCAGAAAAATGATTCTTTATACCTGAATCCATGCTCTACATCATAATTTGAAGTTGTTTCCATTCCAATGTTTTGAGTTTAGTTTGTTTGTATGGATTTGTATGAATACCACATTGTGTTGTGGATTTGGTTTCAAAGCTTTGTTTCTTTGTTTTTAGTGGTGAAATAACTCTAAAATTTGACTTTTGTGCATAACAGGTTAGTGGAAAAATTGACAGCTCTGAAGGGTTTAGAGGCTCAATTGAGATAGATACACGGATAATTGGATCTTGTTGTTGATGGAAGGCTTTGACTTAACCATGAAATTTTGTACCATCTGCAGGTATGAAAAAGTTTCTCTACTTACATTCATTCTTGATCATAAATGTTGTAAATGATATTAATGCTTCAAACTTAAGATTCATTTCATTGTTATAATGATCAAAATGTTATACTTTTCTATACATTCAAGCATTCTCTTGCCCCCTACCCTTTGCTCTCTCCCCCCTCCTTTTAAGAATTTTCTTTGTCATAAAAGATTCACATTTCTGTCTCATTTACACAAATTTATTTGAAGCACTAGGAGTGAATAAAGATATGTAAAAGATGATGGATTATGTCTAAACAACAACTTTCCATCTTATAGCTAATTAAATCCTTAATATTTGAATATTTTAGAGCTTGAATAATGCTTGTATATGCATGTGTAGAATAAGGGACCCTATGTGAAGATTGAAATTTAAAACATCACTTTGGTATTTTTCCTTAGGTAGTGAAATGATATTTTGAGTAATACAAACCTACACACACATTGATATTTTTTGGCATTGCATTGAGGAATTTTTTTTCTCTTATACCTACCCTCGACTAGACATGGAGGTATATAATATTGGTTTCTTGGGTTTATTCTGTAAGTAGTTAATTTCACAGAGGAAGACTAAAATGTTCTTAATGTCCTGTGTCAGGTGTGAAAGCATATGAATCACTTGCTGAAGGCACCATTTTGTATTCATCCAAAAACTTGTTTGTTCCTTTTTTTATGTTTCTTGCATGTGTTTTTTTTAGGCTCTAGAGATGTAGCTCGGCTCCTTTGCACTTTTCATCTATTTTGATGATTACAATAGATTGTCCTCATAATTTTTCATGTAGATCTATTTGTAACCTTATTTTCTACCAATCAATTTGCAAACCAGTCACATATTAAGGACCATTTCACTAACTTGTAGTCATCCATTACTTCATATGTTGCAAGTTGTGTCTGTGTGCCAATAAATCCTAATGATTGTGAGAACTTTAATCCTACAAGTGTACCCAATATTTCTCAAGTAAAAGTCTTACCTTATTTTATAGTACTTTAAATGGTTAAATGAAGGTGCTTCTTTAGATCTGAGATAGTTGAACCCTAGGATTAAAATATGGTATTAGATGGGCAGTATAATGATAAAACTGAGGTCCATTGAACACAAATTATGAACATAATTTATTGGACTATGAATAGTGTTACAATTATAATTATTTCTCCTTTACCTACCTCTGCATTAATGAAAAAGATAGCAAATATTGGAAGTTCATTACATGTCTCATGTATGTGTTAGTATTTTAATTTTTTTTAAGTTGTTCAAGAGTTTGATTAGGTCAAGAATATGTTCTACAAGCTCTGTTCTCTTGACACTGCTCAACATTTTCCCTACACATTTTCTCTTCAATCCAGACGTTTCTTAACTCCTTCCCTTGTTATCCCTTGGTTGTTCTCATGTTTAATTCTTTTTCTATACATCTTGCAATCTATATGTATGATCATTCATCTCTTATGAAGCATGAATAACCTTTCATGGAATTGTTGTTGTAATTAGACAATTTCCATTGTGAGAATAATCATTTAATTTGTATGGAAGTAAGTCTTTTTCATATTATTTGACTTGGTATTGTAAACTTGTCTTTGCAGGATTCTCTCAGGGGGAACAACATAACTGTGATGATAGGTAGAGTTGTACAACAACATAAATCATTTGGCATTATCAATATATTGGTTATAAAATACTCTATGCAAGTAAAATGGAATGTGCAATGATAATTGGTCTCAAATTCAAATCTGAATATAAGTACATTATACACAAGAAGATGGTATCTATTCTATGATTTAAAGAACCCTAAAATAAGAAAATTAATAGGTTCCATTTGTTTACTTTCTCTTAGACACTTGTTTAATCGACGAGACCCTCAGAATGTCTTGTTGATAACTAGCAGTGTTCAAAACTCCTGCAGAGGTCATATCGGTGTGACATTGGATATGTCTTGCTGACGGAAGTCATCGACAAGACATCGACTATTAGAGTGAGTTTTCTATCCTGTGTTGATGATTGATCTCTCACCGATGGGTTGGATTTGGTGGTCATCGCCAAGAGTCTCCACGATGGTACATTTCAACGAATAATTTTTTTTTTAAAAATTACATTATTTCATCACAATTTCGACGAAGGCCACCGACGAATCACAGAAAAGGTCGAACAAAGTTGCTTAGCTGTGATGATGGCTTCATTGTAACTCCTTGCCCATTTCATTGAAATTTCGACGCACGCCACCGATGAATCATAGAAAAGGACTGACGAAGTTGTTATGCTGCAACAAAGGATTCATCGTAACTCCTTACCCATTTCATCGCAAGTTCAATGCAGGCCACCGACAAATCACAGAAAAGGTTTGACGAAGTTGCTTATCTGCGACAAAGGCTTCATCATAACTCCTTGCCCATTTCATCGAAATAGCGATGAACTTCTACTATTTTTTCGACACTTTGGAAGAGCCATTGCAATTGCATTTTGGTTGTAATTCATCGGTGGATAAATGAAGTTTTTGTCGATATTCTGACAAACATTCGAGTCATTTTATGATGCCGACGACTAACGAATCTGCGTTGTTATTTTGACGTTTAATTAGTTGTTAGAATTTTGGCAAAAAAATAGCAATGAAATTATTTTTGTCAATTCGTCGATTTTATGAAAAATATTTGTTGAACAACTAACGAATGTTTGTCAGAAAATGGAGTCAAATTTAGTAGTTTTTTGGGGTAGGTGAAACCCTAATTTGTAGTGTATCTTGGCTACATAATGAGATTAAATCCTGGCCATTCATTTTTCTTTCTGAACACTATAAATAGGGGATGTCCTCTCATTTTCAAAGGGGGGAGTTGAGTTGTTGTAAATAAATGCTTTTGAAATTTTAATAGAAGTTCATTGGCTTTTGTTGGATTCTTGAGTTCCAATTGCATGTTACATGGTTCTTCTCCATATTTAGTTAATTTGAATGGATTTACTTTGTTTTTTATGAGTTTTGCAAGTTAGTTAATGTTGTGCATTGATAATGAAGAATTTTGTTGTGTGTTGGCAACCTTCCTTGTCCATAATTTTTGTTGTTTATTAATGAGAAATAGCTGTGTAAAGTTAGTTTGGGCATAAATTGAAAGTTGCACTAAATTTTCATCCTTTACTCATGATTATGGTGAATGAATGGTTGAATATTTGTAGTCCTTAGAAGATTACACTAGTTTCATGAGACTGTAAAGTAATTTGGTTAAGTGGAACTTCATTTTAGGAAGGTTGTCCACAATAGGGTCCTCCATTATCACTGTTCATTTCTAGTTTCAGATCTAGGAACTTCTCCCTTCCCTTGCAATTTTTTTCTTTTTTTTAATAGGGACTTTGAACAAGGTTCATTGCACATTGTAAAGCCAAATCTAAAGCTGAAATAGGAGTTCTAGACTATTGTTTGAACCTACAACAATTGTGCAATAACTTTCCCATCTCAAGAAATCCTTCCAAAGATCTAATTCCCTCCTAGTTTAACTTCCGTAAGGCCGCCCTGTGATTACCAGGAAAATGACATTGAACCAAATGAGAAATCCCACACATTTTTAGCAACTTTTTATTAGAGATTGTCTTTTAGGAGAGGTAGTGCATTCGTGTGTTGTGTGTGTTGATAAGGTGCAAAAACACCCATCAACAGAACTGGTGCTAGGAGGGCCCTTCTGGAGTATAGCTGGATTGAATCAAATCATTTTCCCTTAAGAGATTTCATGGAGTTCTAAGGTCCACACCCAACAAAAGGGAATTTTAGGACCTGCAACTCCCTACAAGGGCTAGAAAGACTAAAAAAGGGGATGCAGCCCCTTCTTCGTCCTCCATTCCATCGGCTTCACCTTCATCTCCACTTCCTTCCTTTTGCATCATTCGAACACACATTCTTCCTCTTCCACCCACACCCCTTCCACTCAGCCATCCCAAATTGCATTTCAACCACTTGCTTCCCATAGCTAGCGTGTTGCCCATATCCCTGCCTTCCAAGTCCAAGGCACAGTCCCAATTGCTACTACCCTCGTGCAGCCACAAGTTACTATTCAATAGTAAATACCACCTTTTCCTCCCCTCATGGATTGGCTTTGGAACAACCCCTCTCCATTGTTGTTCAATTCTTACCATGACATGCTGAAGAACCTAGAGAGATTTTGCATGAAATTTAATCCTTGGGATCTACAAGAATAGGTGAACACATCAAGATATTCCAAACAATGTTGAAATGCATGCAGATCGATGATGAGGATGTGGCATGTAGAATTTTCCCTTATTCTTTGGGAGAGGAAGCCTTCTACATGTACATCAATTTCCCAATGGGATCGATTACTACTTGGGATCTCTTAAAGAATGCATTCTTAAGGAAGTATAAAGTTCTAATCAACCCCTCAGAATTATATCAGCAATTCATGTCTATTCATAGGGAGGTTAATGAACCAATCAATTCCTTCAATGATTGGTTTCATCAAGCATACACAAAGCTGTAGGCTCCCTATGTACTCAACGATGCCGCTATCCTACCTATCTACTATGAAGCATTGGAAAACCTTACCACAACACTGGTGAAAAGAATGAACCTGCCACTAACTAGATTGGTGGATGTGTATGCTGAGGTAGTTATAGCCAACACTGAGCTTGGGAAAAACATCTCTGGTCCACTACCTTCCTTGGGGTGGGTCTCTCATCCCATGCAAATTCAAGGAATTACTCAGGCACTACAACATCAGATGCCCCTCATGAATCAAGTACCATAGCTACCTATGGTTCCTCATCCAAGACAACCTATGAATCAAGCCCCTCCCGTGCCCCATTACTTGTAGCCCTAGCACTAGTAATTTTACTCATAGCAACTACAAGTGCCACTATATCTACAAGGGCCATAATTCCCACCTGCTCAATATAACTATCTAGAAGCATAGCTTGTCTTTCTCCAAAATCAAACATTGTAGTCAAGTAATGCCGAGAAATATAGGTCAAAAGAATTAACGGAGATGATTAGGAAAATTTCCATAGAGATGACACATATGAGGAACCAAAATAATTAGTTACAAGCTTCTTAGCAGAGCATTCAGGCCAACCTTAACCGAGACAATTGGGACAATCGTGAAACAAGTACTTCATTAGGAAAAAATTACAAATGAGGATAGAACTCTAACCAAAATTTTGAGAGGAGACCTTCGAAAAGACAAAATTGAATGTGGAATACAAGACCCAATAATGGAGGTGTTCCCATCCCTCTTGATCAACCTGCTAATACCGAGAAGACCACCAGTGGAGTGTACCTTGTTGAGGCTGCCTTATCTGGATTCCATAGAACGAATAGACACTCTAAGCTGGATTGCCCCAAGTTCCTCATAGTCGCGGAGATCTTTCAAGTGGAAGTCCAGAATGTCATTGATAGCATGGGTTGTAGAGACATAGTTCTATCTAAACCATATGACTCTTTTGTGCTCATGGTCAACCAAGCCCCATTTTTGCGAAGTGACAACAACGAGCCTGAGAGTGTGGTTGCTTCCCCAAAGAATGAAGAAGTTAAAGTGGTAAGTAATGAAGAAGCTTTATCTTGGCTCTTTACTTTAGTAGATACTGGTACACTAGATGAAGAAGAGTCTCGTGAAGTTGAAGTTTAAATCTTCCATCAAAGAGCCTCTCCATATAAATTAAGAAATAGGAAAGAGGGAGGACCATTCACTACTTCCATTATGCCTAATAACTTCAACACCCCACCTGACCCCAATGCCAGCAACAACCTGGGATATCCCTATGTGCCTACATAATACTTGAATAAAAAAAAACAACCAAACCAAGTGCAAAGCCAACCAACTAGCTTGTCCATAGGTAGATCCTTTGAGGCTGAAATCAAACAAATGGGAGAATACGTTGTTAAAGAATTCAAGAAGGTCAAAATTATCCCATCTTCCTTTGAGCTACTTAAGGTTCCCGCAATTAGGCATGCCTTCTTTAGGGTAATTAATGGAACCCCCTCCTCAAAGGAAACACAAGAAAGACAAGCCAAGAAGGTTTCTTTTGAAGAGCCCCCGTAGAAGCCTGTAATTCAAGAGATCATAGGTAAAAAGAAGGATGCCCCCACCAATCAAAAAGCTGGAAAGCAACTTTCTAAAGAGAAAAGTTTAGTGCAAACCAAGGAAAAGACCAATGAGAAGGACAAGAACCAAGTGGCCTAGGCTGACATGCCCATGGGGCTATTCCAAGGAAAGTTAGAAACACCACCCTTCCTTACAATAATTAGAATATTTGGGAAGAATTTACGCAATTTTCTAATTGAATCAGGAGCATCAACCAATGTCATGCATTTGGCTATGTGAAAGGCTCTGGGAATTGTCCCCACACTTTGAAGAAGAAAAGTGACTCAGCTAGACAAGACTAAGGTGAACATAGTCAGAGAAATAAATCGTATCCCAATGCAGATTGCTGCAGAATTGAGGGTACAACAAGTTATTGACATAAGATTGTGGATATTCTTGATACATCTGAAATAATCTTGGGACGAGACTTTACCAGAGCATTGAATGGGTATGCCACAACTGATTTCTCTCACATGTGGTTGTCATGGAAAGGGGTGCCAAATTAGATTTGAATAGATCGGGAGCCACACATTAAGTTCATGATCATAGAATACAACAACACCAATGAGGTGTTGTTTGCAGAAACTGAATTGGGTAATTACTACCCCATTACTTATCAGGAGGGTATGTGCAGGATCATCATGGAAAAAATAGGCCCTTAAGTGGCAAAAAAATGAAAAAAATCAGAGTTAGGCAACATGACGTAAAAATTTGAACAAGTTATCTATATTATTTCAAAAATATGTAAGAATAGAATTTGTAGGAAATTGAATTTAGTTTCTAAACTACTAGGTTTATTTAAAAAATAAAAATCTATTTGGTAAAATTTGAAATTTCAATGTAATAGTACTTAAATTTTAGGGAAAAATAAGAAGTAGGTGTATGTCGACCACCCTAACCACGATAAAATGATAATTTTTTTATATAAGATTTTAGATATAAGTAGAGGACTCATGTACAGATGTGATGCATATTTTTTGTAAATTTTTTCCAAGTAAATAATTAATTATGAATTTTTTATTACAACTTTTTAAAAATATAAAAACTTGTATGTCTGACCACCTTAACTTGGTTAAAACTTCATGAATTTTTTTTTTTTTTTTAAATCCTATAGTATGCAAAGCATAGAATGTGATGCATGTTTCAGATTCAAAAAACATGATACCATTTGAAAGCTATAGATTTTTTTCAATCAACCTATCAATTAGGACATTAGTCATAATTCAAGTAGAAAATGAATAATAATTATTTATTAAATTCAAAGTAAAGCATAATTTATATTGGTGGAAAGCTGAGAATATCCTTTAAAAACCCTTTTCATTTCATCAATTTTGGGTAAAAAAAATTGTCAGCCACATGGGCCATCATATCACTTACATATCGCCACTTTTTGGCCCATCATGATCCTGCACATACCCAGGAAGAATCAGAGCCTCAAGAAGAAGAGCTAGCTGCAAAGGTCTTCCTAGTGTAATGTAGTCCTTTGACCAACTTGGCCTATGCACCTCAAAACACAAAAATGCTAGTAGAATCAGAAGATGATGAGTCCTATGAAGATGGTAACTTAGGACTACTAGAAGGATTCCAAGACTTCATGGAGAAGTGCATACAAGATCAACTCAGTCTGGGAGCAAAGATGGAATTCCAAGAGCTCTTGCTTCCTAGCTAGTGTAGGGTTCATAATGCTAACCACTCTGAATTTGAGTGATGCTCATGTTAGACGGTAGTAGAGCATATCAAAGGACAAGCCAAATCTCAAAAGGAGCCTCCTACCAGACAACTTTCCACCATCTATGATGACCCTATTCTCATTCTAGGAATTACAAACGTAGATGAGAAACCCAAAGGGGATGCACACATGATTGGCCCTAAAGTCAAAGAACCTTCCAAGTTTTGGATGCTACGCTATGATGGATCTAGGTCCAAACAAGGAGCCAAAGCTAGATTCAAACTCATTAGCCCCATGTAAGACCTACTTTGCTTCCCACAAACTTTAATTTTATTGTACTAATAACATAGCAGAATACAAAGCACTAGTTCATGGCCTCTTAATGGCTCTAAGGAAGAAAGTTAGAATGCTGCAAGTGTTTGGTGATTTAGAGCTAGTAGTTAAACAAGCCAAAAAATTATACTCTTGCCATGACAGAAGGCTAGCAAACTATAGGCATAGGGTTTGGGATATTTTAGAGAGTCTAGATGCCTTCAATCTATAGCTAATCCCTCATTCTCAGAACCACACTACTGATGCCTCGGCTCAAATAGCTAGCACACTAAAACCACTCTCTTTGTCTGGTCTCAAAAGGTTAACCGTGGAGCTTACTTCCACCCCATATGTTCTAGATAATGTTACCCATTTCCAAGTATTCAACTATGATAAGAATATCCTCAAGTTCATCACTAGTTCCAATGTGTTTGCAATCCAAATAATTGATGAAGCTGACCTAGAGGAAGCTGGACTAGATATAGAGGGGATCATCAACCTTAAAACCAATACAATCCCTAAAGGTATGGTACAACTTGAGTGAAAATTTGACCTGGATCAGATCTGAGACCAAGATCAACAAGAAAAGAAGGATTCGATAAACAACCAATGTGACACTCACAACCTTAGAACAACTAAGGAAGTAAAAAATGTATTTATCGGCAAGGTATACATGCCTGAGGAAAAGAAAGGGATCATTGATGCCTTGCAAAAATACCATGATGTGGTGGCAAGGAGTTATGAATATTTGAAAACTATGACACCTCCATCATCACTCACACTATTCCTCTCAATCCGGATGTGTGGCCATTCCGACAGTGACAATGCCCCATCAATGCGTTGCTAGAGCCCATCATCTATAAAGAAGTGCAAAATTTGTCATCATCCAGAATCATCTTTCCAGTCAAACACTCCATGTGGGTGGCCAATTTGGTCTGGGTTAGGAAAATGAATGGAGAAATCAGATTATGTGTGGAATTCTGTAATTTGAACAAAGTTTTAGAGAAAGACAACTATCCCCTACCCTCCCTCGATGAGGTGTTGCAGATTGTTAATGGGTTACAGATGATTTCCTTCCTTGACAAATATTATGGGTATAACCAGGTTATGGTGCAATATGAGGATCGACACAAGACAATGTTCACTACTAAGTGGGGAACCTTTACATACAGGAGAATGTCATTCAAACTCATCAATGTTGGTGCCACTTTCTAGCATGTGATGGATATTGCCTTCAAGGATCTAATCAGAAAATATATCATCATTTATATGGATGATCTTATAGTGTTCTCAAAGAAACATGGTGATCATATTTCCGATTTGTGTAAAGTTTTTCAAAGGTGTAGAGAATTTGAGGTTTCTCTTAACCCGAAGAAATGTATTTTTGGGGTTACTTAAGACAAGCTACTCAGGCATGTTATTTCAGAATGAAGAATTTCCATAGACCTTGAGTGCATTTAGTCCCTATTGAAGATCTAATTCCTAGGCAGCAAAAAAGAGCTAAAATCTTTCTTCGGAAAAATAATTTTTTTCAAAAAATTTATCATGGGCTTTGTTGAAATTGTTAAGCCACTCAATGCAATGTTGAAGCAGGAAGCCAAAATTGAGTGGACTCCGGAGACAAAGTAGGCCTTTAAGTAAATCAAGAAAACCATTGCAGAAGCACCTGTGCTAGTCAAACCAGATTATCTAAATCCCTTCTACATATACTCATTTGCTTCAGATCATTCATGTGCCAACATTTTGACTCAGAAGGATGACGAAGCAAATGAGCACCCAATTTATTTTATGAGTTCTTCCTTAAAGGATACTAAACTAAGATACCATAATATGGAAAACCAAGCATATGCTCTTGTTAGAGGAGTCAATAAATTTAGACATTATATCCTACGGAACAAGGTGTTTTCCATTGTGCAAGACCCAACAGTAAAAATGTTATTAATGCAGAATGAGCTAGGAGAATGAAGAGAAAAATGGGTCACCTTGCTGCAAGAGTATGACATGGAAATTCAATCGATGAAGTTAGTAAGAAGACAAGCACTCACCCAAACAATAGCTAAAACAATAGCTAAGGTTGGACCCAAGGTTACGGTTCAATAATATCAGCTTGAAGATATTTCCCCAGGGGAGTGGTATGATGATATCATCTATTACTTGATGAGAAACAAGTGTCTGCTTCACTTACAGGGATTTCAAAAGCATGCCCTTGGACTGAAGAGTAACAGTTATATTCTGCAAGGATCTATCTTGTATAAAAGGAATAATGAAGGAGTGTACCTTCGGTGCCTCCAAAAAGAAGTAGTACGTGTATTCAAAGAATTCCATGATAAATTTGGTATTGGTCATGGATTTGGTCTTTAAACCGTACACCAAATCCTATGAGTGGGATACTACTGGCCAACTATTTTCAAGGATTCCCATAGCCATGTTCACACATGCCATTTTTACCAAACCGCCACAACTAAAGAAATGAATGTTGTTGTCCCACTACAACTACTCTTGGAGGTAAGACTGTTCATGCAATGGGATCTTGACTTCATTGGACTAGTAAGCCCACCATCATCTGTGAGTCACAGGTACATTCTAACCACCTTTGATTATTGTACTAGATGGATAGAAACTATTGCATCTAGGAAATGTACAACAAACGTAGTGGTTAATTTTCTTGAAAATTTTATTTGAAATCGTTTCAATTGCCTATATGCTTTAGTGTGTGATAATGGCCCTGCCTTTGCCTCACTTAAATTCGGTAGTTGGGATTTTGACTATGGGATTTCCCTTAAGTTCACATCCAACTACTATCCTTAGGGAAATGGCTTGGCAGAATCCACAAACAAGAACCTCATCACCATCATCAAAAAGCTACTTGACAAGAATCCCAAGGACTAGCATCTCTAGCTTCATTTTTCCCTTTGGGCAGATCGCACACACCATAAGGCCTCCTTGGGTGATTTCCCATTCCATCTTGTATATGGCCTAGAGCCAGTGTTCCCAATTCACCTTAAAATCCTCACCCTCCATTTTATCAATGACTTCTATGAAGAGGGGGATCGAAGAGAATCTCACTTGGCTGAGTTGCTACACCTAGAAAAAGTGCACGACCATGCCATTGAAAATTTTGCTAAACATCAGGGCATGGTCAAAAGATGGATTGATTGATGAGACAAAGTGAAGGCCTTTAGAATTTCTGATCTAGTCCTATATTGGGACAAGGACCTTGAGAAGAAAGGGGGACATGACAAATTCAACAAGCTCTGGCTTGGCCCCTTTCAAATTGTTGAAATTGTTGGAGACAATAGTTTTCGCCTCAAGACCTTAACCAGAGAGGATGTCCCGTTTCCCATCAACAAGAAACACTTGAAGCATTACTTCCAAGGTTAATCTCTTCTAAGTTGTTCTTATAAATATCTATATATAGGTTAGTTTAGGTTGCTTCTAGTTTTCCTTTGTCTCACTGCTTCCCATCATTTTGTTTTGCTCATTTCCTAGCTATTTTTCTTTGCTAAGAGTATCTCTTTGTTCCTCATGTGGTGGCTATGCTCATTCAATGGACGGTTCACTTTGTTGTCCACTCTTAGCATTCTTTGGATAACTATTCACTCTTAACCATTGGTCTCTGATTGCTTATGTGGGAAATTTCCTTATTTGAACTCACACTTGACCTAGAACTTGACCCTTAGTTGAATCTTGTCACATGTCATCTCAGATCTTGCACAAAACACACTAATAGTGTTTGAAGAACTATACAATGGCCATTATGAGGGTGAGGCAAGTGAAAAATTCCAAATTTTCTTCAGCGACCATTGTGGTTCCAACCCCACTATAAGATTCAATGCTTATACAGTTGAGGAAAAGAAGTAGTATCAAAAGAATAAAAGAAATGTTGAAAATCAAGCAACTATGTGGGTGTGCAGACAACTCTACCGAGGCTATGACCACCTGGATAGTAGTAGATAAATGTTTGTGGGATCATAGTGACAACTCCATCAAGGCTATGGATGCTTGACTAGTAGTGGGGCAATGTCCAGGTTACTTTTGGAGTTAGATAATTAATGTAGCTTGTTTGGCCTGATTAGTAGCTGTTTGTCATAGTTTCCAAGGAGAGGAAATGAATTCACTATTTACACACACTTTTGAGATTCTTTTGTGATCTGGTTCAATTAAGGTTTCCATTCTCCCTTGAGCCCCTCAGTTCACTTTTGGAAATAGGATCTTGGTCTACAAAACTAGAGATTTTGGGTTATGAATGAACACATATCCTTAGAGCGCTTGGGAGCATTCTCCAACACAGTCACCATTTTTTGTTCTTATAGCAAACACGCCCCGTTCGGAACGGGGACCCTCTTTCTTTTCACTTTGTCGGGTCATTTTTGTCATTGCCTCATTTGTGTGCCCCTATTTTTTGTGTCCTAAGTGGTTAGGGAATGTTAGAAGAGTCATTTTGAGTTGGCTATGTTTCACCACCCTCAAATTTTCAAAGGCTTTAGGCCTTTGTGGAACTCCCTTAGCTGTTTTCCTTATTCCTTAATGCTAGCATCCTTAGAGTAGTGCGGGTTTGCCCCTGCGAGCCACCCCATGTGGATTTCCCCAGTTTCCTGGTTGTCCCGAATGGTCTTCGCCTTGTGTCCTTCCACATCATGGGTTATGCACCCTCTGGTGTTGTTTTCATTGCCAATTGATCAAATGACTAAATTTAGACTACCATCTGCCTAGCGGACTTTGTCGCTTCCTCCACCATTTTAAAATTGGCTACCCATTAACCAACCTTGAGCACAACCATACCAACAATTATTTGGGGCATTAAATACACCATTTTCTATAAATATCCCACATTGAGCTATCATTTTCACTTATTAGGAGTTCATAAATGAGTCAGAGAGCACCCGCCAATGTTAACGTCATGCCCACCGAATTCCTTCACTAATTCAGGGTTTTCGCTTGTAGTCTCACCATCATTTCATCAAGTTTTCCATATTGGTCCATTGTCGCCATCCACATTTTAGGTTTTCTTTATTTTTTATAAAATTTGTTAAGATCTCAACCCAAAAAACTTGAAATGTAACTAGAACAAATCCAGACACACAAAACCCATGAGTTGAAATCTTAATTAAATTTAAAAATCACCCCATAGGCCACTTGAAAAATTGGAGCTCCTCACAACCATTCTTCAACCAAGGCATCCATGCCCTGTGGGCCTGCACCCATGCCACTACCATCATCATCCTTTGAAAACTTGTTTAAAACTTAAAGTGGTAAATAATCATATCGGGCCTGCCCTTGTAGAGGGCCCCCTCCACTTGTCCACCTTAAACTTAGCTCAAATTCGTGAAGCCTAAATGAAGGGATCTTTTGACCTAGATCCAGGTCTGCAAGTGCGGGCTTCCACCTACAGAGTGCCTTTTACACTTCGCCATTCCAAATGGCTATCTAATCACAACCACTTGACGTGCAGACCCCACCCCATTGACTTCCAATCAAACTCAACTTTGTCAAAGTCTCCGAGTCTCAACTCATTGCAAGCTTCACCCTATAGATTTTCGCTTGCAGGTTTCCTTCTTGGCTTCATCGTTTCAAATGGCTTTCGCAACCTATCTTCCCACCTATCGGGCCCCACCTTCATGGTCACTGCCCAAGTTTAATCAAAGCAACCTATCCCTTTTGTGGATGATCCTTTGTGGGTATCTACTAACCATTCAACTTTGAACAAGCAGCTACTCAAAATGGTAAAAGCTCGGCATCCATCTGATTTGCGGGTCCCGACCTTGCCTCTACCATTTGTCCCCACACTTTAAAGATTTAGTGTTTTCCCTCCTATGGGCCTCCATATTCTATCTTCCATTCCAAACATCCTTCACCTGGCATCCATCCACGCTGTTGGCTCCGAACCCATCACATTCATCTGAACTTAAAGAAAAATGAGTAAGTGTTAAACCTTTGGTGGACCACCTCTTGCAGGTGGTTGGTCTCAGAGTTTCATCTCATTCCTGTCATCTCAACATGACCACAGACCTTCATCAGCCTGCTACATAGGGACTGAACCTTTTGTTGCCTCCTGAACAATGTTAAAAGTAAACATTGAAACTCTCTATAGACTCGATGATGCAGGCTTCCTCCATCGGACCTCTATCTGGCCTTTGCTATTCCAAACAGCTGTGACCCAACCCTGTCCTACATCTCCTAGCCCAAATTCTTCTAGACATGCTAAACTTCTACAATAAAGAGTCACCGTCTCCCGAGGCTGCGGATCCCACAGTGCGGGATGCCACTTGTAGGGTGCCACCTTACTAGTGCCATTTCAATGGCCAGGCCTCAAACAACCAAGCTACCTCCTACTTCTACCTGTCCTGGGCCCACATTACCAAAAGGTAATCTTATTGCCTCCAAAATTTCAAAGTGACTTTGACCCACATGCCATATTAGAATGACCTCTTTGATGGACCCCACTTTATGACTAAATCTTGATGTGGTTTGGGACATGCGGGTCGTTGTTCCCTAATTTTCATCCCTTCTGCAGCTTCCTTCAAAACATCTACCAGCCCAGGAAAATTTTCACCCGTGGGTCCGCATTGTTTTAACTCCCTCTAGCAAAAGATTAATGTCAATCTGAAGGAGATGTTATGATCTTTAAGTGATGAATTATCTAATGTGACATTATTTTGCAAGATTTTGGCTAGCTTTCCCCATGCTTTCATGCTTGAATGTGTTTATTTCTCTCTCGCCCATGGGATATATGGAACTAGGTGCAGGACCTTCAAAGGAGACCATGGAGAAAGATCAGTAAAGGAAGCCATCTCAAGCACCTAGGGGCAAAGAGGACAAAGACCAAATGAAGTACAAATTCCAAGGGGAACCCCTCAACTCTAAGGTCACCACAGATTGGAAGGAGATCTCAGATACCAATCTGGGACACATAGATATTGATGAATTCAAGCAAAGGCTTGGTATCAACCCTACAATAGGAAATTCTAGAAATATTAGAGGTAGTGGGTTGGCCAAGGCTATCGGTTTCCTACCTGCTCTCATTGCTCCTGAGCTTGTGATGGCCTGTAGTGAGGCATATCAAGAGGACACGAAAGGAATAGTAGATAGGTATGGGAATGTATTAATTGACATATCTTTCAAATCCATTGGGAAGACCTTTCACATACCCACCTTCAATGAGATGGAGGAAACATCCAAAAAATATGGTAAGTAGAAGTGGGATGAAGACCCCCTCAAATGAAAGAAACTTATTAATCAGTATTGGTTAAAAGAAAAGAGGGGCAATGCAGAAAATGTACCCCAAGTGATTTTCCATAGTGACTCCTATAAGGATTACCATGATTTGGTAACCCTATTGAGCAGAGTTATGGGCCTTCTGACCATATCCTACTTTTAGGAGTGGATGCTATACTTTTTGGAAGAAATCCTCTAAGGCGAAGCCAAATTCTATTAGGCATGGATGATCAGTAATTTCTTGCATGAGAAATTTGTGGCTGTAACAAAGACTCAAAAAATTTATATGATATCCTACTTGGTCGATCTTCTAGCTGACTAGATGCAATACAAAGGCTTGTTTGTGGCTCCATGTGAGACACTAGGGAGAGAGTTAAAGGTATATGATAAGTATCCCCAACTCCAGTACACAAATTTCAAGAGGCTGGAGAGTCAATGACGCATTCATAAGCCATATTATTAGACTGCTTGGAGGTGATTTTGAAAGGAGAATCAACCACAATGAAAATTCTTACATCCACTAGTTCGGCTTCTTGTTTATTCAATTCCCAAAATTCACATACATCCAAGCCGAGGGTTTCTTAGAGAAAGCATACAAGCTTCCTCAATACCCAAATGACTAGATAATATTGCTTGAGCTCTCCCAGTAGCTGCAATGTGCCCACACCTTCCTGAGCGAAATGCATAGACCATGGATACCTTATCCCCTTAATTTTGGTTAGGGCCTGTATTCTCTTCCTGCATCCTAGTGTGCAGAGCACTCTGAAAAAGAGCTAGTTGAATACCACTTGGTGTTCCATACTCCCTGGCCATGAATGGATGCCTATGGAAAATTGAAGAAGGCGGTTGGGATTGAGTGTGCCCATCTACAAAATGTGGAGGAATTTTGGGCCAACTATAGGGATGATAAAGAAGTGTGAATGAGGCACTACATGCATATGGCTTCCTACTTCATGAAGACAGTGAACATGTTTCTAGTGCCAGATCAGGTTGTCGAAGATGAAAAAATAGTGGTAGATCTGAGATATGACATTGTTGCTAACCTGCCCCTGCCACTAATTGACTGGAATGAGGAATAGGTTAATGACCTCAACATTCTAATGAATCCCATCAAGGTAAGGACTAAGGAATGGATTGATGGGAAAATTTCCCAATTGAAGTAGCAAGGGGTCACCCTAACATATGGTGAACTCAAGGAACCACCTGAAAGTGAGACCGACAGTGCCTCTATTGTTGCGGCCCTGACAGGAGAAACTTAAAAATCTCCTCTAGCTACTAGGACAGGAAAGAGAAAAGATATGGCTAAAAGACAACCTAAACCTCAGGTGTATTCAAGAAAATCCTCAGAGGGTGAACGCTCTAGGAAGCCAAAGACATCGGGAAGTTTCACAAAAATTCCCAACATTCAGAAGGACCTGCTCCATGAAGGAGAAGAGAAAGAGGCCAACCAACTGAAGTCCCCTCCTACTGCCTCTACTCTCATGGTCACCACTAACGCTGACATTACCACTATTGTTTCCCCTCTGCCTGCTTCTCAGGAAATTGTTGCCACTTCTCTGCCCATGGTGGATATCTCTGTCCATTTTGCTTCAATCCCGCCCACTACAAAATTCATGGTAATAGACTCTTCCTCTAGCATTTCCTCTCTTCTCTGCTCCTCCATGTCTCCATCATCATCTCTTCCACTAGCTACAACAAAAATGCCAATTCCCACTCTCTCTCTCCCAAAGGCTTTCACCTGCCACATGCAGAATATCCTAATGGAGCTGTCTAGGGTATTAATGAACCCAACAATACAAGCCACCTTGGAAAAAGTTGTTGCTAATATCTCTACCCCTCTACCTCCTCCAACTGAATAGCTAGAAATGAAAGCAACAATGTAGATATCAGAAGAATTAGAGAGGCAAGAAAAGGAAGTTGCTAAGGCAATTGAAGAAGAAGCAGATGACTACCACGAGCATCCTGAGTATGAACATCTGACAACTGAAGAAGTGGTATGAGAAGAAGAAGAAACACAGTCATCTGAGGAAGACACTGCAGGGTCAGGAACCAAGTATATTGTGGAAACCTTCGACCTGGAGCTCGAAGAGGAGTTTTCTCAACAACTCAAGAATGTTGGAGAAGAATTAAAGAGGCAACCTGCTAATGAGGAGAAGAACACAAAAGAGAAAATGGAGGAAGAGACTGAGCCTCCAACTAGGCAACAAGATGATAGCCCCAAGTATGATGAAGGAATGCCTCCTCAACATGAAGAAGAGGAAAAGAAAGGAGATAAACCTGAGGAAGAGACTGAAGCCCAAAAGATCCTAGAAATGGAATATCATGAAGAACATGGGCACGACTAAGAAGAAGAAGAGAAAACTATTGAAGGCAAGGACATCCCCAAAGAGCATGCAACCATTGAATCTCCGCGAAAATAAATTGTCTTCATCTAGGATTTTGATGATGAAGAAGAAAAGAAAGAACAAGAGACTATGGGTGACAAAGCAATGGAAATCCAACGCACCCACAAAGAAGAGGGTGATCATGAGTCACCAAAAGGGAAATATTAGATGCTAGAATGGCTAGAGAAATAGCTAGAGAAGAAAACCCCAACCACAAAGGATTTGAAGCCAAGGCTAGAGGAAATCTTGGCTCAAGCCCAAATAAGCACAAAGAAGGAGAAGAATCCAAAGGTTAGATACCATTTGACAATGGATGCATTTGAATCTAGAAGGGTGCAGATAGCCACTCCAGTTATAGGACAAGATGGAGTTAGTTATAATATTTCTACCCTTGATCTAGGAGCGGTAACAAGAGAACAAAAGATCGACCATATCTAGGGGTCTATTGACACTATTGTGCACCAGATGCATAAGGATAAGACCTCTAAAGAGGAGTTAAAAGCACAAGTTTCTGATTTAATAGCTTACATCCAACAATGGTCGTTAGTTGAAGAACTCCCTACCACATCCTTGGCACCATGACAACTACTGTCCAAAGACCACATTGACCAATTGGAGAAAAGAAATAATTGGACAAAGGATACAAAGGGTTGGTTCCAACAAGTCCTCTACAATGGACACATGGGCATAGGTCATACTATCACGACAACATACAAGTTCCTAGAGGTGCAAAAGATACTTGAGGGAATAAAGAAATTCTGTACTGACTTCCTAGAGCTATACAAGATCATGTATTCATAACTTGAGGCTACTCTCAAGATACTTGATAGATCCTAGGAAAAGGAGCTTGCTTTGGTAAAATATGACCACTAGCTCGTGGAGACATAGAAGCTAGGCTTAGACCACCAGAAAGAGATGTTGGAATGAGTGCTCCATGAGGTGGAGCTTGATAATGATTGGGTCAAAGAAACTAGGGTGTCCTATGAGGGATATCTAAAGCTGATGAAAGATGATGATGTGCCCTCTGTTGAACTTGACTCGGAGAAAATAAAGCCATACTTCCAGAACAAGATGGAGAACGAGACCATGGATGCACTAATGCCAGATTTTATGGGTTTTGCTATGCGATCCTTCAAGCAATCTGAGCATGTGATAAAGAATACACAAAAGTGTGATAGGGATTGGGATGAGATTACAAGAAAATCAAGGAAATTGAATTTCCAAGTGATCTAGTCAAATATATTGGAGTGAAACAAGCTCCAGACATTGATCCTAAAGTTTGTGGAATACGCCACTATGAAGAAGAGCAAGGGAAATCCTATCATAGATTATGAATTCCTCACCAAGTAGCTATAGCAAAAGGAAATCAACAAGAAGATGAAAGAGCTACAGTGCTTCCACAAGAGGAAAAAATAGACTAAAGGACAAAATGTTATTTTAAATTGTAAAATATTTGGGGTAGGTGAAACCCTAATTTATAGTGAATCTTGGCCACACAATGAGATTAAATCTTGGCCATTCTTTTTTATTTTTTAACACTATAAATAGGGGGTGTCCTCTCATTTTTAAAGGTGGGAGTTGAGTTGTTGTAAAGACATGTTGCTAGAATTTTAATAGAAGTTCATTGGATTTTGGTGGATTCTTGAGATCCAATTGCATGTTACATAGTTCTTCTCCCATATTTAGTTAATTTGAATGGATTTAATTTGCTATTTATGAGTTTTGCAAGTTATTCGTAAGTTAGTTAATGTTGTGCATTGATAATGAATAATTTTGTTGTGTTTTGGCAATCTTCCTTGTCCATACTTTTTTCAATTTATTGATGATAAATAGTTGTGTAAAGTTAGTTTGGGCATAAATTGAAACCTGCAATAAGTTTCCATCTTGTATTCATGATTATGGTGAATGAATGGTCAAATATCTATAGTCCTTAGAAGCTTGCACTAGTTTCAGGAGACTGTGAAGTAATCTTGTTAAGTGGAAATTAGTTTTAGGAAGGTTGTCCACAGTAGGGTCCTCCATTATCACTATTCATTGCTAGTTTCAGGTCTAGGAACTTCTCCCTTTCCCTGCCCTTTTTTCCTTTTTTCAATAGTGACTTTGAACAAGGTTCATTGCACATTCTAAAGCCAAATCTGAAGCTGAAATAGGAGTTCTAGATTGTTGTTTGAATCTACATCAATTGTGCAATAACTTTCCCATCTCAAGAACTCCTTCCAAAGATCTAATTCCCTCCTAGTTGAAATTTCATAAGTCCGCCCTATGATTACCAATAAAATCACATTGAACCAACTGAGAAATCCCATGCATTGTCATGACTTGACACCTAAGAGACCTTGGGGTAATTTTAAGCAACTTGTTATTGGAGATTTCCTTTCAAGAGAGGTATTGCATTCATGTGTTTCCTGTGTTGAGAAGGTGAAAAAAGTCCCATCAACAACAACCAACTTGTAAATCCCTATTCCAATTCATATGTTTCCAAATGAAGCTACACGATGCAAAAAGAAAGGACAAGAGAGGGGTTGCCCCCAAAAATGAAAATCCAAATGTATGAGGGATCTATGGATTTGAGGTTAGTATTTTCTTTCTATAATGTTTTTTAGAGAGCTCGAAACTATCATCATTCCCCAAATACTCATAGAAGTAGAAGAATGACACAAAGAGATCGAAAACAAATAAAAACCTTTTGGTTCAACATGGAAGAAACATGAATATCTCAATGCCTTGCATCATCCACAGAAGGAAACCACAAGAAAAAAAAATATAAAGGAAAATCTTTTGGGTCAACATGGAAGAGACATGAATGTCTTGATGCCTTGCATCATCCCCAAAAGGAAAACACAAGACAAAGAAGAGATAAAGGAAAAGATTTTACGACATAGAGAAGAATGAAGGTACAAATAGAGGAATGCCACAAAGAGAGAGATACATCAATCAGAATAGTATGAGGGATCAAAATACGCACATGCAATCACACAAAATAAAAAAAAATAATGCAAAGGAGGGTATGTGCAGGATCATGATGGGCCAAAAAGTGGCGATATGATGGGTATGTGTAGGGTATGTGGCCGACGACATATTTTTACTCAAAATTGATGAAACGAAAAGGGTTTTTAAAGGAGATTCTTAGCTTTCCACCAATATAAATTATGCTTTACTTTGAATTTAATAAATAATTATTATTCATTTTCTATTTGAATTACAACTAAAGTCCTAATTGATAGGATGATTGAAAAACATATATAGCTTTCAAATGTTATCACATTTTTTGAATCTAAAACATGTATCACATTCTATGCTTCACATACTATAGGATTTAAAAAAATAATAATTTCATGAAGTTTTGACCAAGTTAAGGTGGTCAGACATATGAGTTTTTTATATTTTTTAAAAGTTGTAATAAAAAATCCATAATTAATTATTTACTTGTAAAATAATTACAAAAAAAATATGCATCACATTGGGACATGAGTCCTCTAATTATATCTAAAATATTATTAAAAAATATTATCATTTTATTGTGGTTAGGGTTGTCAGGCAGACACCTACTTCTTATTTTTTCCCTAAAATTTAAGTCCTACTACATTGAAATTTTAAATTTTCACCAAATAAATTTGTTTTCTTTTTAAATAAACCTAGTAGTTTATAAACTAAATTCAATTTGATATAGATTCTATTCTTATATATTTTTGAAATAATATAGATAACTTATTCAAATTTTTACGTGAAGTTGCCTAACTCTGATTTTTCTAAATTTTTCACCACTTAAGGGCCTATTTTTTCCATGATGATCTTGCACATACCCAGGAATAGTAAGACACATGTGAGTCAACCTATGAGAAGGTTGTATGCATCCCAATAATGTTCATTATATATATAAGGTACTATTCTTGGGAGAATTGTCATTTAATCTCATGAAAGAGGAAAAGAATGTATTCAATTCACTATGCACTTGTTCATCAATCTTTGAAATCTCATCATCATCATCCAAGTTAATAAAAATAGGAGGTTGAATGATAATGTCAAAAGAAGGGTTCAACTCTTGTTGCGATTGTATTATATGATATTTTTGCTTTGGGGAGGGGGTAGACTCATCATGCATTGCTTTAGTCAAGTTTGGATCTTTATTTTCTTTGTTTATTTCTTCATTTAACCTATGAGAAAGGGTACGACGTCTATGCTTTTGCTCTCTAGCACCTTTGTTTCTTTTAGTTTTGTTTTCAAGTTGCATTTTTGTAGGATCGGTTTGATCAACCATAGGTTTCTTTTCTTCCCCAATGAGAGGAATGGAAGGAAGCATGGAAGGTTGTTCGACCACTTTCTGTTTAACTTTCTAAACTTTTTTTATTCTAAGAGGTGTGATGGGATTATTTTTGTTGTCTCTTCATATTTTGTAGGAAGTAGGTGAAGGTTTTGTCTTAGGTTGGTCTTGGCTATTTGGAGTTTCTTTAGGTTCCATCATTGTTTCATCAAGGATGGTAGGATTGGTGGTGGGCAGAGGAATGTTTCAGAGGGATAATTTTGCTATTTCTTTACCTTGAAATTTTGATAGGATTTGAAGAAGAAGTCTTCTTGTGGTTTTATAGGTTCCATAGGCTCGAGCCAAAATAAATATATGGAAAAGTTTCCATGGGAAGATAAAGGGTTAAATCCACTATGATGGACGGTAAAAATTTCATTGTCAAAAGGGAACTTTAAGCATTTATGCATGACTGAAGAGACTACATTCACGGAGTGAAGCCATGGGTAGCCTAGCTTCACACAAAATTGGTCTAATTGTGGGATGATGGAGAATGAGATATATAATGTTTTCGATCCTATTTGTAAATGTAAGATGATCGATCCCATTGTAAGGCAAGCAAAACCATTATATGTTTTCATCCATGCTTTCAGTTTATTGTATATATCTTGATAGAGCTCTTGAAGAAGTAAAAATTCCTAGGTGGTCGCATTATCTCCATAGGAATGATTTTTCAATATCCCATTATTTGGATTATCATAGATATGGTCAGATATGTAAAGAGGACCATCAGGTGCATGTTTAAGTGTATCTTGTGAGGAGAAAGCAATGTCAAGAGGATTTTAGTTTGGCACTTATGATGTTGAGTTTCGACCAGTGCAACCAAAACCATCGATAGGATTTTTTTCTTGTTAATCAGTATCCATAGGACTTTGTTGAATTGTATCTATGTTCTCATCATCTGTGTCAACATTCATCATATCGGTCTTTGTAGTTTCACTAGCTCTAACAAATAAAATATTATGTTTTGACAATGGGGTTGGTAAAGTTTTACAAGTTTTGGTTAGGAGGGGCAATGGAATTATTTTCTTGATCATTAATACCTCCAATGGAAAGATAATCAAAATCAATGAGGTCTTGCATGAGATGTTTAAGATGCTTACAATATTTCATCTGGTGTCCATTTTGTCAATGATAATGGCAATAAGCATTTGATCTAAAGTTTGGAGGTAAAGGTTTATTAGGATTGGGTGTTTCAGAGGGAGGCAAGGTGATCATTTGTTGTTCTAAAATTTGTGTCATTTTTTTATGAAGGGGAATAGGTAGGGGAGTGAATTGTCTTTTTGGGTCCCCATAGCTAAAGGGCATCATTGCTTTTATGGCAGCTAGTTGGGTATTGGTATTCTGACTTGTTTGTTGAGGGGGATTAAGTTGAAGGAAGCCTTTATTCTACTTTCTAAAAGGTTGGTAATTGTTTTGGTTTGCTGACTTGGACTTCTTAGTTCAATTAGAAGTGGAATCAGCATCATGACTACTAACTAAGTTTTGATAATCATGAAGGACAGTACACAAGTGCATGAAGGAGGGAAATTTCATCATGGTAAGCTTATCTTGTATCTTACTTTGAAAATTTTGTATGAAAATATTTTGAAGGGGAGGGTTAGTAACCTTGACATCAATTTGGAAATAAAGTGATTGATATCACGAGATAAAGTCAATAATCTTTTCTTCTTTTTGCTTACATTTCATCAAATCAGCCAAGGTCATCTTAGGATTCATATGCACTTGGAAGTGGTTTATAAATACCTCAAAAATTTCATTGAATTAATGAATTGAGTTGTTTGATAATGAAGAAAACAATTTTAAGGTAGTATCCTTTAAGGACCTAGGGAAAAGATTAGCCAAGATTTTATCATCAAGGAAAACATCACTACATAAGGCAATATAGGAAGCAACATGGTTAGAAGGATCACCCTTCCCCCCATATTTCTCAAATCTAGGCACCTCCACACCTTGTGGCATTGGTGATTACAATATCTCCAAGGAAAATGGACTAATTTTGACATAATATGTAGGTGGGACATTTTTTATTTTGATTGATGGTGGAAACTTGCTTTTTGAGGGATGAAACAATTTGCAAAAGTTGATTTATGAGAGGGTCATTTCTTGTGTTATGAGATGGAGGTGAAAAAGGTGGAGGGGTGTATGTGTTCGAGGGACAAGTGAATGGAATGATTATAGGTGGTAAGATGGTTGGAGATATGACATGCGATTCCAAAAATGTACTAGGGATGCTAGCAAAAATACCCAAGGAAGGAATCCCATTACTAGTTGGTTGCATTGTTGTTGTAACTTGAGGGTTGGTCTAGGCAGGAATAAAGGAAATGATTGTGAGGGGAGGAATTTGAGTTCCTTCTTGGCTTGTAACAATTTTTGTGGGTAAAGGAATACTAGCGGTTGAGGGAAGGTATTTTCAAAAAATTAAACTATGTTATGGATATGGTCAAGTCCATCTTCACTTTCAATCTTGTGATGAATGTTATCTATATTAGGGATGAAAGTGGTTGGAATGTTGTCATTTTGAACTTGTTGTTGTAGGTTTCCTAAATCTTCATGAATTTGAATTATGTTTTCTTGCGAAACACTAGAAACCATTGTTTCAACATGCATCACACTACTTGAAGGAAAAGATTTGTTAAGGGTATGGTCTAGACATACCTAGTGTACTAGTGTTAATACAAAGAGTGAAAGAGCTAGACAACCCAAGATCCATGATGATTGTACTATCACATGATGACATGAGTCTCAAACTTTGTCTCACTATAGTATTAGCAATAGGACACCAAATACTCATGCAAGGGATACTAAATGCAAATCAATGCAAATGCCATTTAAGCTAATAAAAATGACTATAACAAAAACTCTGTGAACTAAAACAAAAAGCTATCCACAACAAATAGGAGCACAAAAAAAAAGTTTTAAATTTTGGAAAATGAAGTGTAGAATATGCACTAGGACTAAATCGCCAAAAGGGGCATATGAATCCCAATTAGGATTTTTCTTCAAAATTTTCAAAAAAATTTAGTTGATTTTTATGCTTTTTATGTTGTATGATCTGTAACCTAAGTGAAAATTCTAATTTTATATGATTTTCAATGATTTGAGATGTAAAAATGTAACCTATATGTACTTTCACTAATGCAACAATTAGAAACCCTAGAATTCCAATTAACTAATGCAAATCCTAATACAATTTTAATTCAAGCAAGATCTAGGATGGTGATGGGCTCCAAATAAGAATTATGATGTTCTAAATGTAGGTTCACCAAAATTAAAGGGTTAATTTTGTTGGTGGATTCTATACTTGGGAGATAGAATAACAAAGCTCAAACACTCTCACTGAATGACAAAACATAGAGATCTCAACCTCAAGAAAACAAAAGAGAAAGAGATCTTACAATAGGGTTGTCCTAGGGGATGATTATAAACTAATGAGGGGTTCACCACCAAGCTAGGGATTGGAAATACAAATTAAATGCAAGTTGTAATGCTTAACCCTAATATGATGCAATCTTTCACTAAATGACCTAAAAAATTGTGTAAAACAAAATAGAAAGTTACAAGATGAAATTTGTGCACCTGGAATTCTAAAGATGATTGGATGAAGCCATGAAATGATGGAAAAACTAACATTAATTCTTTTTTGGGAATCATACACTAGTCTAGGTGATTTAGTCCCAGATTTGGGTTTCTATGCAGAAATAGGAATTTGGAAAATGGGTGTCTAAAACTACAAAAACTTGAAAAATGACCTAAATTGGGAGTCAAATGCCATAAATGATGTATTAGTCTAGTTAGGGGTTTTGAATCATCAAAGTTAGAATCTAGTGTTCAAGGTCTACTCTATGCTTCCCAATTGATTTTTGGATTTGAAACCCTAATTTGCAACCTCTAGAAGTCGTCCAAGTATCTCCAATGCAATGTGACAACTTTGAAAACTTTGAACACTTTGACAACTTTCTCCAAAATTTCTCTTCAAGGTTTCTTCAATCTAAACTTGTAAATCACACACTAAAGAGAGGTAAAAATGTTGTTTTGTTAGTGGAAAGGGGTTTTCCTTGGTCACACCTTGTTTTGGTAATCAAACCTTGAAATAAGATGAAATAGGAATGGACAATGATGAATGAACTAAATTTGATGTTGCAACTAACCAAACCCTAGCAATGAAGTGTTGCAAAAATGTATGAAATGACTCCAATGGATTTAGATCTTGACTTATTCTTGGATAGGATAGATCTTGAATGAAATGATAGCTTGAATCATGAAACCCTACATCACAATTGTTAGCTAAAAAAAAACATGATGCTTGATACTTGAATAATGCTCTAAAATGCTTGATAATCTACCCTTGAATGCTCTTCTCTTGTAAATACAAACTTTCTGTAAGGATGTTCATTCAACTTTCTAGGTATAAAATGAGTGAAAGAAACTTGTATTTATACTTGTCTATGAAAAAATTCACAAAATTACAACACTACAAGCCAACATAAGATATAGGAATATAAAATCCCACCAAGAATTTGAATTAATTTTAATTTTGGGCCACATGGGACTCATATTCCCAAGGTGGTCTATGAGTCCCATTAGGCATAATTTATGGGACCAAATTCAAAAATGCTTAGAAAGGTGTAAAATGTAGATCAAGACCCAAAACTCTAGGTGGGACTCATATGCCCAAGGTGATGTATGAGTCCCAAATCAAAAAATTTAGGCCGCACAACCTAAAACCACCTGAATTATGATTAGATCTTGTTCTATGTTAGGACTATCCTTGAAAAGATGCATTAATTAAGGCTTCTAGATGGAAAATAAGGCCAATTAAAGCATAAAGAAGCCCAATTATTTATGAAAACCCTAGAAAAGTTTGAAAGTGTGTTACAACACTGTACAACACTCCAAATAAGGTAATATTATGCTTATTTAATTCACAAGGGCCCAAGACCAAATGTGAGCATGTAAAACACATTACAACACTAAGCCAAGGTATCTATAAGCTCAATTTTACGAGGGCCCAAACAAGTGTGAAAATGTCACTGATGACATTTTTTGACACTAAACTTTCTTATTAATGATGGAATTTTATTTTTCAATAATTTTTTCCCTAAGGGAAGAGAGAAAAATATGATTCTTATGACTCCTATAGTCTAACAACAAAAGATCATCTTCACAAATAGGAGAGATAATAGGAAGTCAAATTTTATTGTTGTGATTATCCATGATTTCATCCTCTTTCTCTAAGGTCTCATTCTCTTGTGCCATAATATCTACCCTATTAGGAGAGGTTTTAGGAAAGTAACAAACAATAGGTTCATCACATTCCATGGTTAGATTTTGTAAAGTAGCTTCATCACAAATAACGAAGGCATCAAGAGAAGAACAACTACAAGTTTTATAGTTACCAATGATTGTAATCTTTTGTTCAAATAGTTCTTCCCAAATGTTAAGGGCATTAGGAAAGGGAGGAAAAATATTCTCATGATTCTTAATAAGTGTATCTTCTAACACTAAACCATCTTCTTCTCATCTAGGAGGGATATTAGGAGAAGAAAAAATTTGATTGTCATGGTTATCTACAATTACATCTCTATGTACTATAATGTCTTCCAAAGTAGGAGAGGTAGGATTGTCATAGATCTTAATAATTGGATATCTTAATATCAAAATATCCTCCACATTTTTTTCATTATGATTCATGATTGTATCCTCTTTCACTAAAGCATTCTCACAAGTAAGGGAGGTGTTGGTAGATGAGTATAGACTAGGTAAAGTAATGTTAAGAAATGTGTCAATGATCTCATCTTCTTGTTTCATAATATATTCTCAAGGGGAAGGAAGAGACAGAAAAAAATACTTTCATGATTCTCAATGATTGTATCTTGTTTTAGAAAGATACCTTCATCACCAAGAGAAGTATTAGGAGAAGAACAATTATGGATTTCATGATTATATATGCTTCTATATTCTTGTATCATATCATCCTCACAAATGTGAGGGATAATAGGGTTTGAGTGAGGGATAGGCAATGCAATATTAAGGATTGTGTCAATGGTTTTATTCTCTTTCTCTAATATTTTTTCATAACTAGGAAAGATAGTGGAAGGATGGATAACATGTCTCTTTATTACCTCACTGTTGTACTCTAAATTGAACTCATAAGAGGGGATATTATATTTATGAAATCCATTCATAACAATATCAAAACCACATCTCTTAAAAGGAAACATGCTAACATGAAAAAGTAAGCTATCCAGCTTATGCAATAATTTAAAAATGTAAACAAATGTCCTACATATCTAAATATTTTCACTATTAAAATGAGTTTTGGAATGATTTTAAAAAATGGCTACACTAAATGGATTATTTGACCTAGATGCTTAAAACAAAAATTCCCAAAACTTTTCAGATTGATACAGTAGGTTACTAGCAAGCCTAGGAAGTGTAGAAAATCACTAGAAAGCTTAGAAAAGTTGATTTTTGTAGGCCTCCAAGGACTCATTCGCCCAGTGGTCAATGGGTTGTTGTATGATTTTTTAGGAAACTATGAATCAAATATTGAAGCTTAGGAATTGTGAAAACTTGCTACCCTAGTATCCCTTATAGGGACTCATTCATCCTAGGGAGAATGGGTCCTATATTAGGGTTTTGAAATTGATTTTTATAGATTTTTAGGTGTTTTCTAATAATTTTTAGATTCGGGTCTGCTATAGTAAGTTTCAGGTTCAGATTTATGTAGATGCAATCTGAAATGCAAGTTGAAAATGTGACAAAATGTTGAATTAGAAGACCAAGTTTGATATGAAATTTTATTTTTATTTTCAAATGAAAGTTTATATGATCTAAATGATATGCAATATGACTGATATTTTTTGTATTTTTCAGATTTAAAAAATGAAAACAATGTAATTCTTAAACCTTAGATAAAACACAATTTTGCATGCAAACTAAGACACCCTAAATAAGATCCACTTCAATGAAAATGATTGCAATATCTAATATAAGATGCAAGAGACTTCTAAAAATAGAAAACTACAAAGCTCAAGAAGTCAGGTTCACTGAAATGAAACATAGAAAAGGAGGGGGTGTAACATATAATATTGGGTTTCAAATGGATATACCTTACTTTTCGGTTAGTTTCACTCAATTTATGAGAGCTATAATGCATAAATAATGGTAAAAGATCAAACCTAACTATTATAATAGAAAAAAAGAAGCTTTTAAGATGTTGAAATGATGTGCACCTTGTTGAAAAAGTGTTGTTTGGGGCCTCACTGAGGACTCATTCACCCAGTGGTGAATGCATCCCTGCTAGGATGTTGCAAAACTAATTTATGGGATATTTTCTTCAATGTCTACACTCATAGATCCTAGGTGTTCAGCTCTCGAAAGTTAGAAATAAATTTTGTAGCTTTGTTTTCGTGATCTTCCAAGAAAGGTGAAAACTTTAACAACTTTGCAACTTTGAAAACTTTTTCTCTCCACTTGATCTTCAACCTAAAACCTATAATCATAGATCAAAGAGGATAAATTTTTTATTATTAGAGGATATGGGTTTACCTTGGTCAAACCCCATTTTGGTAATTAAACCTTATGATGAAACAATGAAACATCAACATGAAACATGAAACATGAAACAATGATACCTTGGATGAAATATTGGATGAGAAGTCATCAATCTATCATGAAGTGGCTTTAAGGAATGTAGATCTTGATCATAAAACTTTATTAGAAAATACACCTCGAATATGGTTGAATTGGATCTCCAATGGTACATAAACATATTAGCTCAAAATAATGCATGATGCCTTATGAATTTGACATGATGAAATGATCTTGGATTTTTGCAATAAAACTTTAATAATATGCCATTGAATGCCTTTGAAATGCTCTATAATGCTCTTGTGATAGTACTATTGATTTCTTATGAAGATCTAGTTATGAAACTATGTGAAATAACCTTATATTTATACATAACTTAAGATTAAATATCAAAATTCAAATGACACAAGATGACATCAGATCTATGATTTGAAATCACTAAAATCCCACCAAGAATATGTTCAAAAAGGGGTGTCATAAGTAAAAGAGGACCCATTCATCATAGGGAAAATGGGTCCTAGCATACTTAACTAGGACTTGTTTTGTGGATTGTGAAATAACATGCCAAAATAGGGGCCCTAGGACCTAGTGAGGACCCATTCACCAGGTGGTGAATGGGTCCCAAGTTTATCCTAGGGCACAAACCTTGCCAAATTAAGTGTTGTGAAATATTATTAATGAGGGTCAGGCTTTACCCCTCAGAAAATGCAATTAATTAGGCTTGGATTTGAATTTAAGGAGCCAATTAATCTCAATTAATTAATAAAGCCCTAGATTAGTGTGAAAGTGTAAAGATACTCTTTACAAAACCCTAAATAAGGCACAATTAAGCCCATTTTATTAAAAGGGGTCATAGACTTAATGTGAATGTGTAAAACACATTACAACACTAAACCAATGCAACATTAGGCTCATTTATTGTTTAGTATTATCGAATTAAGTAAGGAAAAGGGACACTTTTTCCATTACTATAGTTCCCAATTAAAAAATTTCTAGAATAAGATCCATTGTCATACATCCTTTTCACATGCAACTGCATTTTCAAATTTCTTTGTTGTGCATCCCTTATGACTTCATCTAAGTTTGTTAAAGCATTGATTGTTAATAAATGTGACAATGTGATAACCAGTGATCTTGCAGAAGACAATTAAAGTTCCTAATCACATAGGAGAATCTTCTAGCTTTCTTTATTAAAAATATGGAATTGTTTTCTTCTCAAATGAAGAAAACCACTTGTGTTTTTTATGCAAGATTTCAAAAACGCAGGTGAAATGGGTTTGGTTTTGTTACACATGAAGAACCCATCTAGGTTTGAATTGAAAATGCAGAAAACATATAGAAACCCAAATTTTCTCTCTATAGCCATGACCAAGGGTCATTTTCTTCACAAATTACATGAAACCGACTTGGGGTTTTGCAATTAAATTGAAAATATAGAGATATTAAAAGAGAGCTTTCATGGAGGTAATTAGAGAAAGAAATAAAATGCATTACAAAACTCAGTACATTCTTGGTCGTGGCCTGGAGGTTTTCCTCCACCAAATCAAGAAAACCCATCTAGGTTTGTCAGAAGTAACAACTTCAAAAATATAGGAAGGAATTGGCGTTGAGATTTTTGTTTTCAGAAGAGGTGAAAGATAGTTTTAGTGAAGATATTCAAAGCAAGAAAAATAATATGAGAACCCATCTCATTCTCATGACCACAGCAAAAATAACATTATTTTCTTTGCAAAACAACAGAAAAGAGATGGGTTTATTATAAATTGCAAACACATAAGCTTTTTAAGAATCTATCATTAAGTTTTGAAGAAAAATCAAAAGCATATGAAACCCTATTGCATTCTTATAGCCGCAACCAAAGGAGTAATTTTCTTCACAATAACAATGAACCCACTTGGGGTTTCTCAATCTACCTTCAAAGATGGAATAAAATAAGTATTTCTCTGCTTTATTATCAAGCTAGAATCTTGAATTGAGCTATTCTTGTTCTATTTGCCTCAAAAAAATAGAATGATATTGTCAATTGAAGGCTTACCTAGAGCTTTTTGCTCATTTTTTGCAATATTCAAAGCCTTTTCTTCCCACAAAAAGCTTCAAACAAACTTGATCATGGCAGCTGAAAGCAATACAACAACAACAAAAGGAAAAGAAGTGAAACAAAATAGTCAGTAATACTCTATAATCCATGGCATTTTCCCCTCAAGTAGCTCCAAAAAAGGTGAAAAATACATATTTGTGTACAAAGAATGCAGTTACATGTGGTTCCATGTGTTTCTCATCAAAAATTTGTCAAGAATCGACCAAAAAATCTCCATTTTTTGTGCAAAATCCAAACCCTCTTGGCAGCATGGCTTCTTTCTAGAAGACTCAAAATAAAAAATCAAATGCTTTTTCACATTTTTTCCCATCTTTTGTGTTTAGGGTTAAAACCCTATCTTGGGAATGACTGATGGGAATTTTTTCCCATTCTTTTAAAAATTTGAAACACATTAAAATGTGGTGGGGGGGAAATTCCATGACTTAAGCATTTTTATGCATTATGTTTTTATTGCCTTGTTTCAATATTTTTAAGTCCTTCAGTATGAGACATGTAAAATGTGCTAAGTCCCACATGTATCCCTTTGACCTTTGGTCATCATGATGCTTTCAAGACTTTGTGAATGTGCCTTCCAAGAGGTGTGGAGTCCCTGATGCCACATAGGACAAAATTTGAACCTTTTTTTTGCCTTGGAAAATCAGAGATGTTGAACAAGTGTGTGGCCTTGGAGTGCATAATGAGGTAAGTGGAAATGATCAAGTGCCTTGGGAGGTTTTTGACTTTGTTTAATGCTTTTGAAAGTATTTTTTATAATGCATTATTTTTTGCATTTTTTTTTAAAGTATAAAAACATCATTTAAGTGATTTGCTAATAACTTTGATATTATTCACATGAAATCATAATGTAATTTAATATTGATGGTGGGGCCTTTGTTTTTTCATTCTATTTTGTGATGTAAAGTGTTTTTTTTAAGTGATGGATTATAAATCACTTAAGCATATTATCTTGTTTTAATGCAAATTAGTGCCTTGTGTTTTCAAAACACACATATTGCATGGGTTAAGGCTGGGAGACACAATGATGACTTGCAAACATGAGGAGAGTGTGTGAGTGGTGCATTTGACTATTTTGGAGAAAGATGTGCTATTTTGGAGGTTTTTTTTTCACACTTTTGGCATGACTATGGTCTTAGCTTGACCTTGGACTGCTTGGAGGACTTTTTGGAGTGATTTTAGAAGGTTTATTTTTGGCCTCATTGTTGTATCCAACCAGAACCTTCTAGATGGGAATGTGTGAGGGGATTTGATGGGTTTTGCTTAAGTATCTTCATTTTGGCATTTTGGAGGGAGTTTTTTCTTTCTAGTAGAGTGATAGCTTTAGCTTTTGGAGTTATTTTTCAACATGGAGCATTATTGTAACTCAGATGGACTGATATACAGTAAATTTGAATCAATAAAATAGAGCATTTTTACCTTCTCATTTCATGTTTCATGGTATGCTATTAGTGATTGATCAATTTGTTTTGTGAAATTCATCTTTCCTTGCAAACTTGTCTCATGTTTAGGAATCTATTTAGCAGAAAATGCATGTTAATAGGTTATAAGTTGTGTTAGTCAATAGTGTTGTTAGTTGTGAGACCTTTTGTTTCCTTCTAAAATTCCTATTTAGAAACCTTCTTATAAATTATTTATGTGAAATGCATGTGAAAATGAGTTGTGTAAACAAAGTTTTATGATATTGATTTGAAAGTGATAGGCTGTTATAAGGTCCTAGTTAGTTTTTTGTGTATCACCTTAGGTATTTTCAGTTTATGTTCATTTTTTAATGCATTTCTTACCCTTCACCTTAGAAATCAGTAGTTAGGTGGCATCAAAAGGGGAGCCAACCCATAATCTGGAGGTCTACTTTCAAATAGGACACCCACAACCTAAAAGCAGTCCCATGTTACATCCAAACCTTTCGAGTTCATTCATAGCTTGGCATTAGGGGTGCAGATTTGGATCACTAACACAATTTTTTACGTCAAGTTACTTAACTCTGATTTTTTTTAATTTTTCACCACTTAAGGGCCTATTTTTTCCATGATGATCCTACACATATCCATTTTCTTGATACACTTCCATAAGAATATCAATAAATTCAAAAAAATCCACATCCATAGCTCATTGAAATGTTGCACAAGCATTAGTTAGGCCAAATGGAATCCTAACGTAAATATACATGCCCCAAGGAGTTGTGAATGATGTTTTTCATTGTTCATAATCCTTGAATTTCACCTAGTTACATACACATAAAAACCACCCATCATAGACAAAAATTCATACACAGTCACCTTCTATAACATTACTTCCATGTTGGGTAGTGGATAGTTATCCTTCAATGATGATATATTCAAATTTATGAAATCCATGCTTAACTTGATATAACCATTCTTTTTTCTTATTGGCACTAGCTTTGACACCCAAGTAGAACACTTTATGGGCTTGATGATCCCACCATATCTCAATTTCATTAACTCTACCTTCATTTTAGGTGCCAAGATTGGGTTGATTAGTCATTGCTTTTACCTAAAGGATTTTGCATCAGATTTGAGAGGTGTGTGTGTGAATATGTGAGCTAACTAAAGAAATATAAACCAACACACAAATAAGACATTATATTGAAGAAAACTAATTAAAAGATAAACAAAATCTTAAAACAACAACTCCTTTGAAAGCATCTTATTATTCTCTCTCCAAGGATTCGTTGCAAGCACTGGCGCTTAGTTGGTGTAAGCAACAACTTGTTAGAATGACAACTTCAAAGAATGAGCTTATGCAAAAAGTATTTCTATTTTCAAAATGATTTAATATATGATGTGAAAACTAAGATGCTATGAACTTGAAATAAAAATTCCTGAAAAGATTGCTAAATGTTTATTAGAATGCAACTATAGTAATAGCACTAAATTCACAAAATCTAGGATCCCTTTTCAACTCAAAAAGAGGTTGTATTTATAGATTTTTGGAGGAAAGAATCTAGTTGGAAAAGATCAATGGTCAAAAATAAGCTTGTCAAGATGAATGGTGAGAGATTCTGGAAGTTGAGAAAAAGATGGGAGGTTGAGAGAATAATGGAAGATGTTTTCTCCTACACAATCCTTTCCATTCAAAATTGAATGAAAGTTTCCATTTGAGGAGTTAGTTGATAGTTGAAGATAAATCCCATAATTAAATAATTATGTTATTTAATTATATGTGACAATGATTTTAGAAGTTTCCATAGTTAAATAATTAATATTTAATTATGTGTGAGAAGATGATAGAAAAGCGTTTAATTAAATATATAAAATACTTAATTAAATATGAAGTGAAGAAAGTTTCTAATTAAATATTTTAGAATATTTAATTATATGAAGAGAAGAAAGTTTCTAATTAAATATTTTAGAATATTTAATTATATGAAGGGTGAAGAATTAGAAAGTGTTTAATTAAATATTCAGAATATTTAATTAAATGTGAAAAAAGAATTTAGAGGAATATCATTTGAATTTAAAATTCAAACTTATTATAATTAATATAAATAAATTATAAAATCTATTTAATTAATTAAGAGGAATATGGAAGATGGTAATAATTAAATAAACTTATTTATTTAATTAAATTAGAAGAATTAGAAAGTGAACAATATAAATAAATAATTAAATTTATTTATATGTAGATGACTTTAGAAAATTAATTAAATAATTCATATTTAATTACTTATTAGGCTTGATTTAATGTGACCATTTTTAGATGTATACATTTTCTCCCTCTTTGAAGTGATGTGTTTTACGCATTCTTGCAAAGAAAAATTCAGATAAAGAAAATTTTCCCTTGACTTTGAAAAATTAATTGATGATGCTATATTCCCCCTTGGGTGATGAATCAGATAAAATTTTAAATTTGTCACAAATTTTTGAGGATGTTTGAAAATTTACATTGATTTGATGTTCAGTTCATTGGCCAATAAAGATGATTGGATAAAAACTGCTATTGAAAGATTGATATGAAATGATGATGATGATTGACCTCATGATAGGTGAGGATCAATGATAGGTTGATAGATGATGGATCGATTAGATGAAAGGCGAGATGAGGAAGATGATGCATAATGATGGACAAGAGAGGATGATAAGTGATAGGAGATTGGGAAGATAAAATGAGAAGAAAGAAAGCACAAATGGATTCAAAAATAAATATGATGTTTCCCCAGTCAAACTACAAGCTAAGATGGATTGATGATGATCATCATAGTGTTGTTGATGAGGGAAGGAGACATCCCAATGATGATGATGATGATAGTTTTGTTGATAAGGGAAGGATACATCCCGAAACAACACAAGGATAGGGAAGGATACATCTCGATGATGATGATGATGAGAGTGTTGTTGATGATGGAAGGATACATCCCAAAAAAACACAAGGATAGGGAAGGATACATGCCAATGATGATGATGATGAGAGTGTTGTTGATGAGGGAAGGATACATCTAGAAACAACACAAGGATAGGGAAGGATACATCCTGATGATGATGATAATGATCAAGGCTTGCAGTAAGGCTAGGAACAATACTAAAGGTATGATTAAATGATTTGTGCTAGATTGAATGGATTGATTAGATGAGATTGGAAGAAAGGATTGGATGAATTGATTGAGATGAGATTGGAAGAAATTATTGGATGGATTGATTGAGATAATGCAGATGAGATATGATGGATATAATAATGCTCATGCACAAACTAATATGGATTCCATCTATATTAACCATGCAAATTTTAACTATGCAAAATGAACTACACAATGTTGTCATTCTGTGAGCCAACTTTATGCTTATTTATCATCATCGATCCTTTTGATATGTTGAAAGTTAGTACAAGCATCAAAGGGAAAATTATCACCAATGATGACCTGAGTACAACTTTCATTATTTTTGATATAGCAAGTGAACCAAGCATCGAGGTATAATTGAACCGAGATGACTAGAGTATTTCTTGCATAAACAGACAAAGATTAACCACCTTCTAATGCAAATTTGGAACTGTCATTAATGATATGCTTTGGAAATCATGTCTCGAGACATATTTGCACCAGATTGATAGTTAACCTCAAGACAACAAACAAAGAAAAATCACCCTCTTTCCTTGCCACTCTAGTTTAGTACATCATCGAGTGTGCTCCAGAGAGATGATATTGAAAAATCAAACAACCATTGTTCAAAATATAATACTGATATTCCAAACATTATTCATATTCTTAGATCATCTAGATATGTGTTATGATATGGTACTTTTTGAAAATTGTTGTGATATGGATCAATGATTGGATAGTTGTTCATGTGATTTGATTGTTTGCTCACATGATTGGATTTTATGTCATTGTCTAGCTGTTTCGGTAAACTTTGAAAATTGATTGCCCCCAGTTTGTCAACGTTTACCCCTAGTATTGGCACAACTTGCTGAAATGAATATGTACAATGATCAAGCCATGGTAAGACATTATTGCTCTAGGAAAATGATGGCAAATTATGATACTGATATGGCTCTAAGATGATGGTGAAAAGATACATGAAATGAAGTTCGAGAAGCTAAGTGCAAATTATGAACTAATAGATGGAGAGCTACAAATAGCATCTATTTTCCAAATTTTCACTATCTATCTTTATTGCATTTTTTCTGATTTCTTTTTGATTTTTTTTTGTATTTTGATGTTGTTTTGATTTTTTTGGATTTTGATGTTTTTTCTTTTCTTTTTGGATTTTGATGTTGTTTTGATTTTTATTTTGGATTTTGATGTTGTTTTGATGTTGTTTTGATTTTTTAAGGACATTTAAGATGGAATGGGATGACCAATTGAAGAAACAAGATGCGCCACAATACAAGAGAAGATGCACAATGAAGGATATGGTATGGAATATTTGGATGAAGTGAATAGGATAAGATGCATGGTTTTCAAGAAGATCCTTAACCTTCTCAAGATCAAAGGTGAAAATGAGGATAATGACCATGAATGATAAGAGGAAAATGGAAGATAGTATATGGATAGGGAGATGGATATGAAAGATAATATTTGGATGATAGGGGAATGGAGGAAGGGTTTAAGCATCAAGTTTCATGACTAATATCCCTCAAATATGTGCTCTAATAGACCATGGGAATGGGAATTAGACTTTTAAATTTTGGCATGATAGTAGAAGCTAAGGCCTTATTCAAAGCTTTGAATTAAAGGAGGAGAATGGGGATTGGATGTTGGATAATGGATAGGAGGTTGGAAGGCTTGGTGATGGATAGATGGAAAGGATGGAAAGATTAACATTGGCACACACCTTGAAGGGTGATGGAATGATGGAGGAAAAGTGTATTTGGAAGGTGATATGTTTTTAAATGGGAGATGGTGAGAAGCTTTCAGATTAGCAAATTTGGATGCCAATTTTTATTTTATTGCTTCTATGAGACTTTTAGGAATCCTCATAACTTTTGATTTTGATATTTCCTTTATGGTCCTTCGTGGCCTTTGATATATTTTTCTCTTTGATTTATGGACCTTTGCGGTCTTTGAATTATTTCTTTTGAATTGATGGGCCTTTGTGGCCTTTTGAATTATTCTTTTGCTTTGATGGGACTTTGCGGCCTTTTGAAAATTTCTTTTGATTTTTGGATCAAATTTTCTTTTATTTTTGCATGACTCTTCGAGGAGACATGTTGATCCTTTGATACATGTGGATTTTTATATTGAATCTTTTGACATTTGGCACCCAAATTGCTTCCAAAAGCAATGGGAGGAGTGTATTGAGATGACCGGTATGGAGGTATGATGGATGAGTTAATGTAGGAAGAATTTTGAAAGTGGATCAGGGATGTGTTCCTTTGTTGTTCTTGAAGAATAGGAGATGGAGAAATGTGGGACCCTAATATGGATGGAAGGGTTGATGAGCTAGGGTTGGGATGATAAGGGCCAAGGATAGATGGAAGGTTTGATGAACTAGGATAAGGACATAAGATAGATGGAGTGTTTGATGGACTAGGATAAGGACCTAGGATAGATGGAGAGTTTGATGGACTAGGATACCTAGGTTAAGCATGAGGTGTATAACCAAGGTCATGATATTTTGGATGTGCTTGGATAGAAAGGGGTTCTAGGATACCTTTCTCATGAAGGCCTAAGCCTTTTCCTTTGTAATTCATAATTTCACACATTCGTTTACCCATGGGATATGCATTGTTTGTGAAACAAGATGCAAGTCCATTTTGAGGAGGATATGATATGGATGAAAGGATAGGTGTTGGAAGTAAACTAGAGTGGATAAAGGTAGAGGATCCCAATTTATAGGTGCGGGGTTCATGGATAGCTTGAAGAGGCATGAGAGGCTCTTGACAGGAAGATGATGGGATACTTTGATCTTGACTAGGAAAAGAATCGTTAGATGAAGGAGATGGAGTAGCTTGATAATTAGATGGAATGGAATCTTTGGATAGGATGGAAGAATTGTTTTTCTCCTGGGATGCAATAGAATCATAAGAGAGTATGGATTCATTGAATGGGGTTGATGGAGAAATTGGAAGAATATTTTGTTCTTGAGATGGAAGAGGATTATCATGGGTGAATAATGAAAGGAGGGGATCATCATAATGTTCTTGAGAGATGGCATCTTGATCAAAGATAGGAAGGGTTTGTAGAATTTTGTTATCATGGGATGGAGTAGAAAGAATGTTTTGATCGAGATGTGTAGATTCAAAAGAATCATTGGATGTAGTGGATATGATAGAAGAAGGTGATTGAATGGAATCGTTATCTTGGGTGAAAGAATTGTGAGATTCATTTTGAATTATGAGGCATGAAGATAAATGCATGACATGATAGGATTGGCCAATTTTATTTGATGGCTTAGATTTTTCCTTCTCATTTAGCCTTAGCAAAAATTCAAAAACATTGAATTTGGATTATGTTGTTTTTGGAGGAGAAGAGGTTACATTCATATTTCCATTAAAGTACTTCTTAGTTGTGCTCCATTGTATTTCCTGGATTTTCCTTTGGAGTGCTCTTATTTGTTGGGTAAGAGTACTAAGATCATTTAAGGGAGTTTCAGTCCTTTTAGGATTTTCCTTAATTTTCTCCATATCGTAGTTAGAGGGAAATTTGGCACCTTGGTTTGCCAATAAAAGAAAGTATCCTTCTTTATTTCTCTCTAAGATCTTGTCCAAAATTATGTGAAACTGTGGATCCTATTCAGATTCTTGAATTTTATCGGTTATTTCATCATTTGAACTATTCCCAGTATGAAACCTATGAAAATGATTTTCTTCCCTATCACCCATGTTGTTGAAAATGAGATTGTAAGCCATGTTGTAAATGGGATTACTACTCTCACCTTCTTCTTGAATTCCTAGGATATGAGCTTCTCATTGAATATCCTCTCTCAGCTTATTGTATTGAGATATTGTAAAAATAGGCATATGATTTTGAAATGTTCTTCTAAACTTAGATCACAAGTTTGAGAAGTGCAAAAAAAATGATGATGTCTTGATTTGATAAGATGAAAATCCTATGATATGATCAAATGACATTTCTAGATCTTTATTGTGGCTTCCAAGATGAAAGGATATCAGAATCTTGTTCGGGAAGTTGAATCAATAATCAGAAACTTGTTTGAAAAGATGCACTTTTTGATATTTGATCCTAGTCTTGAAAAATATAAGTGTATCAAATAGCCTAGTTTGTTTTCAAGATCAGTGAATGATTTGGTTGGGGTGAGTGGGATATTGAATTGAAGGTTGCGATATGAAATAAAACTCAAGAGGTTGATTGTGATTGTGTCATTGAGATAGAGCTCTTCGTTGGAAATATTCTTGGGAATATAAAGGCTCTACAACATACTCGTCAGTAAATCTTGGTACCTATGAAGGAATTAGCGATAGTGAAGCAAGATGTTTCGACTCTTGTAAAGGAATTTTCTTTGTTGCGAAGTATTTGTGTAACCTAAATTTTTTCTAGGTTTCTTGATCCTATTGGCAATTGACTTCTTAACAAACTTGGTGGATTTCCAATCTCTAAGAATAGAAGATATTGGGGATGTAACTAATCTAATCATGATAAAAACTCATATTTTGGTAGAAAGACTGATTTAATCAAATTTTTAGTGCTTTCTTAGATGATCTTAGTCTAATTTAACATGACGAAAACACAAAAAATACTCTGAAAATAGTATTTTTTAAGCCCTATACTAAACATTCAGTGTATGTTCAAAATGTTTAAAAAAAAATGCTTTCAAAGGTTTTTGCACAAAATAGACAATTTAGGCAGACTCACTCTTAGTACTCAAGTAGGTCATCCTAATAACCACAACACACATCTTAGAACTACGTTGAATCACATAGCTGTGTTAGCCCTGAAGGGGCACCCATGTTTTTTCCTTTTCCATGCATGTACTCAAAGTGACATAAGTGGATATCGGATCCCCTGAGCAAATGGTCCTTGGTAGTTATATGGTGAGTATCTCGACGGAAGGTTCTTCCCTCCCGTTGCATTGTGATTATTAGGATGTTCGTAAACTGACATGGTTGGCTACTACACTAGGTTCATAGTAAGGGTTTCCATTCAGTGTGGAAATAATAAACTCCCTTAGGAGACCTCCCAACCTTTAGAACAAAGGCTTTGGGGATGGTTATCTTGCACACTACCAGAAAAAGTGGGTTTCCCTAGATTTTCTTTAAATTTTATAGTGGGGTGGAATAACTTGGATTTGGTTTGAACCCACTTGGGTCATTCCTCTTGGGTGAGTACTTTTTCCCACAAGAGCAAGCCCTCTAAAGGATGTAATAAACCATTAAAATTGTAGAAATTGAAAAGGAAAGTCTGGTATTTTGATCACCTAGTTAAGGGGAGAGTATATACCTATTTCCAAAGACAAAGCATACAGTGTTCTTTTTAGAGCCCAAATGACAATGATTTAATCTATGTCAAGATAATTTCTTCATGAAAAAAATTGTTCATTTTAACCACAAAAATCATTGTGTGGCAACAATCCTAGTTTTCTTCATTTTAATCCATGTCTATCCTAGGGTTGCTTCTTTTTAAAACCAGATGTGACTATCCTAGATTGGTTCTTTTTAAGCCAGAAAAGGTCCTGTCTTTGGAAGGTGTCAAACTTAGAACCTTGTTTAGTTACAACCTACATGCGCTAAAATATCATACATATGCACTAAAACAACTAGTCAATGCGCAAAAATAGACATCATAAGTGTTGTAGAAAACCTTAAATGCATTAAAAGAAATCCTAAATGCGCTAATCTAAAAATGCTTTTTTTTAAAACAAAATTTTGATGAAGTGAGCTAAATGGATGTGCCATTATGTTCCCTAGATGCATTGAAACAGTTCCCAGATGGGCTGAAAGACCTGCAAAAGCATTGAAAGAAGCCCTGTATGCACTAAAGAAACCCATAGATGCACTAAAATGTGATTTATTTTTTGAAAATCCAAACTTCAGAATGCAAAAACCTGTCAAAAACCCTGCAAGTAGATGCTAAAAATGGGGCAAAGGCCCCATAGTGGGCGCCAAAAAATGTGTGTGTGAATATGTGAGCTAACTAAAGAAATATAAACCAACACACCAATAAGACATTATATTGAAGAAAACTAATTAATAGATAAGCAAACTCTTAAAACAACAACTTCTTCGAAAGCATCTTATTGTGCTCTATCTCCAAGGATTCGTTGCAAGTATTGGCCCTTAGTTGGTGTAAGCAACAACTTGTTAGAATGACAACTTCAAAGAATGAGCTTATGCAAAATGCATGTCTATTTGCTAAATGATTTAAGCTATGATGTGAAAACTAAGATGCTATGAACTTGAAATAAAAATGCCTGAAAAGATTGCTAAATGCTTATTAGAATGCAACTATAGTAATAGCACTAAATTCACAAAATCTAGGATCCCTTTTCAACTCACAAAGAGGTTGTATTTGTAGATTTTTTGAGGCAAGAATCTAGTTGGAAAAGATCAACGGTCGAAAATAAGCCTTTCAAGATGAACAGTGAGAGATCCTGGAAGTTGAGAAAAAGATGGGAGGTTGAGAGAATAATGGAAGATGATTCCTCCTACACAATCTTTTCCATTCAAAATTGAAGGAAAGTTTCCATTTAAGGACTTAGTTGATAGTTGAAGATAAATCCCATAGTTAAATAATTAGGTTATTTAATTATATGTGACAAGGATTTTAGAATTTTCCATAATTAAATAATTAATATTTAATTATGTGTGAGAAGATGATAGAAAAGCATTTAATTAAATATGAAATGAGGAAAGTTTCTAATTAAATATTTTAGAATATTTAATTATATGAAGGGTGAAGAATTAGAAAGTGTTTAATTAAATATTCATAATATTTAATTAAATGTGGAAAAGGAATTTAGGGGAATATCATTTAAATTTAAAATTCAAACTTATGATAATTAATATAAATAAATTTTAAAATTTATTTAATTAATTAAGAGGAATATGGAAGATGGTAATAATTAAATAAAATTAATTATTTAATTAAATTAGAAGAATTAGAAAGTGAATGATATAAATAAATAATTAAATTTATTTTTTTGTAGATGACTTTAGAAGATTAATTAAATAATTCATATTTAATTACTTACTAGGCTTGATTTAATGTGACCATTTTTAGATGTATACAAGAGGTATCTAATTTTGGAACAAATCCTCTCTATATGCCTTCAAGTTATCATTAGACCAAGCAAATACATGCCTATACTTTCTCAATAAATAAATTAGTGTTTCTTTGATCTAGGGCTTCATTTCTTCCCCATACAAACTTTCTTTGGAGCATTTTCAGTACCCAAATTGATTTCTTCAAGGTCATCTTGGTGGGTGGAATTTTTCTTAATAGTACTTTTATCAGGAGCATCAAAAACCCTTTCCAAAGCAACAAGACCCTTCAGAATTTTGTTTGTCTTTTAGAGTTGCATCACCTCTTTACTAAATACTATCTCTTTTCCATCAACCACCTCAACAAACGCTCCAAAATCAATTTCCTAACTTTCATATTTGTATATGCAATGCATGAAGTTGAATATATCTTCATCATCATTGAACACCTATATATTTTTAATGTTGTCTGGAACAAAAGGCCACATAATTAACTCAACCTTTGAGATACCAGAAAAATTCATATCATTTGGCCTTAGTGCTATATTGGCCAACAAATTTTCCACAACATTTTTAATCCTCTACACCTAATCAAGTCCAAAGGCATCAAACAATTCTATTGAATTCCAAACAACATTTCTATACTGTTTTAACCTCTCTTTTTTTGAAAAAAATCTGGACCTAATCTAGGATAAAATAAATTCTGAGTCACCTAGGTCTCTTAGTTTTTCGAGTCTATGTTTTTTGCTAGCCTTAATGCCAACAGTAGAGGTTCATACTCAGCTACATTATTGGTGCAAACAAACAACAATGAGAATTAAATATTGAAATTTTTACCACTTGGTGGAAAAAATATAACCCTTGCACCAGACCCTTCCTTAGAACAAGCTCCATCAAAGTACATGGTACACAACTCATCTTCACTAACTTTCTCTTTTACCTCCCTTTCATGGGTGCAAGTTTTTTGTCTTATTCTTCTTCAAATTTCTCAACCCTAAAGTTATTAATGTCTAGATCAAGAAAAATGAATATGATCCTTAGGTTTATTCCCTTCAATCATATATATATATATATTTGTAAACATGGGTTTTGGTACCCTAATGGTCTCTTTCACTTCTAAGATCTTTCACCTAAAAGGAAAGGAATAGGGTAAAAAACACTATGTTCACACTCAAGATAAATGTAATATGGATGGAATATGCCTAGATGAGATGAAATGAATGCAAACTACTGATAAAATAGCTTGATTATGCATACAAAACTAAGAAATGCAAAGTATTTGAAAACACACTGTGATATGCAAAAGGAACTAAAAACATGAACAAAAATAACAAAACTTAATGAGACTGAATGAGGTGCACCTGGACACTGAAATTTGATGAACATAAGAGGTTCTAGAATGTTGTAGAGATCAATGTTGAAGCTCAGTAGGACTCATTCGCCATAGATGGCAAATTAGTTCTATTTCTTGTGAAAATTGTTGGAACAAGTTTCAGGATGTTGGGAACAAAAAACTTTTGAAAACACTTTTTCCGGCATGTCAGTGGCACTCATTTTCCACAGATGGAGAATTAGTCAACTTATAGATTTTTGAAAAGTCAAGGGTCAACTCTATGGATCCTGATCTGCACTTTTCTGCCTAATAGGTTGTTGGATCTGAATCTAGAAAATTTGATAGGAAATTGTTCTCCAAGCTTCAAATAGGGTTTTGTTGACTTTGAATGATCTTTGACAATTTGATGACACTTTTAAGACCTATCTCTTTGAAAATTTTAATACAAGACCTACAAAACACACATGCAAAGAGGGAAACAATGTTAAGGGTTAGAGTATAGGGGTTTTCCTTGATCAAACCCTGGTTTGGTAATTAGACACTTGATAATGACATGAAATAAAGAGATAATGATGAAAAAATAACATACAATGTCATAAACTCACCAAACCCTCGATATTGAAGTCTAAAGATATGTTGCTCTAAGATGCTTGAATGCTTCATTGAATGATGAGGAATGCTAGAATGCTATGATGGAGGAATGCATACTTGAATGAATGGGTGAATGGGGGGTTAAAATGAATAGAGAATCATGTATTTATACACAATTATGCCCTAATTTCTTGAACATACAACATAACAGGCCACCTTAGGTCCTAAGAAATAAAAACTTTCCAGTAATTTGAATTTATTTTGCATTTTCTACCAAGAGGGACTTATTCGCCGCTAATGGTGAATGGGTCCCACTCAAGGTAGGTGAATGGGTGTCAGGAATTAAGTTGTCTTAAATGATGTTTGTCGGGTTTATATTCAAAAATATACTTAATTAATGCATGTAAGTACATAAAGGGGCCAAATAAAGCATAATAAATGTGTATTTATTGATGACAAGTCTAGAAAAACATGAAAGTTTGTTACAATACTTTACAACACTTTAAAATAAGACTTGATAAGTGATAAAAATGGGGTATGTAGGTGAATTATAATAAGAAGAGTCAAGAAAATGTGAAATTTTTTTACAACACTTCACAACACCTTTACAAGACATCATAAAGTCTCAATGATTCACAAAGATTCAAGACCTAATGTGAATGTGTGGGCCACATTGCAACATTAAATCAAGGAAAAATCAAGCCAATTAAGCAAAAGGAGGGGAAAAACAAGAAAAGTAGAAGGGTTACTTTTTCTATGTTCACATTTAGCCCCCACTTTAGTGAGAGGATGAGCTTGCTTCAATCTCACACTAAAGTAGAGCAATGCATCTCAAGAAGGAATCCATTGAACTAATGCTCAGTGAGATGAGACAACAACGATCCAGAGGGATGATAAAGCCCCTAGGATGAATATCCCATGGAAAAACTAAACATAAGCATAAAGAAAACACATGAAATATAAAGAGAGGAGAAGGAAAGAGAAAGATGAAAGAAAGAAATAAGATCAAGCTTCGATCATTTGTCTAGCCTATTGTGGATCAGATCTAGGCTATTTTCTAGAAAGAAATTGTATACTCACTCTGGGGCGATGGAACTCATGGCTATTTGTAGGGTGAGAAATCGAAAAAGGTGAGAAACATACACTCACGACTAGTATTCATGCACAAACACGCAGGTGGCTATGGGGAAAAGTCATGCCTCAAAATGGGCTTCTTGCTCAACCATACTAAAGTTATACCTCCTGATAACTTTAATAAGGGGCCACAAAGGAAAATGTTTTTTCGTGCTTCATGAGACAAGAAAATTTTCGTATGCTTAGAACCCATGAACAAATGTGATGGCACCATAGGCATGCAAGCTGTGATATGCGAGGTGGACATATAAATGCAAAATGCAACATGAAAAGAATGTTCAAAGGAGTCTTTCTTAGTTCATGTGAGGTCTATAAGCTAGGGAACATTGTGTCTATTGTCTCCAAGAGAGGACTAATAAAAAAATATAATATTCGCAACTTAGGGGATGTAGTGTGTCACATCATGCCACTAAGAGGAATGTAATATGCTAAGATAGATCATGCTTATGAAGGACATTATACCCAATGTCACCCATAAAGCAACAAAACACATCGTATGAGACAAGAAGGCTGCACTAAGAACCAAGAAAAAAGGAAAAATGTAAAATGAATAATGCCAATGTATGCCCCCACTTTAAAGGAATTTCTACACACTGTTTTGTGAGAAATTACTTTAAAGTAGTGAATGAAAAATGCAAAAGAAAAAATGAAATAAGCCATGAGAGCCAATTTGGAAAGCCCTATGCCAAGTCATATGTTTTCAATTAAGGATACATAATGCAAATAAAAAAGGAACAAAAGAAAGAGGGGTTGCCCCAAAAAAGGAACAAACCAAACGCATAAGAGATCTATGGATTTGGGGTTAGTATGTTCATTGCTACAATGTTTTTATTAAACAACTCAGAATTGTCATCATTCCCCAAATACACATATAACTAGAAGAATGACACTAAGAGAGCGAAAACAAAAAGAAAAAGAATCTATTTTAGGTCAACATGGAAGAGAGCTAGGATGTTTCAACGCTTTGCATCTTCCCCAAAAGGAAAACACAAAATAAAAGGCGAAAAGAGAAAAGTAAAAGGTGAAATGAAAAAGAAATCCTTGTGGCTCAACATGAAGGAGACATTTCAGTCTCAATGCCTTGCGTCATCCCCAAAAGGAAAACACAAGAAAAAGATAAAAGTAAAAGGAAATCTGGTCATTTTGGGTCAACATGGAAGAGACATAGGGCATCTCAATGCTTTCCGTCAACCCCAAAAGGAAAACAAAAAATAAAAGCGAAAGCAATGTATGACATATAGAAGAATGAAAGGAAAAATAGAGGAATTGCACAAAGAGAGAGAGAGGACATCAAACAACACGTCACGAGGGATCACATTATGCACATGCAATCACACTAAAGAAAAGAAAAGAAAAAGAATGTAAAAGGATAGTAAGGAAAATGCAAGTCAACCATATAACAAGTCATCCACCTCCCAATCATGTTCGGAAGGTGGAAAACTGGTGGGGGGGACAAAAGCAAGGCCCAAACTAGGTGAAGTGCTAGGTTCATCACTTTGTATAGGAGATATCTCGATTAAGCTCATAGACGAGGAAAGCAATGTGTTTAATTCACTATGTATGTCTTCGTTGATTTTTGTTGTTTCCTCATTGTCATCTAGGTTAATCACAATAGGAGGACAAATGATTATACCTAAAGGAGAGAGTATTTCTTGCTATGATTGTTTTATTGGATTACTTTTTGGTGGGTTAGGAGGAGGGTTGTGATGCATTGCTTCTGTCAAGTGGGGATTATGATTTTCTTTATTTTCTTCATGTAACTAATGAGCACGAAGATGATGTTGATGCCTACGCTCCCTAGCACCTTGGTTTTTTTTATTCTATTTTGAATTTGTGTGGGTGTAAGAGCATGTTGATCTATCATAGACTCTTTTTATTCCCTAAGGGGAGGAATAGAAGGAACCATAGGAGGTGGGTCAATCAATTTCTCTTTTACTTTATAAACTTGTTATATGTGAGGGGGGGCATAATGGGGTTTGTTTCATTATCTCTTTCACATTTGGATGATGAAGGTGAAGTGTTTGTTGTTGGTTGATATTGAATTATTGGCTTAGGTTTAGGTTGAAGCATTGTCTCATCTAGGATGGGAGTGACAGAAGTGGATGGGGACATGTTACACAGAGACAATTCCTCTATTTGTTTGGCTTTAAATTTTTGATAGGCAATGAAAAAGAATTCTTTGTGAGGTATTATGGGTTCCATGGGCTCAAGAAAAAAGGCTTCTAAAGATAAATCCCCTTTAGAATATAAAGGGTTAAATCCACTATGGTGAATAGTGAATATGTCATTGTCGAGTGGAAACTTCAAACATTTGTGAATGAATGAAGGGACAAATTTCATCGAGCAAAGCCATGGATGGCCTAGCCATAGATGAAATTGATCCAACTATGGAATGATAAAGAATGTTACATCCAATGTTTTAAGTCCTATCTATAATGGAAGGATGATCGATCCTATCATAATGCAAGTGAAACCATTGTGTGTTTTGATCCATGCTCTCAATTTTTCATAATCATCTTGACAAATGACACATTAAATTTTGGCATTGAATTGGTAAAAAATTGTAAATTTTGATTAGACTTATTGCCTTGAACATTAACATTTGAAATAGATAGATGACATGAATCAATGAGGTCTTGCACTAGGTGTTTAATATGCTTACACTATTATGTGTCATGTCCATTTTGTCTATGATAATGGCAATAAGCGTTGGGTTGAAAGGTTGGAGGTAAAGGCTTAGTAGGATCCAGTGGTTTAACAATAGGTAAAGTAATCATCTATTGTTGCAAAATTTGGGACATTTTGTTATGAAGAGTGTCTGGTAAAGGTGTAAACTATCTTTTTGGATCTTCATAGCTATAAGGTATCATGGCTTTAATAACTGCTACTTGGTTGTTGATGGGTTGAGTTGGTTGTTGAGGAGGGGGGTTAAATTGTAAGAATCCTTTGTTTGGTTTTCTAAAGGGTTGTGAATTGTTTGGGTTGACATGTTTAGATTTCTCAACTCAGCTAGAAGTGGACTTGGCATCACGACTACTAACCAAATTCTAATAGTCACAAAGGGATGTACATAGATGCATGAAAGGGAAATTTCATCATGGTAAATTTATCTTGAATTTGACTTTGTAAATTTTCAATGAACATCTTTTGGAGATGTGGATTAGGAACCTTGACATCGATTTGGGCATAAAGTGACTGATAGTGTGAGATGAAATTTGTCACCTTTTCATCCACATTTTGTTTACATCTCATTAAATTAGCCAATCTCTTTTTGGGAGTCATGTGCACTTGGAAATGATTTATGAATGCATCAACATGTTCATTAAATGAACAAATTGAATTGTTCAGTAAAGAGGAAAACCATTCCAAGGAAATGTCCTTTAAAGTCTTAGGAAATAGTTTATCTAACAATTTATCAAGGAGAAAAGCACTACATAAGGTGATATAGGCATTAAAATGATTAGTAGGATCGCCCTTCCCTTCATACTTGTCAAATCTAGGTATCTCAATTCCTTGTGGCACTAGTGTTATTCATATTTCCAAAGATAATGGGATGCTATAGACATAATAGGTGGGTGGTGAATTTTGAATTTGGATTATGGTGGATATTTGTTGTTGCATAGAGGAAATAGTGTGGAAGAGTTGTGTTATGAGAGGGTAAGTGTAAGTGGTATGAGGGGGAAGGGAAAGTGGTGATGGAGTGTATATAGTGGTAGGGCAAGTGAATTGAATACTAATAGATGGTATGGTGGAAGAAGATAGGACATGTGATGCCACATAAGGATTAGGAATGCTAGTAGGAATAGTTGAGGAAGGAATCACATTGCTAATCGGTTGCATTGTGGTTGTAACTTGAGGAGGGGTATAGGTAGGTATGGATGCTATTGTTGAAGGAGGGGTATTAGGTCCTCCTTGAGTAACCACAATGTTTGCTGATTGAGATGTACTAGAGGTGGCAAGAGAATGTTTGTGGTATATCTTAGTAATTTTTTTCATAACGTTTAGGCCTTCATCACTTTCAATTAGGAAATGGATGTTTTCTATAGAAGGAATCACTATGGTTGAAATGTTTTCAAGACACAAGTTATCTTGAAGATGTATTAAGTCCTCATGAATGTTAATGACTTTGTCTTGTGGAATGTGATAATTTTGTGTATCAACTTGCATGCTATTGGAAGGAAAAGCATTTCTAAAGGTAGGGTCCATGCCTAGTGTACTAGTTACAATACTAGGAGTGGAAGCATTAGAAAATACAAGATCCACAATGAGAGTATTATCCTGGGATAACATGAGTCTTGAGCTTCTTCTCACTAAGGTATTAGCAATAGGACACGAAACACTCATGCAAATATTTTTAAATGTGGGTGGATTGAAATTCAATGAAAATAAGTGCAATAAAATGTTAATAACTACAATTATAGAAACTGTAATAGCAACACAATAACAAAAAACAAAAATGCAAAAAAATACTTAGAAAATTCAAAAAAATACAGTGAAAAATGTACAACTAGACTAATTTTCCTAGGTTGGTGAATGAGTCTAGGGATGCATTTTTTCAAATTTTTTTAGAAAATTTAAGATGAATTTATGATTTTCATATTTTTTTATGCAAAACTATGATGCAGATGCAGAATTTTAGTGTTTTTAAATGATTGAAAATGCAAAAATGAACTCTATATGATCTTTTCACTAATGCAATTTTGAAAACCCTAGGATGCAAAACAATGCAAAACCTAATGCAATGTTGATGCAAACTAGCCCTAGGATGTAATTGCACTTGAAATCAGAAGTAAAAATTTTCTACGGATGGATTCACCAAAATGTAAACATGGGTTTTGGTAACCTATTGGTCTCTTTCACTTTTTGGATCTTTCACTTAAAAGGAAAGGAATAGGGTAAAAACCGCTATGTTCACACTCAAGATTAATGTAATATGGATGAAATATGCCTAGATGTGATGAACTAAATGCAAAGGACTGATAAAATAGATTTATTATGCATACAAAACTAAGAAATGCAAAGTGTTTGAAAACACACTATGATATGCAAAAGGAACTAAAAACATGAACAAACAATAAAAGAACATAATGAGACTGAATGATGTGCACTTCGATGCTGAAAGCTGATTTTGAGAGGTTTTGGAATGTTTTAGATTTTAGTGTTGAAGCCCATTAGGACTCATTCGCCAAAAATGGCAAATTAGTCTTGTTTCTGGTGAAAACTACCAGAACAAGTTTCAGGATGTCAGGAACAAAAAAGTTCATAACACACTTTTTTTCTAGCCTGACAATTGTTAGGGTTAGACTGTAGATATCTAATAGTTAAATGCACATTTTATCAATAAAATAGAGAAATAAAACACAGAAAATTATATAAAAAACAAGACAACACAGCGAATTTAATGTGGTTCACCCAAACCGGGCTACATCCAAAAATTGTAGCCATCCAATGATTTTATTATCCAGTGTGAAATATATTACAATCTTGCTAATCATGCCTTACTACAACCCCCATCCAATCCACTTATAACAAACTTTTTTGAAGCTTCCAGAATTAGGGTCTTACAAGGTAATTCTTTTTCTTTTTTAGTGATGACATGAAAAAAAGGGGAATTTTTTTTTCTTGGGGGTTGCCGCAACTGATCTTTGTACAACAATTTCTCATTGAACATGACATCCCTACTACTCACAATTTTTTAATTTTTAAAATCAAAAAGGCTATAACTAAATTCATCAATGCCATATCCAACAAATATACATTTCTTTGATTTTGCATCAAGCTTGGTTCTATTTTCGGAATCTACATGTGCAAATGCTTCATAGCTCAAGGTCTTGAGAAAAGAATAACTCACCTTCTTACCTATCCATGCTTCCTCTGGAATACCACAACCCAAAGGATTAGAGGGACCTCTATTGATTAAATAAAAAATAGTGTTTACAGCCTCTGCCCACATGTTTAAAAGGCAGCCCAACATGCAATCTCATAGTTTGTGCATGATTCATTATTGTTCTATTCATGCTCTCAGCCACTCCATTTTCTTGTGGAGTCCATGGAACCGTTTTCTACCTAAAAATACCATTAGAGGAACAATAGACTTCAAAATACTCGCTGCAATACTCACCACCATTATCAAATCTAAGACATTTTAACTTTTTACCTGTCTCATTCTCAACCAAGCTTCTCCATTTCTTAAAAGTTTCAAATACATCAATTTTTTTCCTAAGGAAATAAATCCATACCTTCCTTGTTGCATCATCAATAAAAGTGACATAATACAGAGAGCAACCGAGAGAAGATACTTGAGTTGGTCCCCATACATTTGTATGCACAAGCTCCAATTTCTCGTCTTTTTTTTGCTTCCCATCCTTGAGAAAACTAACTCTCTTTTGTTTTCCATACACACAACTTTCACATAAATCCATATTAACACATTTCAAACTTGGTAAAACATTCTTTGAATGAAGTACTTTCATAGCTTTTGCACTCATTTTCCCAAGTCTATTATGCCACAATGTTGATTCAGAATCCATAGCAACTGTTTGATTTTTTGCTTGCTGAACTGCAACAACTATTCCTGAACATTGATTTTTATGTGCAATAGCTAAAGTAGAAAGAATAATATGAAATATACAAATATATAAGGTGTGTACTTTCACACCTTTTTCTACCACCAAGGCACCTTTTGTAACCTTCCACTTTTTATCACTAAATGTAACAACACAACCCTCATCATCTAGTTGCCCTGCTGAAATTAAATTTCTTTTTAACTTTGGAACATGCCTTACATCATGTAGTAGCCAATGATTCCCATTTTGAAACTTAATTTTCATTCTTCCCTTTCCAATAATCTGAAAGAGTTTGTTATCTCCCCAATAAACTAGCCCAAAACCCCCTTGGACATAATCAAGAAACTAACTTCTATGGGGCATATCATGAAACGAAGCCCCTGAATCTAACACCCAAGAATCATCAACGTTATCAAGGGAAAGAATCAAAGCATCCTCATCAGATTTATTACTTACCACATTTTCCTTTTTATTTCCTTGCTTTTTGTCTCCTTTATTTTTCTAATACCAACAATCTTTCTTTAGATGACCCAACTTACCATAATACCAACAATCCCTCTTGTCTCTAGATTGGGACCTTTTGTCCTTTGATTTTCCTTGTGACTTCCCATGACTTCCAGAATTGTTTCCTCTCTCCTTTTTTTTGCCCCTACTTTTTGCATTCAAAACACTACCTGATGTGGATGTTCCACTTGAGCTTTTCCTACAAATTTCCTCACTCAAAATAACACCAACAACATCATCAAATTTCAATGTATTCAAACAAAAAATAGAATTGCTAATAGCTATTACCAAGCTATTCTAGCTTTTTGGAAAATAACATAGAATTAAAAGAGCCCTAACATCTTCATCAAAGTTTACATTTACAAAAGTTAATTGACTGGTAACTGTATTAAACTCATTTAAATGATCAGCAACTGACCCTCCTTCTACCATTTTCATATTAAATAAATGCTTCACAAGAAATACCTTATTCGAAGCAAAAGGCTTTTCATATAACTTTGTCAGGGTTTTCGTCAGCTCTTGAGTTATCTTTGTTGTTGTAATATTGAATGCCACCAATTGTGCTAGGCATAAACGAATGGCTCGCAATTCCTTTCTGTCCAAAAGATTCTATTCCTCATCACTCATTGTTGTCGGTTTCTTGTTGTTCCTTCCAACGAACTCCATAAATCCTTCTGATAGAGATAGTTCTCCATCTACATCTTCCATAACTAATAGTTCTACCCATTGAATTTATATACCTTCAATTTACCCTCATCTGCCATTGCTCCCACTTAACCGTGAGACTCCCACTCAACCGTGATACTTTCCTACAGATGATAATCGAACACAACCCACTCTGATACCACTTGTTAGGGTTATAAAGTAGATATCTAATAGTTAAATGCAAATTTGATCAATAAAACAAAGAAATAAAACACACAGAAAATTATATCAGAAACAAGACAACATAGAGAATTTAATGTGGTTGACCTAAACCAGGCTACATCCACAAAATTGCAACCATCCAATGATTTAATTATCTAGTGTAAAACATATTACAATCTCACTAATTATTCCTTACTACAACCCCCATCCAAACCATTTATAACAAGCTTTCTAGAAGTTTCTAGAATTATGATTTTACAAAGTCATTTTTTTTCCTCTTTTAGTGATTTTTCCTTTTTTGGTGATGATGTGAAAAAAATGGGATTTGTTTTTTTCTCAGGGTTTGCCGCCCCCCAAACCCCCTCCTGGGGTCCAACCTAGCCCTAGACCCTAGTGAGGATACATGTCTAGTGTACAATATAGCATGATCAGTCACCACATACCACAACAATAGTGGGACTCATTCACCACATATGGTGAATTAATCCACTTGTAGATTTCTGAAAATTCAAGGGTCAACTCTATGGGTCCTAAACTACACTCTTCAGCATGATAGGTTGTCAGATCTGAATCTAGAAAATCTGATGGGAAAGTGCTCTTCAAGCTTCAAATAGGGTTTTGTTGACTTTGAATGATCTTTGACAATTTGATGACACTTTTAAGACCTATCTCTTTGACAAATCTGCATACAAGACCTGCAAAACACACATGCAAAGAGGGAAAAAGTGTTAAGGGTAAGAGTATAGGGGTTTTCCTTGGTCAAACCCTTGATAATGAAATGAAATAAAGAGATAATGATGAACAAATAACATGCAATGTGATAAACTCACCAAACCCTTGATATTGAAGTCTGAAGATATGCTGCTCCAAGGTGCTTGAATGCTTGATTGAATCATGAGGAATGCTAGAATGCTAGAATACTATGATGCATGAATGCCTGCTTGAATGAATGGGTGAATCAGGGGTTAAAATGAATAGAAAACCATGTATTTATACAAAATTATGCCCTAATTTCCTATAACAACCTATCTAGTCTATAGTTTAAAATTTTCAACTATCAACTAACTTTCAACTAAACTACAACTAACTTGTTTTCGAAACTAGGGTTTCTAAATTGTTTCCCAAATAATTCAAACATGCAACTATCTTTTGAATTTTGAGTTTTAGCTGACATGTAACATCTAACTGTTTTCCACCAACTGTTCACGACAGATCAATAACTAAATAACTGCCAAACTAGGATTTCCCAAAATAACGATAATGAACTATAAAGAGAATAACTGCTAAGGAATCATTAACTAACTCACATCCTTCACCTACTCATAAAATTAGGGCTTCATTTGTAGCAATACATACAAGAAAATTCAATTCTAATGTTGTTACATCATACAATTCATCAACTAACTTTTAATTTCATTTTCAGCTGAAAATAAAACTATTAACTACAAACATATAAGAAGAAATTGTAGAAGGATAATAATTAATTTTCTTTCCTTCTAGAAGATAATGAACAGTTGCTATAGCTATGAAAAAAATATAACAGCTGAATGAATCAAGTAACTATCTCACTAATTAACTGCAAAATCTTACAATGTACATTAACTTAAAAGAATAACATTCATGGCATAAATGAAAATAAACTTTAATTAACATTGCATGTACCTGGATTTATGAGTGAGGAAGAAATACATTTGATATCATCTTCATGCTGTTATACTTGGGCTTCTTTATCAAAGAGGGGAAGAGCATTATCATCAGGGGCTTTACCACCCAACCAAGACCTACTGGTCTCCTGAGTTTCTTCAACTGAAGAACCCGCCCTTCATGAGGGTAATCAACATGGACCAAATTATCATCATGTCTTTAAGCCTGGCATCATGAACCTATACTGCTAGTTGATCACTTCTCTGTACGTACCTCCTACCCAGATGGATCATTCTGACTAGAAGTATATCTGGATCATGATAGTTGACTATTGCCTTATTAGCATCATACCTTGTCCAAGGATTTTAATAATTTATGTCACTCCTATGCCGATGTCTCTAGCACCCCTATGCTGACATCTTTGGTAGTCATGTGCCAATGTCTTTGGCACTACTGTGCCATCAACACTCTCACCCTTGCTCAACATGATAATTCTCAGATCAAGTTTATAATTTTGCACATCTGATTAGGTTATCTTTCATTTCTTGGTTCATGGTTAAATCTTAACCATGGGGTTAAATATTGCATTGCCATATATTCAATTCTTCCTTCATAAATCAAAATTTGACATTATATGGGGCATAATAAGAGAATCCTGGCTCATTGTCAAATCATTTATTTAAAGACATTTGGTCAACTTAAATCTTTAAGAAAAAAAAAAGAGACTAGACCTTTAAGAAGGTTTCATTAGGTTAATGGTCTCAAAATCAAAAAGAGAGAAACGGTTAAATTTAGAATTTCAATACAGAGAGGAAGAAAACCATAGATAGATTGTCCACTGATAAGACCTAGAGAGAAGATGGATTTCATGATTTCCAATTCAAATCAATTTGATGACTGAAGAGGGATCCCAAAGTAGGGCAACTAATATGCAAGATTAAACGAGAGTTCTTCCAATGGGCTTGCTTGGAAAAGTAAGAAAGATTCAATCCTGAGATTCATCAAGGCCTAATGAACTCCAATTTTCTTCTCTACTAAGGACCAACAATCAAGTCATATTCATAAATGAAACAATGTCAGAGAATGATACACTAATCTTGCAACATAAGTTTCCCATTTAGGTAAAGTTATTTTAGAATTTCAAGAGATGAGAAAGGGTTTTAAAAGGCTTAGACCAATGTTTCCTTCCAGAACATCTTAAGCAAAATCTTACTTGCATCAAAGGAGATTCACTTATCTATTCCCTGCTCATGTTACTCAGTTCAGATTTTACTCATCGATTACACAAATTATATCCTAGTTTGACCAGATTTGAGTTTCCATATAAGGTTGAGTTGATTACATAATTTATAATAATATGATTTGTAAAAAATTTCCCCTCAGATTGACTAAGAACAATTTATAAAGAGAGGGAAAGAAATAGCTTGACTCAACATGAGTATAACAAAACCCAAGGCTAATTCAAAAGGAGCTCAACTAAAAATTGGGTCTTCAGATTATTAACTATACTTTCCATTTAATGAAGTATTCATCTATAGAAATCAAATTCTATAAAACTTCTAGCTGTGCACAAATTCATTAATGAAATTTCTTATGCATGATATTATTAACTTAATTAAATTTTAGATTGGATTAGCACATTTAATATCTATCACACGTGCTTGAACAAGAAGTTTCAAACTCGAAGATCCTAGTTCTCTTTTTCTGCCATAAGAACAAGTCAAACCATGAGACCACAAAAACTTCCAGACAAGTTTGAGATGGTGATGCTATTCCAAGAGCTAGAATTCACACCTTCCTGAGATCAATAAGCAAATTTTTTTTGGACTCCACTATGTACAATTCCCATAGAAAATGATTGAGATTGATCCCTGATGGTGTGCCAACAAGAAAGGAACAAGTCTTGCTTTATGTTCAATGATAACCAAACGTCGTTGGAAGATTGAATGATTACAGAGTGAAACCAAATAAGGTACGAAACCAAAATAAAACGCAAAGTAGAAATTTTTCAACAGGATGAAAGTAAATTCCACGTTGAGAATATGAAGAAAAATAGTAAAGGATTTCTAGACATAGGCAGAGGTATCAGGAGTGCAGGGTGAATGCTATTCAAAAAGAATCTTTTGCCCCCCCCCCCAAAATTCCCAGTATCCATGAGGGTAAGAAGTGAGGAATGGAGAGATAGAACACCAGAACCCAAAACTCTTCATTTCCTCAATCCCTTAGTCTTCCCTCTATGCACAAATTCTACCGTCTCCTTCTTGGGAATTTCACACATGAGAGATGGTGAGCTAATGGAAGTTTCTACTTCCAAAAACTTCAATTCCATTCCATTCATTAATTTTGATAACAAGTCATTCAATGGTTTCAATTCAAATCAATGCATTAATTTATATCTTTTATTATTAATTTAACATTTAATAATTTATTTTGCAAATATATTTATATGTACCAAAATGATTCGCTCAACTTTAAGAGTATATAATAGAAATTTTAATTATATCAATTATTTTAATTTAATATTCATTAGCCATTGCAATCTCCTTCAAAGGTGATTATTGACATATATATTTAAATTGACTTGCTTAATCGATAAATATATTATATTACTTATAGCCAAGGTAATGACGTCGACATAACTGTCTTGCACTAACTCTAGGTTTGATGATAAAATTGATCCACTATTAACCATGTCCTCTCCTTGATGATATTTCCCTTTCCCTCACGACGTCGACAATCCTGCATCCACTAGCAAGGATTATGGATTAGATCATTCTCAATTGCTTAATAATATGCATTTAAATTTAGTCTCATGATCTCATTCAACTTCACATGAACAATAAATTCATTTACAAAATAAAATTTCGTTAACATTACAGTTATGACAAAAGAACAACTATTGCAACTTTGTTATAATCACATGAAAGTAGTTACTTGCAACTAACAATGTATTTGAAATATATAACCAAACATATAGTCTCAATGCGAGGGATGTGACATACTCCTCCCCTTAAGAATCATTGTCCTCGATGATTGTTTATTGAAATTTTAAACATAACATAAACTTAAACATTAACATTAATATAATGTTCTCAATTGTTCTACATAAGATAAGAAATTTTTCCAAAAGATTTTTTTTTATAATCCTCCCTGGTGGCATTTACTTAGATTTTCTATTTATTAATAGCTTTCACCAATCTTTTCTGATTGGTTGATTTGTTTTACCATTTTAGTCAACATTCATGGAATAATGCTAATCCTGGCTCCTAGCTTACCCAGCTTATAGGAATTCAACATCTTTTTTGTCCAATGTTTCAAATGGAATCATCTAGATAGAAGAATTATAAAAGTCATTATAACAAACACCATAAAGATGGTTGCTCTTCTTGTGTATAGAAATCAATTACTTTTAGCACAAGTTTACCAAGAGAATGGTACCCAAACTTAACACCAACCTTCACTTTTCTAGCTGAAAGGTTTTCATCAAGCACTAGTTTCATTTATCTAAAGCATTATTTTAATAAATTTTTATGTAAATACAAAAGAAAGATCAGAATTCTCTTTTTATTTTAACTATTCTCCAAGACTCAGCATGCCACTGAAAGGGAGAATTTTCCCCTTTGGTTTCCATCTGAGCTCTAGTGTTTACCCCCACTTAACCAAATTTGTCGCACTACTAAGGATACCTTTCTACTAAGTACAATAACTCTGGTTAGCTAAGTGTGTGAAGTATAAGTTCACCATCCTACTCGACTTGGAGTGACTATTCACTTGGGCTTACTAGACTACCTGTCTACCCACATACCATAACACAAGGTTTCCTTGTAAAATTAAGAACATACAAGGTATATTTCTTAAAATTTACTTCCTTACAGAATCCATCAAAGGCCCATCCAGGACATGATAGAGATGTGCATTTCATCAAACATGGTGAACAACCAAATTATTTTTGGGTAACCCCCACAATACTTAGTTGTATATCAAATTATAAATAGCCTTAATTTCAACAATAACCAAAAGAATGAACTTATTCTCTGCACTTAATCAAATTTTGACCAACTAGACATAAAATAAACAATCTTCAAAATTTGATGGTTAAACCATTTCAAATTTAAATAAAACAATGACATTCCTTTCCATTATTAAAAATTAATTTCACCAAACTCCAAGAAGTACCATAATCTAGAGGAGCATTCCTTATGCACTACGTGACTTGAATAAGTCACTAACAAGGAAGTAGATTGTTGCACTGCTATCATTCCTTACAATAGGTTAGAGACTGTGTTACAAACACATCAGACAATAAGTCCCTCAAACTTTTCATCCTTACTTATGTTTAATTATAGCAATTGGTTTTCTCATGAATCTCGGTGAATAGTGCTTCTTGGTTCTATACCATTTTCTCTACATTCCATATTGATAGATCACCACTTAAGAGAACAATAATGCCATCACTGTCAACCGGGGTAAGAATAAGCATGAAAAGCTTCCCCAATAAAGAATGAGCTTTGTACAACTATTTGACCAAAGTATTGTGCAGTGAAACATATGAGGGAACTAATGCATTATATACATAACCAAGATATGCATGTTCTTGTTCATAACATGTGTCAAAGATACCTGCTTAAAGATCATCAGTGATTTGAGCCAAACAGATAAACCAATCAAATATCATTTGTATCAAGAATCCTCCAGTTTAAGAGTACCATATACCTGAGGCTTTGTATGTCCCTTTTCTGCCATCCCCACGAATACCACTACCAATGATGTAGTTAAAGACATCAGAGTCATTATGCCCTCGTCAGGAGTTATCAAGAAGATCTAAACTAACCTTGTGGAAAAAAAAAGCTTTGTGTCATGTTTTGAACCACAACACTCTCATTCTTATTGACTCATAACACTGTTCTTCTATTTCTTCTCAAGTAGATAACAATAATTAAGCATGTCCAAGTTACAAATTTTATTAGAATCACATATAAACTTTGGTATATCAAACATAAATGTTTGTGAATTTACACATTCACACAAGTTGTCCGCTAATCTACTCCATCACCATTTTACCCTTCATGAACTGAATTTTGAACAATAAACCTATGTGATGAGAGGTCAATGAGGGTTTTGAACAATTAACTTTTTCCATTTTATTTTGTGCCTTCAATAGATGATCTGATGGATACTCCACCATCACCTTAATCATTTTGTTGTTGTCTCCATTAGCACTGTTCAACAAGAAATCTCTTTGTAGTACCAATCATAGAAACTTGTCCAAGAGTTCTACCAGTGACACTTGTCCAAGATTTGCATGAATATATCTGCACCATGAAATTCACTACCACTAGCCAAAACATAGTCATTGCTAAGAAGATGGAACAATTTCAATTGAAATTCCTAAATATTACTAGCAAAGTAAATATATGAGATAATTATAATGCACCATATATGCCAATACTTCTTAAGGGTACCATAAAGATCAGAGTTCTTTCTTGATGAATGTTATGCAAATATGTTTTGAGACCTAATCTAAATGGTTCAAACATAAATCATTAAGGAACACAATGTATGCTCTGCTTGTCTTATGTCACCACATACTCAATAAACTTCTAACAAGTATTTTATTATTCCAAAAACAATCTGGACCATTTATGTAGATAACAAACTTGTCATCTAGAGTTGTCCAACATCTTGTCATATTATATATATTTCATGTTTCTCATGACAACAACTTCCTGATTCATCAGTCTGACGAAGAACCAAAATTGATATCCTCAAACAACTTAATCTATAATCTCACAATACTATCATTATGAGGTAACTCATCTTCCATGAAGTAACCAAATAGTATTTCTCTTATTGACTCATTCTTCTAGACTCCACAAAGGGATCAAAGATAATACACTAATCTGCTTCCCCTTTTCTCAAACTATCTTTCATGCAACAACATATTGTCCTTGACTATTATTTTTTTCTTATCATCTTGATCCTTTAATTCCACTTGGCTCATTCTGATCCATCTAGAAGTTAGACCAAAGTTCATCTTATCTACGAGTCTTAATATAATTCCAAGGATTTTCAACAATTAGATACCCCTGCACCTGGTTGATTTCTTTTGAATCTTCCCATCCATAAGTCCACATTTTCACAATAATCTATTATTTAGGTTTTGATCACAATCTCAGCACCCTAGGAATACCTTGCCTTAACCTAGATAGAATGGTTTCATAGTTACTTGATAACTCAAATTACTTCTAAGAGCATTTAATGGTTACAAGAAAAATTATTTACAAAAATTATTCACTTCCTATGATAGATTCAATGCAAGGATGTTTACATAAATAACTATCACTTCCTATGATAGATTTTTAATACAAAATAACTACCACTTCCTATGATAGATTCAATGCAAAAGGTTTACCAAGTTTCCAATATTGGTTTCAATTTTTTGAGTTGCATGATGAGCCCTGAGGTTCCATGTTGAACCTGGTAGCTTTGATACCACGTGTAACAACCTATCTAGTCTACAGTTTAAAAATTTCAACTATCAACTAACTTTCAGTTGAACTGCAACTAACTTGTTTTCAAAACTAGGGTTTCCAAATTTTTTCCCAACTAATTCAAACATGCAACTATCTTTTGAATTTTTAGTTTTAGCTGACATGTACCATCTAACTGTTTTCCACCAACTGTTCACGACAGATCAATAACTAAATAACTACCAAACTAGGGTTTTCCAAAATAAAGATAACAAACTAAAAAGAGAATAACTGCTAGGGCATCATTAACTAACTCGCATCTTTCACCTACTCATAAAACTAGGGCTTCATTTGCAGCTAGATGGAAAAGACAATTCAATTATGATGTCGTTACATCATACAATTCATCAACTAACTTTTAATTTCATTTTTAGCTGAAAAGAAAACTATTAATTGCAAAAATATAATAGGAAATTGCAAAAGGATAATAATTACTTTTCTTTTCTTCCAGAAGATAATGAACAATTACTACAACTATGACAAATATAATAGTTGAATGAATCAAGTAACTATCTCACTAATTAACTGTAGAATCTTACAATGCACATTAACTTAAAAGAATAACATTAATGGCATAAATGAAAATAAACTTTAATTAGCATTGCATGTACCTAGATTTACGAGTGAGGAATAAATACATTTAATATCATCTTCATGTTGTTATACTTGGGCTTCTTTATCAAAGAGGGGAAAAGAATTATCATTAGGGGCTTTACCACCCAACCAAGACCTACTGGTCTCCTAAGTTTCTTCAACTGCAGAACCCACCCTTCACGAGGGTAATCAACATGGATCAAATTATCATCATGCCTCTGAGCCTAGTGTCATGAACCTATACCACTAGTTGATCCCTTCTCTATAGGTACCTCCTACCCAGATGGATCATTATGAGCAAAAGTATATCTGGATCATGATAGCTAACTATTGCCTAACTGGCATCATACCTTGGCCAAGGATTTTAATAAATTTTGGCACTCCTGTGCCGATGTCTTTGGCACCCCTGTGCTGACATCTCTGGCACTCTTGTGCCAATGTCTCTGGCACCACTGTGCCAACATCTCTAGCACTCATGTGCCGATGTCTCTGGCACTACTATGCTGACATCTCTGGCACTAATGTGCTGTCAGCATTCTCACCCTTGCTCGACATGATAATTCTTAGATCAAGTTTATAATTTTGCACATCTGATTAGGTTATCTTTCATTTTTTGGTTTGTGGTTAAATCTTAATTATGGGGTTAAATATTGAATTTCCATATATTCAATTCTTCCTTCATAAATGAAGGTTCGAAATTATATCAGGCATAATAAGAGAATCCTCGCTCATTGTCAAATCATTTATTTAAATATATTCAGTTAGCTTAACTCTTTAAGGAAAGAAAAATAAGAGACTATACCTATGGGTATGTGCAAGATCATGATGGGCCAAAAAGTGGCAATATGATGGGTATATATAGGGTATGTGGCTGATGACTTTTCTTTTACCGAAAATTGATGAAACAAAAAGTGTTTTTAAAGGAGATTCTTAGCTTTCCACCAATATAAATGATGCTTTATTTTGAATTTAATAAATTATGACTATTTATTTTCTCTTTGAATTATGACTAAAGTCTTGATTGGTAGGTTGATTGAAAAACATCTATAGCTTTCAAATGGTATCATATTTTTTGAATTTGAAACATGCATCACATTCTATGCTTCACATACTATAGGATTAGAAAAAAAAAGAAAAATTCATTAAGTTTTGACCAAGTTAAGGTGGTTAGACATACAATTTTTTATATTTTTTGAAAATTTGTAATAAAAAATTCATAATTAATTATATTCTTGGAAAAAAATTACAAAAAAAATATGCATCACATCAGGACATGAGTCCTCTACCTATATCTAAATTCTTATAAAAAAAAATATTATGATTTTATTGTGGTTAAGGTGGTCAGACAGACACCTACTTCTTATTTTTCCCCTGAAATTTAAGTACTACTGCATTGAAATTTCAAAATTTCACTAAATAGATTTTCTTCTTTTTTTAAATAAACCTAATAGTTTAGAAACTACATTCAATTTTCTATAGATTCTATTCTTACACATTTTTGAAATAATATAGATAACTTATTCAAATTTTTAAGTCAAGTTTCCTAACTATGATTTTTCTAAATTTTTTGCTACTTAAGGGCCTATTTTTTCCATGATGATCATGTACATGCCCCTATAAGAAGGTTTAATCAGGTTAATGGTCTCAAAATGAAAAAGAGAGACACAATTAAATTCATAATTTCAATACAAAGAGGAAGAAAACATGGATAGATTGTCCACTGATAAGACCCAAATAGAAGATGCATTTCATGATTTCTAGTTCAAATCAATTTCATGACTGAAGAGGGACCCTAAAATAGGGCAAATAATACGCAAGATTAAACAAGAGAGTTCTTCCAATGGGCTTTGTTGGAAAAGTAAGATTCAATCCTGAGATTCATCAAGGCCTAATGAACTTCAATTTTCTTCTCTACTAAGGACCAACAATCAAGTCATATTCATAAATGAAACAATGTCAGAGAATGATACACTAATCTTGCAACATAAGTTTCCCATTTAGGTAAAGTTATTTTAAATTTTCAAGAGATGAGAAAGGGTTTGAAAAGGCTCAGACCAATTTTTCCTTCCAGGAAATCTTAAGCAAACTCTTACTTGCATCAAAGGAGATTCACTTATCCGTTCCCTGCTCAAGTTACTCACAATTTGGATTTTACTCATCAGTTGTACAAATTATATCCTAGTTTGACTAGATTCGATTTTCCATATAAGGTTGAGTTGATTACATAATTTATAATAATATGATTTGTACAAATTTTCCCCTCAGATTGACTAAGAACAGATTATAAAGAGAGGGAAAGAAAGACCTTGACTCAGCATGAGTTTAACATAACCCAAGGCTAATTCAAAAGGAGCTCAACTAAAAATTGGGTCTTCAGATTATTAACTATACTTTTCATTTAATGAATTATTAATCTATAGAAATCAAATTCTATAAAACTTCTAGCTGTGCAGGAATTCATTAATGACATTTCTTATGCATGATATTATTAACTTAATTAAATTCGAGATTGGAGTAGCACATTTAATATCTATCATACGTTCCTGAATAAGAAGTTTCAAACACGAAGATCCTAGTTCTCTTTTTCTGTCATAAGAACACGTCGAACCATGAGGCCACCAAAACTTGTAGACAAGAGTGAGATGGTGATGTCATTCCAAGAGCTAGAATTCACACCTTCCTGAGATCGATAAGCAAATTATTTCTGGACTCCACTACATATAGTTCCCACAGAAGATGATCAAGATTGACCCTTGATTGTGTGCCAAGAAGAAAGGAACAAGTCTTGCCTTATGTTCAATGCTAACCAGATGTCGTTGGAAGATTGAATGATTACAGAGTGAAACAAAAGAAGATGCAGAACCAAGATAAAACAAAAACTAGAAATTTTCTAATAGGATGAAAGTAAATTCCACGTTGAGAATATGAAGAAAAATAGTAAAGGATTTCTAGACACAGGCAGAGGTATCGGAAGTGCAGGACAAATACTATTAGAAAAGAATCTCGCCCCCCCAAAAAATATGCCCAATATCCATGAGGGTAAGAAGTGAGGAAGGGAGAGATAGCACACTAGAACTCGAAACTCCTCACCACCTAAATCCCTTAGTCTTCCCTCCATGCACAACTAGTACCATCTCCTTCTTAGGCATTTCACACATGAGAGATGGTGAGCTAACAAAATTTTCCGCTTCCAAAAACTTTGATTCCATTCCATTCATTAATTTTGATAACAAGTCATTCAATGGTTTCAATTCAAATCGATGCATTAATTTATATCTTTTATTATTAATTTAACATTTTATAATCTTTTGCAAATATATTTATATATACCAAAATTATTCTCTCAACTTTAAGAGGATATAATAGATATTTTAATTATATCAATTATTTTAATTTAATATTCATTAGCCATTGCAATCTCTTTAAAAGGTGATTATCAACATATATATTTAAATTGACTTGGTTAATCGATAAATATATTAAATTACTTATGGCCAAGGTAATGACGTCAACACAACTGTCTTGCACTGACTCTAGGTTTGATGATAAAATTGATCCATTATTAACCATTTCCTCTCCCTGATGATATTTCCCTTTCCCTCACAACGTTGGTAATCCTCCATCCACTAACAAGGATTATGGATTAGATCGTTCTCAACGACTTAATAATATGCATTTAAATTTAGTCTCATGATCTCATTCAACTTCATGTGAACAATAAATTCATTTGTAAAATAAAATTTTATTAACATTACAGTTACAATAAAAGAAAAACTATTGCAAGTTTTTCATAATCACATGAAAGCAATTACTTGCAACTAACATTGTATTCAAAATATATAGCCAAACATATAGTCTCAATGTGAGGGATTTGACATTTCCCAAAAATACATCATAGGCCAACCTCAGGTCTTAAGAAATAAAAACCCGCTAGTAATTTGAATTTATTTTGTTTTTTGTTCCAAGAGGGACTCATTCACTCCTAATGGCGAATGGGTGTCGGTAATTAATTTTTCTTAAATGATGTTTGTTGGGCTTATGTTCAAAACTACACTTAATTAAGGCCTGTAAATGCATAAATGGGCCAAATAAAGCATAAGTTGGTGTATTTATTGATGAAAAGTTTAGAAAATCATGAAAGTTTGCTACAAGAGTTTAGAACACTTTAAAATAAGACTTGGTAAGTGATAAAAATTGGGTATGTAGGTGAATTATAATAAGAAGAATCTAGAAAAGTGTGGAAATTTGTTACAACACTTCACAACACCTTTACAAGACATCATAAAGTCTCAATGATTCACAAAGATTCAAGACCTAATGTGAATGTGTGGGAGCATTGCAATATTAAATCAAGGAAAAATCAAGCCTATTAAGCACAAGGAGGGTCAAAAAAAGAAAAAGAAGGGTTACTTTTTCTGTGTCCACAGTATCTTAGGGCTCACTATGAAGTTTAAATTCCTTGCCATCAATAGGGATGGTAGCAAAGGATATATCACATTGCATGCTTCCTCCAATGGTAGCAGACTACTTTCTAGATAAAATCATCCTGTAAGTAGGAGGAATGTCTACAACAATTATACTCATCATAAATTCTTTGTTTGGATATGTTGCCAATCGATAAGGTACCTCTATTATGACCCCTATGACTAGCACTTCTTTAGAATCCATTGCATAAAATTTTCCATAGGTATTGGTGATTTTCAACCCCAATGCTTGCATAATTTTAAATGGCATAATATTAGAGGATGATACCAAGTAAATCATACAATTCTTTAGTGTTTTGTCATCAATGATCAAAGTTGTGTAGAAAGGGTCCACCTGATTAGGGTAGGCAGTAAGTGTGGAACCCAAGAATAATTGTGGATCATCAACATTATTTCCTTCAATTTTTTCTTGTTTTATCTTTACTAACTTACTTTAGTCTGAGTATTTACCCATTTTTCATTGAAAGTTGTAGCTACACCATTTATGAAAGCTACTACCTTATTTCAGTGTTCTTCAATCCTCATCATCTCAAGGATTGGGACTAATACCTTCACTTGTAATAATAACTGGAACATGTAAACCTGAGCATACTTGGGTACATCAAATATTACCGCAAGGTTATCTTCAAGTTGTCTTTTCCTAACATCTAATTTTTCTTCTTCTTTAATCACATTCTTTTTATTTTCTTAAGAAGTCTTCAACTTCTGAGGTCTATTTGGAGTTGATGAAGGAGCCATTGGCTCATCAATATGTACTCCACCATATTTTGATCCCCATGTTTGCGCATTTGTTACTTTTGGTTCTTCTTTCTTCTTTCTTGATTGACTCTCCTTTTTATCTATCATGTTCCTTTATGAACAAAATGCCAACATTACCTTAATCATTGTTCACAACTGTATTTCTCAAATGGAAGTTTCTCTTGAATTGAGCAATAACAACAATAGTCAATTCCTTAATTTACTCACTTGATGGCCTCCTCAAAGTCACATCAACTTCTTCAATCTCAAGAGTATTTATAGCATAATATTATTTTTCATCTTCCTCAAAAAACTCTTGGGTATGTGCAGGATCATGATCGGCCAAAAAGTGGCAATATGATGGGTATGTGTAGGGTATATGACTGATGACTTTTTTTTTACCCAAAACTGATGAAACGAAAAGGGTTTTTAAAGGAGATTCTCAACTTTCCACCAATATAAATTATTGCTTACTTTGAATTTAATAAATAATTATTATTCATTTTCTATTTCAATTACGACTAAAGTCATGATTGATAGGCTGATTGAAAAACATATATAGCTTTCAAACAGTAACACATTTTTTGAATCTGAAACATGCGTCACATTCTATGCTTGACATACTATAGGATTAAAAAAAGGAATTGAATTTCATGAATTTTTGACCAAGTTAAGGTGGTCAGACATACGAGTTTTTATTTTTTTTTAAAGTTGTAATAAAAAATTCATAATTAATTATATTCTTGTAAAAAAATTACAAAAAAATATGCATCACATTGAGACATGAGTCCTCTACTTATATCTAAAATATTATAAAAAAATATTATCATTTTATTGTGGTTAGGGTGGTTAGACAGACACTTATTTTTTCCCTGAACTTTAAGTACTACTACATTGAAATTTCAAATTTTCACCAAATATTTTTTTTCTTTTTTAAATAAACCTATTATTTTAGAAACTACATTCAATTTTCAATAGATTCTATTCTTACATATTTTTGAAATAATATAGATAACTTATTCAAATTTTTATGTCAAGTTGCCTAACTCTAATTTTTCTGAATTTTTTGCCACTTAAGGGCCTATTTTTTCCATGATGGTCCTGCACATACCTAGTTGTTGATATGCACTTGCAATATTCCTTTCATTATCAACATCAACTTCAATTTTCTCTTCATCAGAAGAGCATTCCTCATTAGCAAACAACATATTGATTTCACCATCTTGTTCATGAGGAAAGTCACATTCACCACATGTATTTTGGTCTTCCTCTAACGATTATGCTAATAAACATGAATGGGGTAGATGGAATGCTACACACCATAGAGTATCATCCATTAAATTCACATAATTCTTCTTTAAAGGATACTGAGTTTCTTTATTCTACAATTTTTTTTTAGTATTAAAAACAAGCTTACTATTATGCTAGTTGGTGTTGTATGGTTGATCATGCAATCTAGGCAACCTCTTATTTCTTTGGAAATTTGATTTCTCATTTTTTAGACCCTTTTCATGCCTATACATCTTATAGTTCATGTTTTTCAGTACATCCATCACCTTATCAATCTTATCCTCCTGTGTTATTATCTTTTCATGACCTCTAGGTTTTTTTAAAATTTTGGCATCTTCTCTTCCCAATTTCCTTGAGGCTCGTCTATTGATTTCAATGTGTAGAGAATTTTTAAAAGAATCTCTCAAATTCTTAGGATCTTTATCTCTCAAATAATAACTCATTTTTGAGTCAAATGCATTACAATATAGAATAAGGAAAATCTATTCATTTGGTCCCAAATCAACAAGAATTCAATGCATTTCCTTTTGAAACCTTATATTGAGATTAGAAACCATTTCATTGTGTCCTTTATTAATTTTGTCAAATTCATTCAACATAACCAAGGGTCTATTTTGTCCCCATACTACTCCTTGAAAACCCTTTTGAATTTTTCTCAAGACCTAATACTAGCCTCTAGTAGACCTCTATACCAATATATTGCACCCTAAACCAATGATTTCATAAATAATTTCATTACAACATCTTCATCTTCAACCTCATATCATCCAAAAAATTCAGAAAATCCCTTAGATGATCTTCACCAAACAAAGCATTATTTCTAGTAAATTTATTTAATACACTTTTGATATCACTAGGGATAGGGTTTTGATAACTAGGAATCCCATAAAAATAAAGTTTCCTATACCTTTATAACTACAATGGTATTCTATGAGACTAATTATCTTGATTGGTATGCTTCCTATTGACACCACTTCTTCTTGCATCTTAAATTCCTTGTTACATATTATGGCCTCCAAATTGAGTGTGAGTATGCTTAATTTTCTTTATGTTTTGAGGTTGGGAAAATGGGATGGATTGATATATATTAGATGAAGCATTGATATCATTTGTTGGTGTGGGTTGAGGTAAAGAGGTTGGTGGATTCTAGGATCCAGAGGTTATAGTAGGAATAGAATATTTTATGAATTCAATCTTCCCTTGTAATTCACCATTTGTAGCTAAAATATTTATTATTTCTATCTCTTTCTATAATAGCTCATTATCATTCTTCATTTTTAGCTCTAATAAGTCAAATCCCTCAGATGTAGGAGCATTTTGGGATAATCCACCTTCATTAATAATTAGTCCCTTCAAGGGTTTCTTTCCTTTGTCAATAGGTTGATAAAGGGCACTAGACTATTTTTTTTTTTTTGATAGAGGTAGTAATAATAGAACTAGTCCAGGTACTTGTACGTGTATTATTCAGTGGGGTACTTATAACATTACTGTTGAGTATTTGCGTAATCACTAGGCTAGTGGATGCAATGGAAACAAGTTTAGGTTCCTCTTGGCTTAAAAAATTCATTCATTCTAATTTCCACTAAAACACATCCCTCTCATACATTTTATTTCTAATCTTCTCCTCTCTTTCCTTATCCCTTTTTATGTTCAAGTATTTAACCGTTTTGTTTTACCTTTGTAACTCATTTATCTCATTCATTTACTCCTCTTCACTAGACAATGTAATATCCGAATCAAAATTTTCCAAAGCACTATCCAAAATATTTGAGGCATTCATGTGGAAAGAAGGAGTAGGAGATTTACTAACAAGATCACCAAGAAAATAATGACTAGAAGGATTAGGTGTTTCAGATGCTCTAGGATTTAACCTTCAGGATGCCAACTTATCATGAAAATTAGACTCCCTAAATTTCTCTTTCTATGATTTCTTATTTTCCAAAAGATTTAAATGGGCTTGCTCTCATTCAGTAAGTTCCCTTAAAATGGCATTCTCTTCATTTGTAGCTGGAATACATAATTCATATGATTCCTATAAATTACAATCACTACTAGCAAGAGAATGTCTAGGTCCTAATGAAGTAGGAGTAATAAAATTACTAGTATATGTGGTTTTCTTCTTCTAAGGTTGTCGAGTGTTCTATGAAAATTAACCTTCCAATTTCTTCTTTGGATTCTTCTTTATATGTCCTCTGGTTCCTCTCATTTTACTACAACTTTGTTCTTATATTTCCTCTTATTTCTCAGAAATAATCCTTGCAATGACATAGGAGACTCAAATTCACCACATAAACTATTGGAATATGAAATTATGTGAAAATATTTATTAATCCTTTGATAAATTACATATGCAGAGAGACTTAACAAGAATCGTGAAAACTTGAACATAAGACCTAAATATTTAATGACTTTGACTATAATTGATCTTGAACTAGAGACTTATATAAGTTGATCCCCAACAGAGTCACCAATGTGTTGGTAGCTTTTAACTCCCAACTTGATCTCAAAGATAACTTATGAATTATCCATTTTTAAGGATTAGTTACCTTGAGGAATTAGACAACAAACATGTGAAAGTTACAACTTTCTCTCTACACTTCAGGCTCTACAAAACCTAGGAGGGTAGCTCCTAATAGTATTTATCAATATCCTATACCAATTATCCCAAATACTATAAAAAAAAGATGTTTCCTATAAAAATGTAGTTGAGGGTTATCAAAATGAAAATATCTAGCTAAAATCATTCAATAATTTTACATTATTAAGACCATAGGACAAGAAAATAAATCAATTCAAAATAGGAATTTTCAATAAAACTTGAATATTGAAACTATTTAGTGTGTTTGATCATGGGACTATAAATCACACACAAAGGAAAGGGATCAATGCCTTATCCTAGGGTAATGGTGTCAAAACAGGTGCAATTGGGGTTCCATAATAGCATTTCATCCAAACATTTAAGAGCTCCATAACATTGCCTTACAATATTATGCTTAGTTTTCCTAACCAACTCTACTTATCAAATCCTTGTATTCATTCATGCAAACCTATATTCCCATCAAAGCATTTAACATATTCTTTGAAAAAGAGCCTTAATCAGAAACATACATCCAAAATACAACTATGGACACAAATTGAAAGATTCTTGATCTGTTTTATTTATTATTTGCGCAAACCATACATCAGGAGACAATTGGCTTAAAAATTTTACCATTGAATTCCACAAAAGTAAAATACTATTATAAAACTTACCCAATTACAAAATTTAGGCACAATATACCTAAAAAAGACCCCAAATCTATTCTCTACATTTTATTACAAAAGTTACCAAAATATCTATGCAAAAGGCCATAACTTCCCTTTTATAGAATAAGGGAGCAACTATCTTTGAGCCTTTTTTACACCAGACACCATTCAATTCAATCTTTCATTACAATATTAATAACCCTAACTATCCATGAGGGAACATTTCAGCAAAGGTAACAGTCACCATTAAATCACTGAAGTACACTCCCACATCCTTTAGAGACTGCAGATTGAGGGAAGAAGTTATACTGAATATTCATAAAAATTTCAAAATATGGAGCACTCTCTCTCTGCCATTCCTCCAAACATCTTCACCTTGTCTTTGAACTATAAGCTAGCCATTCTCATTCAAATTCTAATCATCTGATCGAAGATGGAGGGATAAGATTGAGCCCAAGGAGAAGTTTAAAACTGTCACAATTTCTGAATGCACAAAAAAACACAGAGTTGCTGCTTTGTGTCCCCAAAACAAACAGGGGAATACAAATGCATAATAAAAAAGAATAGGAGACACAAATATGGGCATGCAATATTTTCATTTTTGTATTAACTAAGCTAGAAATGACAATACATGAGAGATTAAACATAAAACTCAGAAAATAAACTCTAAGCTACTGACTTCAAGCTGTTGGGAGCTTTAATGAGTTGCTCTACCAAACAGACAAACAAAATTCAAGAGCTGCTAGGAGCTCACTTCTAGGAGCTATACAGAGCTCTTTAGGAGCAATCACTACTCACATACAAATCAAATGCAGTTGCTACTATTCAAAAAATTCTTTGAATCACGCAAAGAACAAACAAAAAACATTCCTCTACAAACTATTGTTGCTCAAGAACTCTTCTTCACCAACTTGACAAAATTAACAGCCTTCAATCCTTTTTGTCAATTCAAACATTCCCTCTCAAATTTGAAATCACCTACCACATTAAATTTTGGAATTCAAAAATTCCTACCAGCATTAACTTTTGGGGTTGTCAGGAGCTACAGGATGAAGATCCCAAAAACTACTGTTGGAGGCTCTTGACGGGTAGGTGAAGCAGGGGGTTGACGTGGGAGCAGGAGGATTCAGGAGAAATTAATTTTCCAACACTCCCCCTTGGTCCTAAGCCAACAAAACTAGATCAATCCTAATCCAAATCAAGAATGCCCAATCTACTCCTTAGGCACTCAAAACTGTCTTTTCTCAAAGGCTTGGTGAATATGTCTGCTAGCTGCTGCTTAGACCCGCTAAATGCCATTTTAATTTCACCATTTTCAACTAACTCTCTGATAAAATGATACCTGATTTCAATTTTCTTGCTTCTTCCATGAAACACAAGATTTTTCATCAAAGCTATCGATGAAACATTGTCACAAAAGATTGGTGTTCCATCCTCTTATTCTTCTCTCAAATTTGCTAAGATTCTTCTCAGCCAAATAGCTTGACATATTGTTGCATTCACTACTATATATTCAGCCTCTGTTGTAGATAGGGAAACTATGGTTTTTCTCTTGGAAGCCCATGAGATATCTCCCAAACCCAAGAGAAACACATAGCTCGATGTGCTCTTCCTATCATCCAAACTTCCTGCCCGATCACTGTCCATGTATCCAACCAGCCTAAACTCATTTTCTAATGTGTACAAAATTCCATATCCTTTGGTGCCATTCACATACCTTAGAATTCTTTTACTTTCTTTCCAATGGGTGTCCCTTGGAGTCTCCATAAATTTGGAAATAAGACTCACACTATGCAGTATATCAGGCCTAGTTGTTGTTAAATACATTAAACTTCCAACCAAACTTTTAAACATGGTTGGATCCACATTGCTACTATAATATTCCTTGCTCAACTTTAGATCTATGGTTGTTGTTGTTGGGATAGGCTTGCTTTCAAGCATCCTAAATCTCTTCAAGATCTCATTTTCATATTTTTATTTAGAGATAAATATACCATCATGCATTTTTTTTTACTTCTATGCCTAGAAAATATCTCAAGAGACCTAAATCTATCATTTCAAACTCCCTTTTCATGGCCTTTTAAAAATTAGCAATAAGGAAATCATCATCCCGAGTGAAAACTAAATCATCAGCATACAAGACAACAATCAAAATCTTACCATTTGCTGCCTTGATGTAAAGAGTGGGCTCACCATCACTTTTGCTAAAGCCATTGCTCATCAAATATGAGTCAATCTTGGTGTACCATGCCCATGGAGCTTGCTTCAGCCCATAAAGAGATTTCTATAGCCTATACACCTTGTGTTCTTGACTCAAAACTTCATCTCCAAATGGATGCTCCACATAAAATTCTTCTTTCAACTCTCCATTTAGGAAGGAAAACTTCACATCCATTTGAAACACCTTCCACTTGTGCTGGGCTGCAATTTCTATGACTGCCCACATGGTTTCCATCCTTGCAATGGGGGAAAATTTCTCATTATAATCTCTCCCAAACTATTGTTTGTACCCCTTGACCACCAATCATGCTTTGTGCTACTCTATCCTTCCTTCGACATTCCATTTGGTCTTGTAGACCCATTTCACCCCAATAACTTGCTTGTTGGGAGGAAAATTAGTTAACTCCAATTTGTTGTTTCTCTCTATTGCATCTATCTCCTCATCCATGGCCTCACACAATTTCTCCTTTTTCACAACATCCTCAAAATAAATTGGATCACTATGAGAAAATAATGCAAAATTTACACTCTCATCAAATTCTTCATCATACCATTCCTTATGGTAGAGCTCCCTTAGACTCTTGGTCTTCTTTGGCATTAGGGAGGTGAGAGTGGAGTCTGAACTTCACTACTACTACAGAACAGGCTAGTTCATGAGCTGTCAGAATCTTTCAAGAGCTCGACTGGTGCTTTCAGGAGCCAATCCTTTGGTTGTCTATGACTGTCTTCCTACCTATCTTCCTACTTCAGGAGCTTTCAGGAGTCGTCGAGAGCTTGTAGGAGCTCATCTGATGCTTTTAAGAGCAACTATAGGCTCATCTTGTTGAACTTCCTATTTTTTTTCTACTTCTTCATGAGCTATTGAGAGTGGTTAGGAGTTGTTAGGAGCTGTCAAACCGTCCCATGAATCTTCTTCTAAGAACTCTACATCTCTGTTGATGACAATTTTCTTGGTGACTAGGTTATATAGCCTGTAGGCTTTGGACTCTTCACTATAGCCCATGAAAATGCACTTCTCACCCTTGTCATCCAATTTTTTCCTCTTTTCCTTGGGCACGTGAGCATATGCTACACACCTAAACACTCTCAAATGCTCAACTGTCCACTTGCATTTTGTCCATGCCTTTTGAGGGATTTTGTCATGGACTACCTTTGTTGGACTTCTATTTATCAAATAAAAAACTGGTCCTACAACTCCTCCCCAATATTCAGTTGGGAGTCCCTTTTCTTTCATCATGCTCCTTTCCATCTCCATGATGGTCATATTCTTTCTCTTAGCCACTCCATTTTTCCGCGAAGTATAACTGGTTGTTAGCTCCTTCTTGATGCCATTTTGCTTTGAAAAATTTACAAATAGATTGGAGGTATACTCCCCCCATCGATATGACCTTAGGACCTTAATCACATGTCCACTCTCCTTCTCAGCCTAGGCCTTAAGTAGTAAAAACTTATCAAAAGCTTCAGATTTATGTTGCAAAAAATAGACCCATGTCTTACAGCTATAATCATTAATGGTCATAAAAAATATACTTTTACCAATAGAAATGATTTGCATAGGGCCTACCAAATCCATGTGCACCAGCTCCAATGGTGCTCTTTCCCTTGTATATTTTCCCAATTGAAAGGGCTACCTATGTTGCTTGCCCAAAATGCAAGCCTCACACCTAACATTAGGCTCTACTATTCTTGGAAAACCATCAATCATTTTTTTCTTGGACAAAAGACTTAAACTAGCATAGCCTAAATGTCCATACCTGAGGTGTCATATCTTGGAGGGTTCTTGAATGGTGCTCTTGAAGGCTACTTGTTGTACTGATGTACATTTTCCATTCATGAGAGGTGCAGCAATGGACTGAGATGAGAAACACGTCTCAATCTTGAAGGGAAACATCTAGTTCTTTGTCATTTGAACTGCTACAAACACCTTCATCCTCTCATTCTTGTCATCAATAATGCATTGAGCCTTCTCCATCAACACTTTATAGCCATTTTGGATCAGCTGTCCAACACTCATGAGGTTATGCTTTAATCCAGGAGCTAGAAATACATTCTAAATCTCCTTCTTCTCACCTTGCTTGGTGCGGATCGTAAAAGATCCTCTTCCCACAACTAGAACTAATCCATTGTTCCCCATTCTTATTTTAGACTTTATATTCTTATCAATGAAATAAAACAATCTTTCATTACCACTCATGTGGTTGCTGTAACCACTGTCCAAATACTAGACTTTGGGGTTGCCTTCTTCACCAATGTTGCACATGATGAAGGTTGTGGACTAATTTCCTTCAACCACATTTGCATTTTGTTTTGACTGAACATGTTGCTTTGTCCAGCATTCACTTGCATAATGGCCAAACTTATGATAGTAGTAGCATTCAACATTTCTCTTGTCATTCTTTTGATTCAAACTTTTATTCTTCTTGCCTCCTCGAGAGCTAGTCTGAGAGTTGCTCGCTCCCTCTTGGCTATTTTCTCATCCTGAGCTATCTCCTCTAGCATTTCCTTGTCCAAAGTAGCCACGACCTCTACCTCTTGAGATCCTTCCACCATTTTTTCTTCTCCCCCTTCGTCTTTCATTTGACTGGGCTTTAAAAATTTTCTCTTAGGAAGTAGTAGACCTATTTAGGTGTTGCTCATGGGTTTGCAGAGAACCCATCAGCTCATCAAAGGACAATGTTATGGGATCCTTTTCCTCATCAATGGAAATCACCACTACATCAAACTTCATGGGTAAGCTCCTAAGGATTTTCTCCACAATCCTCTGATCATCCATGACTTATGTATTCACTCTCAACAAGTTTATTAAACCTAAGAGACTTGTGTGAAAAACTGAAATGGGCTCATTGTCCTTCATTTCAAGAGTCTCAAACTCTCTTCGAAGCATTTGGAGCTTCACTAATCTGACCTTGTTAGTCCCTTTATAGTTTGTTTGGAGGATTTCCCAAGCTTCCTTTGCATACTTAGCTACTGCTATTCTGGGAAAAATGGCCTCTATAAAGGCTGATTCTACTAAACTTAATTCCTTAGCATCTTTCCTCCTCAACTCCTTCAACTAGGTCTTCTAGTTATTTGTGAGCACAACATATGTTGTTGGGCCAGTCACATCGTTGAACCCATTGACCAAAAACTCCCACAAATCATTGGAAAAAATTATGGTCTTCATCTTCTTTTCCCAAACATCATAGTTATGTCCATTAAAGGATGGTGGTTGCTACCAACTCTTCCCTTCATCTCTAGCCATGTCTCCTACAAAAAAAGAATTAATACCCAGAAAAAAAAATTCCCTAACTCACAAGGAAATGGGGCCTATGGCTCTGATACCATGTCACAATTTCCAAATGCACAAAAAAACACAGAGCTGCTACTCTATTTCCCCAAAACAAATAGGGGAATACAAATGTGGAATAACAAAGAACAGGAGACACAAATCTAGGCATGCCATATTTTCCTTTTTGTATTAACTAAGTTGGAAATGACAATACATGAAAGATTAAACATAAAACTCAGAAAATAAACTCTGAGATACAGACTTCAAGCTGCTGGGAGCTTTAATGAGTTTCTCTATGAAACAAACAAACAAACTTCAGGAGCAATCACTTCTCACATACAAATCAAACACAACTACTAATATTTAGAAACTTCTCTGAATCACATAGAGAACAAATAGAAAACATTCCTCTACAGATTGTTGTTTCTTAGTAACTCTTCTACACCAAATTCACATAATTAACTACCTTCAATCCTTTTTGTCTATTTAAACATTCCCTCTCAAATTTGAAATCACCTACTGCGGTAAATTTTGGAATTCAAAAATTCCTACCAGCATTAACTTTTGGGGTTGTCAAGAGTTGCAGGGATGAAGATCCCAAAAACTACCATTGGAGGCTCTTGACAGGTAGGTGAATTAGGGGGCTAACCTAGGAGAAAGAAGCTTCAGGAGAAATTAATTTTCCAACAAAAATATAGTTGTCGATCCTCATGAGATTTAAGATTAATGATTGTCACGCATCCTCAACACATTTCCTTTTACTTTAAAGCTTTAAAACATGATCTACAATGTTAAAGGATGTTTTTGATGAGCTGATAATGTTGACACATAGCTACCTTACCATCACATATTGGATTTGAGCCTTGAGCTTTGTGAATTAAAATAGCAATGTGAAGAAACCTTGTGACATAACCTCATTCAACCACCTATCTGTTTATGTCATCACCTTGTACACATGTCACTTCCCCATACCCTCATAGAGCCAAACTTAGGGCCCACCACACTCTCAATGGGCTAGCAGACATATGCCATCTATCCATTAGAATATTCCCTAAGTATATTATTTTTCTCTTTCTTTTTTGTCACAAATCACATTTGTTCATTCATCCTCCTAGTGCATATCCGTGATCTATTAAACTGGTGTGATGAAATGGTGACCAAAGGCTTGATCACATATCACACTTCACTTTACCCTCCTTAGGATACAATCTGAAATGAAGAGGCTTTGTGATGTAATAAGGATAGGACAACTAGATGGAATATTCTACAAGCATATTCTTCATTCACTTTCATTCTTTTTTCTCATCGTGCATCACACTCTAAAGATAAGTTGTTTGGTTCAAAAACTTAATTTAAAAGGAGAATGCAATGAGAGAATATTTTTCCATGTGATTCAATCATGGTCTCCTGTGCATCTCGTATTTTTCATTAGGAACTCAAGATTTAAAAATGTGATACAAAGAAATACTATGATGGCATGGGATTATGACAACTATACTCAGGATGAAATCAATGGCATTGTCGCATTTCACATTGAGGGAGCAAGCAAGCATTGGGAAAATCCAAAGTAGAGGAAGCTATCGATGGAATGAGAATCAACCATGTGGTCAAAGTTGAGTAGGGGATAGGGCAACTTAAGTGAGAAATTTCGTTCATGCAAATATGTTTTTCTAAAAGGTGGACATCACTAGGAAGTGTGAAAAATGATATGCATGAATCAAACTTAGAAACCATGAAAAGCATAGTCTTGATCAACATAAGGAGAAGTTTTGACAACCATGTTAATAACAGAGAGTGGTTTCAAAACAATTATGAAACACCAAAATCTTTATCACATTCTCAATGCATGAGCAGAGAAGGAGGAACTTATGAAAACCTAGGTGGCGATTGACAGAGTTTTGAGTATTGACCCAAAGACTGACAACCTTTTTAATTAGCCAAAATTTTCAAATTCTTGGACAATAACTTAGGAAAATAAAACATAATCAGGTTGATGGGCTCAAATGGTGAAAATGAAGTAAGGGGTTGGCCAAGGCACGAGTATAATGATACAAGTTATAACTTAGACTGATAAGAAACTGATACAACTCGTCAATGAGTGAATAAAAGAAATTACTAAGGCATAGAATTGTTAAGGCCTTAAGAGGGTTTTATCCCTACAATAAACCCTACACATAAGAAATGAAAACCTTATCCAAAAAAAAATACATAAATTTGAAATGCATGACCCAAAACTCAAAAAAATTTACAGGTTCCATCAAATTCCACAATCTCTAACAAGGATCTGTAATATTCCAACACTATTCATATATATTACTATATTGTTAAAATATTTGCTAATGTATGAAAAGGATGAGAAGAGCCAAATAGGAAATTCATTTTTAGGATGAACACCAAAATTATGGTGAATGTTGATATGCATGGGATAAAGAATATGAATGGGGTACTATAGATGTATTTGAAATAGGAAAATAATTTGAAAGCCCTAGAAGTAGAAATAATTTTTTTAACAACTAACCCAATAAGAGGAAATGTGAATTGAGAGGGAAGAGAAACATCAACAAAAAAAAAAATTAATTGAAGGAAGAGACTGATAAAAACTAAAAAAAGGAATGATTATAATAAGAAGAATGATCAAAAGTGCAACTTTAATAGAAATTAAAAAGGAACCTCAATGAGATAGGGAGCCCACCAAGGTTTAATGTAGTAAGAAATAATCTTCTTAGTAATATGGTACAATAGGGACCACTAAGTCAATTCTTTGTGTGTAGGGAAATATTTTTCTAAGGAATGTACAAGGATGCCCAATCAAATTAGTTAAAAACCACCTCAACATGGACTTTCAAAAATGATGCATGTATGAATACCCAAATGAAAAATATCCAAACAATATTCATTTCATACGACTTGATAATTGTATATGTTGAAGAAGTATATCAATTATAAAAGGCTATCATAATGAGAAGTCCTAGTTATGTCATGATGATTACACAGAGTTGAGATACCATCCTAGGTACATCCTTATCCTCTTAAAAATCCATATATATGAATTCCTAGAGAATATTAGGAAGTCTCCACCATGAAAATATATCTTGGAGCTCCTTAGATTAGTACGTATTTATAAGGATATATTGGACCATGCTTTATCAATGTCATTAACCCCTAGTTATATCATCCTTGACCAATTACAAGCCATAGTAGTTTACTTGTCACATTTCTATCAACTGTATTTCACTCCAAACCAAATTCCTAACATTGAACCATTCCATATCAAATAGCTCCACACAAATTATATTTTCAATAAGCATACATTAAAACAAGTCCTTATAGACATTAGGTTCAATTTGAACCTATGTGCATACAAACTTATCAAACAATTGGAATGCTCTTATGATGAGAAGTAACTCTAAAATGAAATAGTTATTAGATCTTAGGATTTTTTTTAAATAGAATTCCAAGGCATCATTTCAAGGAATCATTTGGATTCCAATTCAAGAGTTTCCTATCCTAAAAAACACTATGTTAAATGTTCTTGACATTGAAAATGTATACAACATCCTTCATGGTTGCCCATGGATCCATCCCATTATGGAAATCCCATATACATATCATAAATATTTTAAATTATCACAATAACTATAGAAATCATAATTTTAATTCTTTCTAATACATTTTAATATTAAAAATTGGTTGGATTCCCAATAAACTCCATTTTTCTAGTGTATATGTGACCATTCCTTCTCCAACATTGACATCTTCATCATAAGTTGATCTTTCCACTTTTACATATATCATCCACCAAACACAACTCTCAAAGTGAGTTTGTGATCATAGTCAAAGCGTGTGGGGAATATGAGATGCATAATTCCTTCCATGTGAGATTGCTCCCTCTCTATCAAAAATCCTATGGAAAAAAATTAGCAACATATATAGACATATCCTATGGTCATGCAATATGAAAAATAAACTTTGTTCAAAATGAATTCCCTAATGATGATATTATAGATGGTGACAAAAGTTCCTCATTATATAACAATGAACCATATGAACCATGATTTTTTCAAGAAACCTATCTTAAAAAAGTCGTAATGTGTAAATATATCGACTAAAATATAAATAAATTAAGAAGTTACATGAACATGCTCCTCTTGAGCCACTCACTATCAAAGTTAAATATAATATATTTCCCTTAGGATACATCCTAATAGTGGAAGAATTGCATGATATCAATGGCACATCTAATAATATGGTAGGAGCCTTTGTTAATATTAAACATGTCAAATAATAGAAATTTGAAGACTCCACTAAATTTTCCACCCTTTCCAATGATCTAAACATCTATACAATTACTACAATTACTAAACCTTCCTTCAAACTTTTAATCATCCATTTAAAAATGATTACTTAGGATAAAAATATCTTGTGAGTTTACACATATTAAAAATAATGAAGCCATAGTTGAATTCATGGGATTATATGAAGGTATCTAAGCAATTAACCATAAAAAAATCAATACAAAATTAAGTGCAACAACTTAGTTTTCAGAACAAGAGAAGTTCCCTAGTCCAAAGAATAAATAAAAATTAAAAAATAGAAATGAAAAAAAAATAAAATTAGAAAATGGAAACCCCCTTGTGCAAACCTCTATTATGTGCTATTATTTGAAAAAGAAAATTAAAATATTAAAAAATCATGTTTCTACTTATGAAAATATCTCTGAGGTTTTCATAGATAAGGAACTTGGTATTCTGCAACAATATTCATTAATGTTAGTAAAATAAATAGAAGAAGTCATTGGGTACAAATATCGATCAAATAATTATCTATATGAAAAATATAATTTTAATAGAAGAACAATTACCCATAATCAATAAAAAAGGAGTAGAATCCATTAATAGAATTGGATCCCTTCTAGATATGATACAAAATTGTTTACACTATGAATTATTAGTCAAAGACCTTTTAGTCCCCACATATGATGTCCCTAGATAAGATCCCATCTAGAAACTTGTTGGTATGAATAATCCATATTATTAAGATATATATAATTACCTCCATAATCAAACCTTACTACAAAACCTCTCACACACACAAAACAAAACCTTTATACAACACTCATCTCTTTTCACCATTCGTGGAAAAACATTATATTAAAGGATCTTTGATGGTAACATAAATAGGTTTCACATTTGGGAGAGGCTTCTCTCACATTAAAATAGTTTCATGTTACTATTTATGGGGCATATACTGATGGTATTATGTCAGCTAAATAATTATTTATAACATGCCTACATGAGTTATAACTTCTAGATGGATGACACCTTAATTTCATTAACCACCTTCATTCATGCAAAAAACCATCTCTATCATAGTTATAAAAAGAATATTAAATCTACATAGTTTGAGATTAGTGATCTGAGCCTTTAGGATATAAGAATTAAATGTAAATTTGAGCCTACATGGTTGTCCTCATTTCCAAGTATTTTTTAGGAGCACATCAAAAAGCTACTACCAAGGGTAAATAGAATGATAAGCCTATTAACATTATCTACCTAAGATTCTTCCATGCCTAATTTTAAGAATGTCCAAATTGAAAAACATTCAAATATAAAATAGTAAAGATAAAAAATAGTGTCATGTAAATATTTTTGTTGGCCTCTTATGGAAATAACCATGATAAAAAATTAGCAAACAATATTCATTCTTCTATGTCCAAAACATTTGAAAAAACGTAAAAATACAAAATAAATAGTAAGGATAAAATTATCTATTCGTGAAAACAACCTTGAGATGGAAAAGTACCATTTTACACTATTTTTTCTACAAATACCTTATGTAAAATTATATAATCTACCATATTTTATGTCCTATATTATTCATCATCATCTTCCACTTCATGAATTAATACATTCATCTATTGGTTTTTATGCCTTATTACACACTAGGCACAAGTGACTACATCCTACATTTGAATAAAACATTTGATTATGCCTTTTGGCTCACTAAGTGACAGAATGTGTGGAATGTGATGTTGAAGGGGAATTTATTGATATTGCTACACTCTGAAACCCCCTTAGTTTTGAAGGCTCCAAAGGAACATCCTCTAAAAACTACCTTGTTATTGAGATGGAGTATTTTAAATCACATAGAGAAATAAAATCTTGTTAATATATATGCTCTAAATTTGAGACTTGCAAGACATACCCTTTGGAATCACATTTCCTCTCTTATGTATGATGATCAAGATGATTTTTGGATGTTGGGGGAAGATTTTAATACTCCATTATACCCCTCAGAGAAGCTTGGGGGTTTTGTGGAGTTTTTGGACATGACAGACCTTATGGATTTCCTTTCAGCTAATGGTATGCTTGACATTGAGCGTAGGGGGTATTTATTCACTTGGTCCAATAGGAGGTATGACAACAATCACAATCAAGTTAATATAGATATGTTTATGATATCTAACAATTGGAATTGTTTTTGTAAGCTTACCCTTTTTTCCCTTCCTAGATTTGGATCAGACTATAATGCTATTCTCCTAGACTAGGAAGATAATGTTGTCAAAGGAACTTTCCCTATTAGATATGAAATTATGTGGGCCACCCATGTTGAATTTAAAAATATGTTCCAAAGGTGTTGGAATCAGCCATGATCAAGGACACCTATGTTCTGGCTTGCCCAAAAGCTAGTTTGGGTTAAGGAGAAGGTCAATAAATGGAATAAAATTTTATTTGAATTTTTTTTTTTGGAAAAGCCATACTATATATTGTCTAGACTTGAAATAATTTAGAAAAATATGTAAGGAGACAAGGAATTGAGACCTTGGTTAGGCAGAAGGACTTAAGAACATAGTGGATTAGCCTATTAGAAAAGAGATTTTTTTTTGGAAATAGAAATCTAGAGTTCACTAGCTAAGGGAGGTTACAAGAATACTAAAAAATCTCACCAGTCTACTTTGAGACATAGGAAAAGAAACATGATCAAGAATCTTATGAGGGAAGATGGAACAATTCTAAACTTGGAGAATGATATTACTGAGGTTGTTGTCTCTTTCTTTAAGGACTCCCTTGCTGTCTAGAACCTTAAAATGAATCAAAACTTGATGGTCTCTTGGACATCATCCCTAGTGTTATCATTGACCAAGACCTTATTCTCAGATCAAGATGGTGTCTTTCTAAGAACTTAAATAGTTTGTGTTCTCCTTTGGTTCCTTTAAGGCCCCAGGCCCTGATTGTTTCCCCTTCCTTTTACAATATTTCTAAGAAATTATTAATGTTGACCTGTTGTATGTTTCTAGGGATTTATTCATGTCAGGAAAGCTACTAAAGAAACTGAATTCTACTCGTGCATTATGTTGGTTCTATAAAATGGGGATGCTCACAATATTGGATTATAGAACCATTAGTCTATGTAATATTATCTAAAAAATATTCTCTAAACTAATTGTCAATAGGTTGAAAGGGTTGCTACACAAAATGATCTCTCTTAATAAAAACACATTGTAGTTTGTAGAAAAATTCTTGATGTTTCTCTAGTGACGCATGAGTACATCCACTTTATGGAATACTGTAATAAATTCATAATGGAACTAAATTTGGACATCTCCAAAGCCTATGATGGAGTGTCTAGGAAATTTTCAATGACCTTTTTGTATAAATATGCATTTAAAGGAAGGTTTCTATAGGTGTTCAATGCTTGTGTTAACTCCCCAAATTTCTCTATTTTCTCAATGGTATTCCCTAGGGTTATTTCTCTTCTAGTCATCCTCTATGATAGTGAGACCCACTCTCCCCTTATCTATACATTATGGTGGCTGAAGTCCTTGGGAGAAACATCAAAAAAATTCTTGACAAAAAGTTATTAAAGGTATTAAATCTATTTCCTCCCTCCCACATGAATCCTACAAACAATTTATAGATGAAACCATTCTATTTAGGGAAGCCTTGGTGGTGGAAGCTTCCCATTGGAAGATGATGCTAGATGATTATGCCTAAGCCTCAGGTCCATACATCAATTTTGTTAAGATTAAGGTATATTTCTTTAACACTAATCAACTAATGAAAGAAAGGGTCATTAGGACTCTAGGCTATCAAGTTGCACCTCTCCCACCTTCTTACTTAGAGCTACCTCTTACTACTAAGAAGCCTCCAAATTATTATTGGAATGATATAATATAAAGAATTCAAAATAACTCTAGATAGATGGAATGGTAAGTTGCTAATCCATGCTAGGAAAATTCAACTTCTTCAAGCCTCCCTCCAAAACATTCCATTTTACTTTCTTTCCTTATTTAAGGTCCCTACTTGTATAGCTTTCAAAATTGAATAGATGTAGAAGAAATTCCTATCAATAGGAAAGGACGATAAGTCTAGAATTACCTTGGTGTGATGGGGGAAATTTTGCATGTCAAAGAAGAATGGGAGTTTGGGTATCAAAAATTGAAAATATTCAATAGTGTGTTGCTTTCCAGAATTGGATCTCTTTTTGTCTCATGATAAATATTGGGCTAAAATTGTAAAAGCTAAATAAACTGCTAATGAGAACCAAAATAATTTCATGGGACTTGACTTACCAAATGGATTAGTTATTTGGAATAACTTGGTGAAAATAAGGCATCATTAAGTAGGGGACTAGAATAAGGGTTGGTAACAATCTACATACTAGTTTTTACAAGGACATTTGGTCTAATGGCATTACCATCTCTTCATTAAACAAATTCAACAACATAAAATTTATTCTTATATAAGATTACAATGACTCCCTTAATAACTATGTCGATTGTGGTGGTGCTTCCCTAAAATGGAAGAATTTTAAAGAGAAAATAGCTATAGGAAGATAGTTTTGGGGCATCTTCCATCCAAATGAGGAAGAAATTTTGTTGGAATTGAGGAACAAAATTGAGGAATGTAGCTTATTCTCTTAGAATAAAAGTGATACCTATATCTAGAGTAGTAATCTTTGAGATATTATTTCTTTCAAATCTACGTACAATTTGATGGAGAAATCAAGTATTCCCCACTAGAATTTTGAGTAAAAATCAGTTTGGATACCTAACCTCACCCCCAAGGTTAATTTCTTCTAGTGGGTGGCTATTTGTGGGAATATTCTTATAATTCACAACCTCAATAGATGTGGGTTGTACTTTTTTAATAGATGTCCTCTATGTTATAAGGATATTGAAATCATAAACCACCTCCTTTTAAGTTGTGCCTTCTCAAAAGAGGTTTGGAACAATTTCTTTAATTTTGTGTTGGTTTGTTGTGTTTTCCCCTCTTGAAGGACTTTGTTAATAGCTAGAACTACTACATTTTCTCCCACCCCATAATTATTAACCTTTAGAAATAGATCCCCATGGTGGTGTATTGGAACTTATGGAAAGACATAAATAATAGATTTTTTCATGATCAAAGAAGAAACAACACTAAGGTTTTTTCTCAATGAAACAAAAACTTCAAGAAAATATTAATTTGACTGATTATGGTTTCACTATATCCACTCCTCATTATTGATAAATCACAATGAAACAGATATAGGGCATTATTCATAACCTATTGCACATAAATTGGGTCAAAATCCTGAGCAAAAAAGCCACTAAATAGATTTCCCCTAAGGAAGGATGGTTTAAATTAAATTTTGGTGGGTGTTCCAAAGGAAAACATGGTATGGTTGTTGTTGGAGGATTTATTAGGATCATGAGGCCCAAAACCTTGTTGAAGGTTACACCAAAAAAATAGAGTCTTCTCTATTATAGAAGAAGAAGCAACCATAGCTTGGTGGGGAATAAGGAGATGAAAAGAAAGAAGGATTGAACAAGATGATTATTTGGTCATCATTAACATTTTAAATGAAACTTATTCTAAAACTTTGAGGATTAAAGATATGATGAAATATTATAAACAATATCTCAACACCTTCTCACAATTTAATATTTTCCACTCCTATAGGGAAGGAAATCAGGAAACCTATGAGGAAGCTAATATTGTCTTATCATGCATCGACTAGACTTCTTGTGGATATGATGATATCCCTTTTAGTATCAAGGAAATAGTCTCAAATGAAATACTTGCTTATAGGTGGATTACTAATACACATAATTAATCCTACTATGCTTTATCCTCTCATTTTAATATATAATTTGATTACTCTCAACCCCCTAATCTTTATTATCATTGAGCCCCCTAAGCTTTGGAGGTGGAAAAATAATATGAGGGTATTGAAAAAGATTACCTTTTTTCCTTTTGAGAAAAGGATGAAGAATGATTTTAATTTTATTATAATGAATTAGGAAGATCTAATCCCTCATCATTCTAAGGGTGGGGCCATATTTTTTGTTTAAACTTGGTAACTATTTTCTTTCATGCCTTGAGCCTTATAGATTTCTAGGAAAGAAAACTTATCATGGAAAGGAATTTTTTTTAGATTGTGTGGCAACGGAAATTGAACTCCCTTCTTGGAAATAGTACAATTACTTTCCTAATTTGGACCTATTTTGGTACCCTTACATTAATTACCCTTTAAATCATCATTTATAGGCCCCTAAGACCCATTATTTCATATCTTGAGGCTTATTTCAGCTAAAAACCCAACAAAATAATTTAAAACATCAAAAAACCTGAAAACCCACCTCAATATTTAGGGTGGGACTTGTTTTCCACCTTGGGAAAATGAGTTCCCCTAGATGGGACCTATTCACCACCTTGGGAAAATGAGTCCCATTTGGGGTATTTTTAAGTTTTGAGTGAGAAAATCACCTTTTTAATTCAAATTTTTGGTTGAGGTCAGCCTTAAGATCTAAATAATGGTAAATTAGGTGTTAATACCTATATAATAAAGTTTCTAAGTCATTTTTATCATCTAAGCAAGCATTTTCAAGAGAAAATTCAAGAGACAAGCATTAAGAATCTTCAAGCATTCTTTCACAAGAGCATTCAAGTTTCAAAAGCAAGCAAAGTTGGAGTCTTGGAGCAACATTAAGGTGTTTTTGTAGGTCTTCAAGCTCACTTTCATTGAAGATCTAGCATTTTCAAGGGTTGATCATGGTTGTCTATGGTGAATCATGATAGATTCTAGGTTGAGGAGATGAAACTAGCCATCAAGCCAAGCCTAAGGACTTGTTTCCTAAGTGATTCAATTCTCCATTATCACTCTACTTTCAGTCTAAGGAAGGTATAAGAATTATTGAGGCTCACTTGGGTGATTAGAGGTCTCTCAAATTGAGTCATTTGTTGTCATATTTCTATTTATGTATCTCATTCTTACACATTAGAATAAGGTTGCATCATGTTTCAGATTTATTAGTCTCAGAGACACTTAAGGCTAGGGTTTATGTTCACATTTACATTCAATTTCCATTATGTCCATCAAGGTTTAATTACCAAACTAGGGGTTTGACTAACGAAAACCCCCCATAAGAAAAACAAGTCTATATTCTATTTTGTAGGTATTTTCTTAGATTTAGATCTAGAAATAAAATTGGAAGGGAAGGACAGAGATTGGAGTACAAATTTGAACCTTAAATTCTCAAAAAAGTGGAATCGAACAGATTCACTAGAAGTGGCAAATGAATCCCACTAGAGGTTTTTTTAAGAACTATTTGTAGATTTAGATACCCTTTTCCTCGAAACTAATTATTGTACAAAAATCTAGATCTAGGACTGATACACCTAGATTGGAAAATGAGTCCCAGTAGTCAAAAATTCAAATTTTACAGTGTTTCAAACCTCCTTCTAGCCATCTCCAAATTTTTATGGGCACATATTCCTTTTTGTAATTTTCTATTTTGTTTCATTTGCATTTCTAAGTCATTTAGTGAAGCTTTGCATTGAATTAGGGTTTTGTACTACATCTTGCACTATACTTGCATTGCATTTATCTTTCCAAATCTTATCTTGGTGGTGAACCCCTCATTAGTTTACATTCAGCCCCTAGGACAACCCTATTGCAAGATCTCTTTCTCCTTTACCTTAAGATCTCTAGGGTTATCCTTGAATGGAATAGCTCGAAAGTGGGTGTGCTCTATGTCCTAAACCATATGATAGAACTTAATACCCCATTTTAAGAGGTTCCATTTTGGTGAAGTTGATGTGAACCTACATTTAGAATATCTAATTTTGAGTGCATCATCATCCCAAATTTGGCTTGCATTGACATTGCATTAGGATTTGCATTAGTTAATTTGCATTCTAGGGTTTTCAAATTTTGCATTAGTGAAAATTCATATAGCTTACATTTTTGTATCTCATTTTATTGAAATTAATACAAAATCTACATTTTCACTTAGGATCTAGATCATACAACATACAAAGCATAAAAATCAATTAAAAAAATCTAAATTTTTTGAAAAAAATCCCTACTAGGACCCATTCACCACCTTGGGTGAATCAGCCCTAGTGAAAAATTTGAATTGCATTTTAGAGAGTTAAATTCCCTATTTTTAAGCTTTAGTTTGTTGTTAATTTTTTTTTTTTCAGTTTGCATACTTTCTATTACATTCAAATCATTAAAAGTAGTAGAATTTACATTCATTACAATTGTGGATAGGATTATATTTATGCAATTTTCATTTTCAACATTAGTTCATAGTTCAATTAAATTAGATTACATTTGGCATACATTATAAAACAAAACCAAAAACAAGATCCAACACCTAAGCCACTTGGAGAAAGTATAGTTATTTGACTATGTCAAATCTCTCTTTCCAAGTTAACATAACCCTTGAGTGTTTTAGTATTTATGAATTTAACATGTTAGATGAAGCCCTTGAGTATTTCATCTCACAAAGGTCATCCACTAAGGCTTGTTATGAAAGACCAAAAATAATAGATGTTAAAGTGATTCAACCTAACTTATCCTTTACCTACCTTCACACAAACCTCAAACTCAAAACAAACCTCTTTACACTCTCGAACCACCTAAGAACAATTTTTTGCAAGAATAAAGTAATAATACCATTGCTCATACATAGAACACTAGAAAAAATCCATAACCAAAACAACCAACTCCAACAACCTTGCCTTTTCCAAATCCCATCTTTCCTAGTGCTCCTCGTTTACCTTTGTGTAGTGGGAAGGAGTATGATCTTGTTGAAAAACTTAAGAATACTACTAGAAAATTATCTATATGGGACCTAATTTAGAATTCACCTAACTATCTCACTATGCTTCAAATAGCCTTACAACAAGTTGTGATCCCTCCTTTAATACAAATGCAAACGATGTGGTAGTTCTAATACAAGGAATGAATACAATGAATGTAGACATTACCTTTCACCAACATGAGCTTCCTCTCTTGGAAATGAGAAGGAGACATGATGCCTTCATGATAATAGCCAAATTCAATAAAATAGGAATAAAAGGCCCCTTGTTGATAATGGTTCAGCCTTTAATGTGTTAAGTGTGAAACTTTTAGATAGATTTCACATGGACAAATCTATTCGATGATTTGACAATGTAGGAAAGAAACCACTCGATGTGACTAGTTTACCTATTATAGTTGGAAAGGCCACCTTACAAACTCCCATTCATGTTATGCCTCATGATCTTTCATACAATATTCTTTTAGGAAGACCATGGATTCATGAGATTCATGTAGTGCCTTCAACCCTTCATTGTATCATGAAATATGTCTATAACAACAAGGTATACCAAGTTGAAATAGACCCTGAGCCTGAGAGTTGTTTACAAGTTGAAAAAGGAATGAAAATTCCTCTAAGCACATTAATTACAACATAAAAAATATAGCCTATAAAAGAAGAGAAACAAGAAATGGAAACACTGTCAAAATTATTGGATGATGATTGGGGTTCTTTGGAATTCACACCCTCATTTATGGGAGAGTACATAATCACAAATAAACAAGATGAGAAGCAAAAACAACTAATGGTAATGTCAACACAAAATTTAGAAGAACAATCACAAGCATATACCTCATCCACTTTAAAAGAAAACACAAGTTATACAAAAAAAATTGATGAGATAGATTATCATCAACCACCAAACCCAAAAGAAATGGAAATAATTTATGGGAGAGGTTATGAACTTATGAAACAATTGGGTTATAGTGGAAAAGGATGTGGAAAGAAAGAACAAGGCATTTGTGTTCTTGTAGAACTTAATACACAAGAGACAAAAAGTGGTTTGGGATATTTCCCTTCTAAGATTACACAAGCAATAGAAATACCCTTGCTAAACATCAACACTATCATGTGTATCCTAAAACAACTCTCACCTTGAAGCATCTAGAATTGATTGATTGAATCATTGGAGTTTTTCAAAGATGATAAAGCCTTGAAAGAAATGCTAGGACTTTATGAAAGAACATTCACTCCTCTTAAAAAGAGATGGCTTAGATGTGCTATGATTAGTACTAATAAAAAATATGGAGAAGAAGAAAGTACTGAAGTTGACATGAACAAAGAAGAATACAACCCTTACTTTTTGAAACAAAATTTGCGTCCCTTAGGAGATAACATGGACATACAAATGGATATTAACAATGAAGAAAGGGTGATCAAGATAGGAAAGTGCCTCGATGATGAAGAACAAGAGGACTATGCAACTTTACTTCATGAATTTCTCAAACTTTTCACTTGGACTTATTCAGACATGCCAAGAATTGACCCTAAGATTGTAACACTTAATATAGCCCTCATTGAAAATGCTAAGCCTATTAGACAAAAGATTCAGAAAATGAACCCTAAGATAGCCTTATTAGTTAAAGTTGAGATCAAAAAGCTCCTTGAAGATGACTTTATAAGATCTATAGATTATTCTCCTTGGATCTCAAACATTGTCACGGTCACAAAACCTAACAATCATATTAGGATGTGTATGGACTTTTGTGATTTGAATAAAGCATCTTTAAAAGATTACTTTCCCCTTTCCTAATATTGACATGATAGTAGAATCGACTATAGGAAATTCTTTGTTGTCATTCATGGATGGATTTTTCAGGTACAATAAATTTTTTATCAACCCTCAAGATCAATATAAGACAACATTTACAATAGCTTGGGGACCATTTTGTTGGGTAATGATTCCTTTTGGATTGAATAATATAGGTGCAACATATCAATGAGAAATGACATTGATATTCCATGATTACATACATAAGATTTTGGAAGATTATGTTGATGATGCTCTAGTTGGATCTTTAACAAGACAAGAAAATATAAATTTCATTTAGAAAATATTTGAGTGAATGCAAAAATACAACATGAGATTGAATTTGAAAAAGTGTGTTTTTGGTATAGATAGAAAAAAACTTCTAAGGTTTATTGTATCTCACAAAGGCATTGAGGTGGACACAAAGAAAATTGAATCTATAGTTAACATGCCACCTCCTAGAAACATCTCTCAATTATGCACCTTACAAGGAATAATTTATGCTAATCATCATTTTGTGGCATATTTAGCAGATCAAACATTACCATTTACACATCTACTAAAAAAATATGTGCATTTTCATTGGAACAAGGATTGTAAACAAGCTTTTGAGAGTTTGAAATAAGATTTTGAAATAATATCTTATCACTCCACCTATTTTACAACCCGCTATCCAACACAAACCATTCATCTTATATACAACAACATCAGCCCATTCTCTTGCAACATTGTTGGCTCAAAAAGATGAAAATGGTAAAGAACATCATGTTTATTATATTAGTCAAACCTTGATTGATTACGAGAAGTGATACATAACAATAGAGAAACAATTTTTAGCTCTTGTATTCACTACTAGTAAGTTGCGACATGACTTATTGAATGCTAAAATACAAGTGATGGAAAAAATTGACCCTTTAAGACATCTTTTTTGTTAAAAGTCCAACATACTGAGAGGGGGGGTGAGTCAATATCTTCTTAAATTTTTTGATCAGATACCATCCAATTATTCCGATGGACACAATAGCAAAGAAAAGTAAAAGCATTAACAAAATATGAAATCACATAACACATGAACACCAAGATTTTTATGTGCAAAACCCAAAATGGGAAAAACCATTATGAGTGTTAGCTCACAATATAGTATAACTAGTTATAAGATATTACAAAATGGGTGGCTCACTGCTAGGAATCACTGTCAAGAAACAAAGACTCACTGCCTATAAAATTACAATGACAAAAATGACTTACAACCAGAAAATGAACTAATGGAGTACACCTAATGAGTGCATATTTAGTTCCAATGTAGCTCAGTAAGGTGACTTGACACACTTCATCATATTCACTCTTCTTCACAACACACCAAAAAAAATTCTTATTAAAATTTAAAGATTATGCAATATATATATCTGATCTCTCTACAATTATCAATTAGGTGAGCCTAATTAAATGCACTTCTCATTTACCAGAAACACCAACTATCGGCTTCAAGCATTCATAAAATATTCTAAAAAATGTAATTCACACATCCAACATGCTTTATCAAGTTGGAATAGACCTAAAATAGGTCACACATATATCCACATAACAAAAATTAATTTACCATTACACAATACATTCATTAGGTTGGACAAGGATAGACCTAATAGCACTATTGCAAACACTAGTGTAGTGTCGATACATCATACGAGCATTTGGATACATGATATCTTGAAAGTACGTGCTCCCTACATCTACAAACCATTTCCCAAAATTGCAGGCAACATTAATCACTAGAAAACAAATGTGGACCAAAACATTGGAGGATGTAATCAAAATACTGGTTCAGATATCAGACCAAAATACTAGAAAAAATTTAGTCTTGATCTTGCAGTTGCAATTCATATATCATGGTGACATCAATGACAACAAAATAACAAAATGAGATGTTCTTCATTTTTCCAAAAATCTCTCCCTTTGTCATTGATGGAAACATGTGCCAAAAAAATATTTATAGAACTCCTTATTTACAACACTTCTTCCCCTAACACCAACATTTCACCATTCTTCACTCCCCCTTTGGCATCGAGGACAAAGGGTGTCCCAAAAAAATAATTGGAAACTTTTAAAAAAATAAACCAAAGAAACATATATCAACCAAAGGATGGTGAGCCTTGAAGCTCCTTTAAAATACCTTCCCATACTGCTTTTCCATTTTCCCAACTATCCTTTGTTGCAATCAACATCATGTTCAGAGATTCTAACTCAATCAGAGTTTATTTTGCACCATCTAAAGTAACAAAAGTCAAATTTATCTTCACAATATTTTTTGTGCAAGCTAGATCCTTGCCAACCAGAGTAAATTCAACTCTTACAATGTCACTCAACTGATCAATTTTTTTGATAATTTCTTCCTTCTACTTCTGCAAAACAAATATTTTTTCTTTATGTGTAGAGATTGCATTCCAGGTTGTTTTGTCTCTATCTTTAGATAGGATGTAAGTAACAAAGACAGTTGAAAACTGAGACTCAATGGAGTCCATAACAACCTTAATATTCTGAGTAGCATCCAACCACTTCAAGCAATAGGCAAGAACAACATTAGCTTCTGACTCACAAACCTTCATGGCTTCTAGATTCTTTTTAACTCTTGAGTGTGCAAGAGCACACTTGTCATGTAGTGCCAATAACCTTCTCTCTACCAATTTCTCCTCAACCTCTTGTTTCAATTTTTCATTAAGCCTGGAGGTATATTGCTTGAGAGAATCTAGCAACAATCTCATATTTTCAATAGGGGTGAGAGATGTATCAATGGATGCACCAGGTATGACTTCCTACAATGCATTCAGAGCACCTTATACAAGTTATGTTCCTCTTTGATGTGCTTCAAGAATTTCCTTCCTTCTGGATGCTTGCATAGCATCTCCCAACATCATTTTATGCACTGGAGACATCTTCTCCATATCCACAAACCCTTCAATCGTGGGAATTTGTAGAAGCTCCTGGGGAATTATCGGCTGAAATCTGATTTGCTTGGAAAGTAATCCATTTAGAACATCATTACCTAAGGATTATTCTCTAGGAATCTTAAGTGATTTTACAATTTTCTTTTCACTTTCTTCACTTTTCTTGATAGTTTCTTCATTTTTCTTTTCTTCCTTTTTCTCTTCCTTTTCTTCTTTTGTTTCCTCTTCTTCCTCTTTGTTTTCTTCCTTTTTTCCTTCATCTTTATCTTTATCATTATTGTCCTCTTCCTCATTTCCATCCTTTTCATCTTTATTTTTCTCTTCCTCTAGGTTCTCTTTTCCTTCTTCACTTCCTTTTCCTTCTTCAGCATTTCCTTGTTCATTATTACCTTTTTCTCCTTTAGTGTTCTCTGGAGGAGCATCATTATGCTTTTCAGGCTCAACTTATCCTTCATTCTACTTATCATTTTCACCATCAACATTAATTTCAACATCAAAGTTTCTAGAAATATCTTCATTACCTATATCAGGAGGAATATTTTCCTCAAAATTTTCAGCAACATCTTCATTGTCCTTAAGCATGCCATATTTTTCTGTTGTCTCCCATATCACTTTTGTTGTTTCCTTTCTTATCTTCTTTTCCATCTTCTTTTTTCTTGTCATCAACATGTTTACTCTATTCTTCATCTAAAACATTTTTGCACAGATCTTCTTCAAGGATTCTAGATCATTAGGGGTCAAGGAAGACCCAATTTTATTATATGCAGCATTTCTAATTTTCTCTTCAAAGACAACAGCCTCTGATCTCCTTTTCATCAGAGCTTCCCACATGCTTTTAGGTACATCTTTCCTTATATCATCCCACTTAACTTCTAAGATGATAACATATTTTCAAAATGTAACAAGGAATTGAGAGTTTCCTCTAGTTTAAAGTGAGGACCGAAACTTACTAGTATGTCCTTTTCTTCTCTCTGGTCCACAGAGGCTTCAACAGATATTTTAGACTTCTTTGATTTTGGTTTGGTGTGTACATGAACACCAAAATTTTTCTCTTCTTCATCATCAGAAGATGATACAACATGTACCATTTTGGAACCAATAGCTTCTATAGAAGCACCTTCACTATAGGTTAATCCTCCTCTTCTTCTCCTCACTAGATTTGCATCAGGATCTTCTTCTTCTTCATCCTGATCATCTGTAATATTGAGATTCTTCTCCCTTGTTGCTTTCTCTTTCCTTCCTCTTTTTGCAGGGGCTACTAGAGGAGTTTCTTTCCTCTTCTCGTATCTAGTATTTGGTCTAGAGGAAACAAAACCTTTTACTTTATCGATGATATTGGGCTCAATCTTTGCTACAAGGGCTATGGAGGGTTTTGTGGAGGTAGTCCTTCTAGATCTCCTCAGGCTAGATGATTATGCCTCCAATTTCTCTTCCCTAACCCTTCCAAGGGAAATTTCCTCATCATTGAATCCAGCTTCTTTAAGATTTTTCTAAACATTCTTTGTAATTTTAGGCTTTTACTGCTCTAGATGAATCTCCATAGAATTTTCAATATATGTCCCAATTTTGGGTTCACTGGGATCCTTCAAATTCTTCACCAACAATTGCACATAACCTTTATCTTCACTTTCTGTCACCTCATATCCCAGAGGCTGAATCTAGATGGTTTGAGGTTCTACAACCTCAATCATGCATTCATCAAAGGAAACATAGAATATTATGTCATCTTTATACTTCTCAACAATTTTCCTAATAATTATTTCCCTTTCATTCATATTTCTCTTGAATACAACAAAGAATGTTGTTAGAGCATCCTCTTGAGCATCCAAATTACCCAGACTATGCATATAATAAAAAATTTGGTGTCCTACTAGTCTGGATGAGTCCTAGTGTACTTCATTATTCCTTCCCGAAAGTCTCTCCATGAAATAAAATAATAGACATACAATCAATGAACCAAACTTGAAAGCATACTTCCTCTCCTTCGTCGACTTCAAGTTCTCAAGTAACTGTAACCAAAGAATCTCACATAGATCATAATTAGCACCATTTACAACCATATCAAAGACAATATAGATTGTTGTAGCTGAAATAGAGTTCTCTCTATTGGTGAAGTATATTTTATGTTCGATCATCATAGTTGCATACTTAACAATAGGATTGGTGATGGATTTTGTCGTTAAGGATCTCTTCTCATATGTGGCTCCTATAAGCTCCATTACAACCTAATTCTTTATATTTTTCAACACAGGTACTATACCTTTATCCCAGAGTCCAGTTACAGCCCTAATCGCCTCCTTAATTATGCGGTCGGTCAGTCAATAGGAATTTATCATGGATTCTACTTAGGACTGATTTCACAAATTTATCATCATAGTTGAAGTTGGGAAAATTATTCCATCTATCCAACCTTTTCTCAACCAATTTCAAGTACTTAGGTTTTATCAAGTTTTCATCACCAGTAAGTTCATATTTCCAAATGTCAATCAACTTTGTGTAATTGAATTCCTCAAAATTTACAGGAATATACATCCTTATATCCTCAGTTGGCATCACTCCATGAGGGATTGGTGAGAGTGCACCCATGGTGTCATCTTCAAAAACTTTTGAGGAATATTTTCTATAAGAGGGCCTTGATCTCTTCGACACTTTAATGACAATAGGGGTTGTCAATTTTGCAATTCTAAACTCAAACAACTTAAACAATGCAAAACACAACTGTACAAGAGATAGAAATACCTTTTTATTCACGATGAACCATAACTAGGGTTTGCACAACTTGAACTCCAATTCTCTTCAAGAATGTTCCAAAGGGCTCTTCAACTTCTTCAAATGCACAAATGATGAAAAAATATTAAACATTTCTTTTATAAAATAATGTTCTGCCCTAATTCACATTAAATGTGGTAGATTTAAAAAATTGCTAAAAAATATTCTCTTTTATTCAAAAAAGCCCTAATACACTCTGCAAAAGATCATCCATTCACATTTCCTACTAGATCCTTTTCAAAATCCTTTGAAAACTAGTTCTTCAATTTCATCCTTGTGCCAGCCTCTAACACGCCATTTATCTAGGGGGTTCTTATAGTTTTTGATAATGCTCCCCCTACAACCTTGCTAGGTATAATTTCCAAGTAAATTGTTTGTACCAGATGAGGGCACAAACTAATTAGTAGTCTCAGGTTCTTGTTTCTTTCTCCAAATCTTATTCATTTCTTGCTTAATCTCATCTTTCTCAACATTCTTCATAGATTCATTCCTTTCTATTGGATTGGTCTCCTTACTCTTCTTGCTTATGCAAAATCTTGAAACATGTCCTGGTTTGTGGCACTTATAGTAGACAATATTTCTTTGATTAGATTGGCTTCCACTGACTCTTGTTCTACACTGGTTAGCTTTATCTCCATACTTGTGGTAGGTATAACAATAGCCATAAAGGATTGATTCATTCTTCTTCCATTAAATTGATTCATCATCAAGGTTCTGCATTCGCTTGCACTATGTCCAATTCTTTTGCATGCAAAACATTGACCAGTAAAAGGACCAGGGAACTAACTCATCCTACTCCTACATTTTTTTCCTTGTGACCAAATTTATTGCATGAAAAGCAAGTTCCATTTAAAAAAGGATACCTTTGTGCATTAGGCTGTCTCATCAGAGGTCTCCTAGTAGAGTTCCTTGAATTTTCTTTTTTTTCCCTTATTCAAAGTCTTCTGATTGTTCACATTGTTGGAACTTTCACTGGTATCATTTCCCATATCATCTTTTTCTTTACTTAGTTTCTATTCTGCAATCAATTCATCAAACCTATCTGAGCTAGATTTAAAATTGTTTTCACAGATTTTTTCCTTCTCTAGATCCATTTTCAAGTTCACAAATTCTTGTTCAAGCTTGTTGCAATCTTTAGACTTCCTTTGTATCAACTTGTTCAGACACTCTTCAATTATTTTCTTCTCCTCTACTTGTACTTTCAAATAGGCAATATCATCATTAGCCTTCTTCAACTGATCAGTTACTTCCGTATGCCTATCTTTGAACTTTTTTAATTGATCCTTCAATTTTTGGACACATTCACTTGCCTCTTCAAGGTTCTCTTTCAAATATTTATTTTCTCTTTCAACTTTATCAAGATCCTCAAGTGTATTCCAAAGCTCTCCTTTATCATTTATTTCTTCCATCTTCAGGATCTTCCTCAAGTTGCTAGGCCTTTCTAGAGGAACCAAGCTCTCATACCAATTGTTAAAATTCCAAGATATTGAGAGGGGGGGGGGGCGCTGAATCATTATCTTGATTCAATAGCATCCAATTATTCCAATGGACACAATAGCAAAGACAAATAAAAGAATTAACAAAACATGAAATCACAGAACAAATGAACACCAATATTTTCCCGTGGAAAACCCAAAATGGGAAAAACCATGGTGATTGTTAGCTCACAATATAGTATAACCCGTTATAAGATATTACAAAAGGGGTGGCTCATTGCCAGGACTCACTGTCCAGAAACAAAGGCTCACTACCTACAGAATTACAATGACAAAAATGGTTTACAGCCAGTAAATGAACTGATGGAGTACACTTAGTGAGTGTAGATTCAGTTCCAATGTAGCTCAGTAAACTAGCTTGACACACTTCATCATATTCGCTCTTCTTCACAACACACCAAAAAATTGTTCTTATTAAACTTCAAAGATTATCCAATATATATATATATCCAATCTCTCTGCAAGCATCAATTAGGTTGGCCTAATTAGATGCACTTCTCATTTACCAAAAAACACCAACTATCGGCTTCAAGAATTCATAAAATCTTCTAAAAAAGGTAATTCACACATCCAACATGCTTCATCAAGTCAACATAGACCTAAAATAGGTTGGACATATATCTGCGTAACAAAAATTAATTTACCATTACATAATATATTCATTAGGTCAGCCAAGGATAGACCTAATAGCACTATTACAAAAACTAGTGTAGTGGCAATGCATCATATGAGCATCTGGATATGTGAGATCTTGAAAGTACATGCTCCCGACATCTACAAACCATTTTCAAAAACCACAAGCAATAGTAATCACTGGAAAACAAATGTGGACCAAAATACCAAAGGATGTAAGAAAAATATCAGTTCAGATACTGAACCAGAATACCAAAACAACTTCAGTCTTGATCTTATAGTTGCAACTCATATATCATGGTGACATCAATGACAACAAAATAACAAAATGAGATGTTCTTCTTCATTTTTCCAACACTTTTCACTATAACAAACTTATCAGGATGCTTAGCTAAGTGGGTAATGTTGTTAATTGAGTTTGACCTTACGTTTGTTTTGTAAAAATCAATTAAGGGCCAAGCCTTGACCGACCAACTAGCTGATGGTCCTTCTCCTTTAACATTACATAGTAATGACTCTTTCTTCGATGATAATGTGTTGAAAATTGAAGCTAATACATGGGAATTATATTTTGACAGATCTAAGTGTAGAATTGGCTCCAATGTAGGGGTTATAATAATACCGCCTACGAGAGAGCCTATTCCCTTATCGTATCAGTTAAACTTCCTATGTACAAACAACACTGCAGAGTATGAAGTGTTGTTTGCTAGGTTGCATGCCACTTTAATCATGGGTGCAAGAGACATTAAGATATTTGGTGATTCACAATTAGCTATTAAATAAATAAATGGAACATATCAAGAAAAGCATGACAAATTATCAAAATACAAGGATCTTACAATGAATTTCTTAGAGAAGTTTGAATCATTTACCATTGACAGCATCCCTCAAAAAGATAATTGGCATGTAGATGAAATGGATAATATATCTTTCCTTATATCTCCTTGAGATCCTTCAAAAGACTTCACCTTTATTGTGCATATAGTTATGAAACCATCAATCGAAGATAAATCAAATGAAGTATTAGCAACAACCATGGAAGACTCAAATGAATTGTATGATACGATATTTAACTATTTGAAAGATGGTACCTTTCCCAAGCCAACAAAAAAGAACATATGATCCTACCTACGAAAACTCACATCTAAGTATATAATTCGCACCAATGTGTTGTATCGAAGATCATTTAATGGTCTCTTACTTAGATGCCTTAAAAAATATGAAATACCCACAACACTTGAACAAGCTCTTCAGAAGATAGTTGTTGTTCCAAAAAATATTTTAGGCTATCATGATCTGTCTTAACCTTGAAATGTCTACCCAATAGATAAGGCCGCCATTGTTTCACTGCATGGAGTATTGCTAGCATTTCCTTCTCATAAATAGGTTTTAGTAGATTCTTACCTTTTAATTGACGACTCTCAAAAGCAATTGGTTGACCTTCTTGCATAAGCACTGCTCCTATCCCATTTCCCAAAGCATCACATTCCACAATGAATTCCTTGGTGAAGTCGGAGTGGCAAGTCTGGAGTTGTACACATAGCCTCCTTCAATCTCTCAAATTTTGTATTGGCAGACTCGTTCCAATGAAAAGAATCCTTCTTCAATAGAGTGGTGAGAGGTGCTGCTATACTACCATAATTCTTCACAAATCTTCTATAGTACCCTGTCAATCCCAAGAATCCTCTCAGTTTCTTAATGGTTTTTGGAATAGGCCATTCCATGATAGCCTTGATTTTGTTAGGGTCCACCTTTACTCCATGTGAAACTATGTGTCCCAAATACTCCACCTCTGTAAGACCAAAAGCACACTTGGATGGCTTAGCATAGAGTTTATGATCTTCAAGTATTTGTAATGCTTGCTCCACATGTTGCAAATGTTCTTCCCAAGTCTTGCTATTAATCAATATATCATCAAAGAATACTAACACAAACTTTCTCAAGAACTTCTTAAAAATGGAGTTCATCAAACTTTGGAATGTAGATGGTGCATTGGTAAGACCAAATGACATCACCAAAAATTCATAATGACCCTCATGAGTCCGAAATGTTGTCTTACAAATATCCTCCTCTTTAATCCGAATTTGGTGATAACCAGATCTAAGATCTAACTTGGTAAAAAACATAGCTCCATTTAATTCATCTAGCAAATCATCAATGACTGGAATTGGAAACTTATCTTTAATGGTGTACATGTTGAGCACTCTATAATCTGGACACATGCACCAAGTATCATCCTTCTTACCATCACCCGGTGAGGAGTAAGCACTTTGGCTATGCCTAATGATTCCTGCCTCTAGCATCTCTCAACAATTTTTTCTATCTCACTCTTTTGTATGTGTGGATACCTATAAGGCCTAATGTTCGGTGGTTGGCTCCCTGGGACTAACTATATGGCATGATCATGATCCCTCTTAGGAGGAAGTCCTTTAGGCATATCTCCAAGAACAACTGAGTGACAATCAATTATAGCTTGCAAATCTGGATGAGTGGGAGTAATAGATTAAGAGACTTCTAATGAACATAGTTGGGCCACAAATCCATCCACTCCTTTCTTAAGCAACTTTTGCATCTGATGAGAGCTTACCATTTGTGGAGTTTTTTCCTTCAACCCCCTTAGCTCTACTAGCCTTCCGTCTGATTGAAATCTCATGAATAGTTCTTGGAAGTTCATCTCAATTGTTCCTAATGTAGTAAGCCATTGTACTCCCAAAACAATATCTGCTGCACCCATGGATATCGCATACATTGGGGTATCAAGTTGATAATCTCCCATGGATAATTTAATGCTATGACACTTCCCTGAATAACTAACTGTACCACCATCTGCAATCAAAACATGAAACTCTGGAGCTGGATTTATGAAACAATTTAGACGAGTAGCTAGCTTTTTGTTAATGAAATTATGAGTACTATCTGAGTCGATCAACACTGTTACCTTCTGCTTCTTTAGGAACCCCACCACTTTGAGAGTTTGTGGATCACTGAAACCTGAGAGTGCATGACAAGAAATGATTGGTTGGGAATCATGTGATTCCTCATTTGACTCCCTTTTATCTTCTAGTATGGGTTCCTCCTCTTCTTCCTCATTGGGACCTTCAATATAAAACAATTTCTTTTCACTACATTTATGTCCTCGACTGTATTTGCTATCACAATTGAAACACAAGCCTTTTGCTCTTTTCTCCTCAATTTGTTGTGGAGTCAACTTAGTAGGTTGTGTTGAATATCCTTTCTCTCTTTTCACATTAGCCCCTTGCTTCTTAGGAATCAAATATTTCTCCTCTACCCTACGTGCTAAGATAAAAGACTCATTTATGGATCTAGGGCTAAACATGCGTACCTCATGTTGAATGTGATCCTTGAGACCACCCAAGAATAATTCATTCAAGTTTTCCTCTGTAATTGAATCCACCCTTAAGGATAGATTTTGGAATTGCTGAATATAATCCTTAACTGATCCTGTTTGTTGAAGTTTAGCTAGTTGGCTGAAGAAGTTGTCTGTGACGCTATTGCTATATTGTGCTTGGAGTTCCTCTGTAAAAATTGACCATGAGACGGTGCCCTCTTTTACCTCGATGAGTGCAAAGCGATACCAAATGAATTGATCTGGTTCTAAATATAAGGAAGCCATCATGACCTTTTGTCCATTTGGGATTTGGTGTACTTCAAAAAAATTCTCCATTTGGTTTATCCATGTTAGAGGATCCTTACCATCAAACTTGCACATATCCACCTTTGGAAATAAATTCCTAGATCCCATAGGAGTACTAAAGCTTGTGTCAGTAGTAGCTGACCTAGAATTCTCACCTTGGTCACTCACGAACTCCTTTCTTGATTCAGCTATGTAGGTGCTTAACATGTTTCGCATGTCCGACATATCTCCTCTTAGGTCCGACATATCTCCTCTTAGGTCCGACATATCCATCTTAATTGAGGAAATTTCTTCCTTGACCTTATTTATTTCTTCATTATGAGTAATATCCTCGATTGTTTCACCATCCTTATCAGGAGTCTTCCCCGGAGTGACAGCATTCTTTTTACCCCTTGTTGCAGGCCCCGTCATGATGGAAACCACTGATGTTGAAATAAATCACACAAATGAAACTTAAATTCTTTAAAAATTTTACTGTAATCCCCTTTTGTATGTCTTCAAAAACCCAATAAAAATTAGACTCCAATTCAACAAGATGTGTGAGATATGTAGATTCCAAAAAAATAGTGTAGAAACCCTAATTCTGCAATAATTCGCCTAATTCTCCTCCAATTCTTCTGAAATCTGTACTATAGCTTCTTCAATATGTTCTTCAAAAACCCTTTAAAAATCAGAAAAAAATTCACTAAAATCTGAAAGATATGCTCTTCCCAATATCGCCTCCAAGATTGAGAAAAACCTTGCCTCTATGGTGCCAAGATCATGCTCTGATACCACTTGTTATGAAATAACTTGCACAATAGAAGAATATGATATGAAATATGCTGCAAATACTTGATAATAACTGAGAATAACAAGCCACTTGAGGGGGAAAACCTCCAAATCTCTAATGAGAACACACTTCACAACTGATGATCAAATAAGACTCACAACCTCCTATATATACCTATTTATGCCAAGGATATCACCTAGGCCGACTTAGACACACCTATATAAGACTTAGGCCGACCTAAACAACTAAATAACAATATACTAATGATAATATGACTTAATAGAGAGTTAAGATAGCCACAAGCCGACTATTCATAACCCGATGTACAATAATATTAAGGGCGTAGCAGTCACATTGGAGGAAAAACATTAGTTCAAAAACTTATCCACATTAGATACTATTGGAGACATATGGAACAAGATTGCTTTGCATATGTAAAAAAATGTCACAAATTTCAAGAACATAGCAATTTGATTCATGCTCTTGCTTATGAATTTCTAGCTCAAGTTCCTATTTGGTCCTTTGTGGTTTGAGGTTTGGACATCATTGGAAAAATATCACCACCTTCCTCTGCTAGACATACATTCAAAATCACCACAACAGATTACTTCACAAAGTGGGTAGAAGTGATTCCCCTTCATTCAATAACTATTGATGTGATATGTCATTTCATATTGGAACACATTATTGCTCACTTTGGACTTTGTTCAATGTTAGTTTTTGATAATGGTACACCATTTAAGAATAATGATGTGAAGAAGTTCTTGGAAACATTTAACATACAACATTTCTTTTCAACACCCTACTATCTACAATCTAACGGTCAAGCTGAATCAACTAATTAAACCCTTAAACAAATCTTAAAGAAAATTGTTAGCAAATGTAATAAGGATTGACACACACAATTAACATATGTGCTATGGGCCTATCACATGAGTATTAGATTATGCATAGGGACTACACCTTATAATCTCATTTATGGTACCGAGGCAATAATGCCCTTGGAGTTAGAGATTCCTACATTAAGAATCACTCTTCAAGGACTTATTGATGACAACAATTACAAAGAACAATGGTTGCATCAGCTTGAAATTCTTGACAAATAGTACATAAATGCTCTTGAGCACCTTAAGGATTACTCTAAAAGAAGGAAGTGTAGCTACAATGAAAATTTAATCCCTCGTGTATTCAATAAAGGCTAATTTTTGCTATGTGAGAATTAACATAACGTCAATTCCAACCCGACCGATAAAAGAAAATTCAGTCATAATTGGTTAGGACCTTATGTAATTAATGCAAGCTATGGGTCTGGTAAATGCATGTTAGTAGAAATGGATGTCACAGCTCTCAAAGAACCTATTAATGTCATGCATCTGGGTTGGTACTATGTCTTAAAAATTTTAATAGTGTGAATGACAAAGCAGTGATGTTAGAGTTAGTAGATAATAGTATATGTGATCTCACATTGCTTCTTTCTTGACAAACAATTATTTGTGTGTCTTGAATACTAAGGTAATTATTTAAATTATTTTTTAGATGGTTACTTTAGGTTTCATGTTATTCAAGATAATCTTATGTGTTATGGTAGATTAGATCTTTATATGCATTTAATGTTCTTTAATTATATCATAAGTGTATTTAATTTAGTGTAACATAATCATGAATTGGATATGGCTCTCCCCACTCATGTCCAACTAGATCCGCATATGTTACCTCCCTTCCCTCACTCAATCACTACTCATCCTCATCCTCGTCCTCATCCCCATCCTAATCCTCCTCCTCATGGCCATCATAGTCAGGATATGCAATCTCTTCATACTCCTCATCTATCACATCTATGAATATGTATGTAGCACTGTAGTGTGTCTGCTTAGCCCTATCCCCCCTTGTCTCCTTGATCTGGGAGTGGCATGTTGTGCACTTTTTGCACACATGCCCCACCAGAGGCAAGGACCCTCTTTTTCTTGCTTTCGTTTCTTGGTTTCGCTTTAGGTTTGAAATTTTCCCCTTAAGGGATAGGTTCCATGAATTTTGGGTTTGCTTCGTCTAGTTGGATTAATGATCTATTTGCACTTTAGGTGCCTTAGTTTGCAACATCTTGATCTCAAATGATGCCTTGAACTTCACCTTTCCATAAAAATTCTATCAAGGTCTTGAATTGTGCACGTTAGGGAGAGTTTCATAGAAATCGTCTCCTCCCGGATTTTCTAAAATGCTTGTGTTTAAGAAAATCTTCCCCATCGCAGATTCCTTGAAGGTCTATCCTTTTGAAGAATCTGACCCTTGCTCGATTTTCTGAATTTGTATCCTGGTCATATTTTTGAGCTTTTGGCGGTCACATCATTACACTTATGGATTGTCAGTCACCACTTTGGGATGAATTCAATGCTATTTTTACGATATGATTTAAGGTCTTTACATTGTATTTTCATCATTCATTTATGATTTTGGAGAACTCTTTGCATTCCTTAGCATTTGGTGCTCACGAATTGTGTTGTGATTTTAAGGTTTTCTTCATTGATCAATGACTCAACCTTTAGGTTCATTCAATTCACTAATATTGATCTTTCCATTTAAAAGGTAAGGTCCCTTGAATCACTGTGATCTCAGTGTGGTTTTTTTATTTTTTTAGGATTTCGTGATGCATTCTTTCATTTTTCATTTCTTCATCATTAGTTGATCTTTGGAGGCGTTATTTGCATTATTGATTGACTGCACTTGGTTTAGTTGGATCTTAATGATGAATCATTGGTAGTCAAAGTTTCTCATGTAGCCCTTTTTTCTATTAGGGCATTGTTTCTTCCATGAGGGTCTATTTTTTGAAGTTCACTGATGTGGCAAGCTAGGGAATATAGGTTTTGATGTAAACGAGGGTCTGAATTGAATTTTTTTAAATATGAGTGCACCAAGTTTGGAATTGATTCGCTATGGTTGATTTGATGGAAACCTTGAAAACCCTAGTTATGGTCATTTTTTCCCTAATTTCAATTTTAGAAGGTTTGATAGTGATATAAGAACTTTGTGAGGGATTTGAAATTACATGATGAAAACTTGTGCTTGTATTATGGTTTGCGAAGGAATCTATTCATGGGTTCAAATTGAAAATGTGAGTCAAGACTTGGTTTTTTTTACGTGAAATTGAAGAAACAAAGATAAGTTTGGAACTTCAGAAAATCCACCTACACATGGATTTTTGGAAGGTCAGTCCTTTCAAGAAATCTACACCCTCTTGAATTCTTTGAATCTATCAAATTTCTAGATCCCTAAGTTTGTGTTACATGGAATTCATGCAGGAATGTGAATTCAAGTTTACCTAGGGATGACTTTATGGCATTAATGAAATATCGCAAGGTGGGTATTATTTGAGTTCCATCCTTTAGAAATTATATCATTTAGCAGATTCTTCGAGTTTCCAATCATTCAAAAAACTTCCCTACTCATGGATTCTCCAAAATCCTTCAATCCTTGAAAATCTTGAACCTATGTTTGGTGTGAATGAATGCATTAATATGACCTGATCATTTGAATGAAAGTGATTGCATGAAGTTGGAAAGTGAGTGATTACTTGAATTTGAATTGAATTGACCTTTTCAAAAAATTCCCCATCCTCTGGATTCCCTGAGTGTCTGTACTTTCGAAGAATTCACTTGGGAGTGGATTTCCTAAAATTCATGTATGCCTAAAATCCCTGAAGAAGTAAAAATCTTGAAGATTGTTTGATATATCATTTAAAGGGATTTGTATTAGATTTTTAAGGTTTCCATGATGGCTTGAGATTAATTATGTAATGTTTATTGATCATCTTGATGATATTTTGAATTCAAATGGTAATTATTGTTTCCTTCTAATAGATGCAGGTTGAGTCTAGCCTAGCAAAGGGATCTAAGGCAAATAAATTTGAGGCTAGTTTCAAAGAACCTCAAAGTATAGTTGAAAGGATGAAGTATGATTTCAAGGGCATCTAGCCTAAATCTAAGATTCTTTCAACATGGAGCAAGATTGGTGATACTAACATGGGACATGTATATTATGATGACTTCAAGTAGAGAATGTTTGGGAATTCACCTTCCTTGCTAGCTTAGATCATTACTCATACAAGACTATCTCAAGCTGTGAGATTTCCACCCACATTGCAATATATAGAGTTATTATTGGAGTGTGTCAAACACTATGATTCAGACAAGAGAATGATTATTGGGCCTCAGGGCAGGATCACAACCAATTTGACTAAAAAATCTATAGTAGAGACCTTTAAAATTGGGTCACATCAAAAGCTAGTAAGGATCAACATAAAGGAGGTAGAGGACTTCTATGCAAAGGATGTTGATAAGGCTTTAGCTATGATGAATAGTAATTGGATTGCTATGCCAAAATCACACTACTCAAACTTTCCCAAGCAGTTGCACAAGAGTGACTTCAAAGCAAAAGATAATGATATGATTACCATCTTGGGTAGGATAATGGGATTAGAGGATGCCTTTATATTTAAGAATTGGATGTTTCATGCTATCTCATAGATTGTGAAGAGAACCCATTATCACTGGGTAGATATCTTAGTGACAACTTGGAATTGCAATTTTGAGGAATGTGCAAGAAACAAATAACCTTACCATGACCTCCTACCTTGTATATTTATTGGCTAGGAAGAATAAGTACAAAGGCTTGAGTTGCAAAGGATTCCTTGACAAGGACAAGATATGTGATGTTTTCCCTCAGCTCCAGTTCAATACTTCCAATTATATGAGGGTAAACTATGCCTTTTTCATGTATATCATAAGATTGTTACAAGATGCTCTACATATCAAGATTTTAGAAGATGCAATGGATCTAATAAATAATTATGGTCAATGGTTTATTCAATTTCCAAAGTTCTCCTATATTAGACTGTAGGAATCACTGGCAATTCCCATGAGATTGCCAAGATATTCAACAAATAAGGTCATTTTGCTAGAATTAACTAGGCAACTAGTGGCCTTTGATACAATTGTAAAGTATATGCACAAGATGGGACTTGGAGAAAAATTCCCATTGAGGATTGGAGTCTCGAAGGCCTTCCCCTCAATTCAAAGTGCTTATTATTCTAAAAAGGAAATGGTGCAATTCCACTTATATTCACATTAAAATAGGAATAAATTTGATCCTAATGGAATTGACCAAAAGAAAGAAAGTAGAGAATATAGGCACGAGATTCATATAAAGGATTATTGGGATAATTGTAGAGATGAGTTTGAGGTAAACAGGAGAAGGTTTTCTTGGTTGTCCTTGAGGCTGATCAGATTGCACAAAATTACTAATGTCCTTGATCAAGTGGATGATGATGAAGATCTCCGACAACACCATGACTATGAGCAATATAAGGATAAACTACTCCCTGCTATCAATTGGTATGAGGAAGAGGTAGTTGAATTGAACATGCTTAATGCCCCTATATTGAAGTACTCCAAGTTGCGGTTAAAGCATAATATTCTAGATTTGGAGGCAAGTGGAACCAAGTTTACATATGATTTGATGGGAGATCTTGAGTCCCATTCAAAAGAAGAGGAAGAAACAACCAAAGATGACACAATTGAGCTCCACTCAGAGGAAGAAGGCCCTCCAAGGAAATCATTGAAGAGGGTACTAAAAGGACTCAACAAACCAAAAAGGTAAGAATCATTACTAAAGGTTAGAGAATGTATTGATCAAAGAAAGCTAGGGTTGTTGAGGAAGGAACCACCCAAATCAAGTTGGTTGATATTGAGAGTTCTGGAGAGAGACCACATGTTCATGTGAGAATAAATTCCCCAATACAAAAGACCTCTCCTATCCATAATTTGGAAGATGTAATGAATAGAAGAAGGAAATGGGCAATTCCAATAACCCTGAAGAGAAGATGTAAAATGAAGAAGTACCCACACCCAAAGGTGGGTAGTTAAGTGATTTTGGGAAGCAGTTGGAAGAAAATGAGGTACAAAGTAAGGTGGAAACATCAGAGGTGACAATTGAAATGCCTTCCCATTCTCTAGTGCATGAACATAATGGCATATCACATATAGAGGATAAGAGTGAGAACAAGCATGATGTAGATGAGGAATGACAAAATCAAGCGAAGGATAATGAGGATGCAAAAAATACCAAAAATTTTCCCTCCAATAATTAGTCAAAGTAAGATGTTACTCAGAGGAATTAAGAAAAGAAACAACCAACTACCACAAAATTCCTAGAGAAGAGGCTAAAATAGAAGGCCATTATTGTGGAGGATGAAATTCCAAACTGGGAAAAATTTCATGAAGGTTGGGGACAACCCAAGGAGAGGAAAAGGGATAGAACAATTTCTAAGTTCTCCACAGATGAATTCAATAAAAAATTTATTCATGTTGATACTCTTGTAGATGATAGGTACAAAGATGAGGTAAGACCCTCAGACTACAAAGTGCAAACTATTAATATTGGTCCATCCACAAAAGAGTAGAAGAAAAAATATTTTCAAGAGTCAAATTAGGCAATCCTCAAAAGATTAGATCATGAAACCAAGGAGAAGCAATATTTGCAAAGGAAACTAAAGGAAGTGCATTGATATGTTTAGGATTTGACGAAACCCCTACAGGCATAGAGTAATGAAGAATCTTCATTTTTAGAGAGGCTACTATCAAAGGATGTTGTATCAGAGATTGAGAAGATGAAATCTTTTGTAAGGGAAACTCAAGAGTGGTTGCAAAGTGTGAGCCAAAGAGGAGATTTCATGATTGAAAATGTATTGCAAATGTATGAAAAGGAATCCCACCTCTATGATGATATTACACAATTTCTAGCTGAGTTTCAAAATCTAGATGACACTATCATCAAAGAAATGTAGAAAGTATTTTAGGTTCTGATAGATGTGTTGATTGAGGAAGGTGTTCTCACAGTAGAGAATACTAGTAAATCCATGGACTGGATAAAAGCATTCAATTTCAAAAATAATCTTAGGATGAAGGAACTAAAGAAGATTTCTAAGGCCCAAAACAAATTGAAAGAAATTTTTGATAGCTACATTTCCTTTCTAGAAATTGTTATTGGTAGAAAGAAAATTGGGAAGAACTTAAATGTGGGGCAATTATGGAAGTGGTGGCATGAAATCTATTCTCTAGGTGATATTGGACCTATAATAAAAGATCAACTCAAAGATGCTGCAATTTATACTTCCAGTTTGGATAGATATAGAGGGATTTATGGTGATTGGGAGAAAATATTGGCTTAATATGGATGAGAATTAAATACAATTAAAGAAATAATTCAACTAATACCAATCCCATCACAGGCTGACCTGGACTTAGTAATTTCAAAAGTTCAATAAATTTCTAGGAGGGAAGAAGATAAGGACAACGAGGATGACTAGATTTGGCTTCCTTGAAGAATGTTTCATCTACATCAAGCTTATATGGGATGCAAGTCAGCCACATCTTGTATTTTGCACCATGCAATATATTTTATTATTAAATTTCCTTTTTAGTCTGACCTTTGTGTTATTTTATTATAAATTTGGATTAGGGTATTTTGAAAAAGTGTCAAGGTCAACCTATCTGGCCAACCTAATTGTAAACCTAATTCATATCTCTCTTGGGCAGACCTGACTTGAGGGTCTCTATAAATTGAGGTATCTCTCTCATTTGTAAGGAAAATAGTCAATAGCCAATAGCTAATAGTACATAGTTGAGTAGAGTTTGAAGTTTTGGATACAATTCCCTACTTGAGATACTTAAATGTTGAAATTTTGGTGAAGCTTTACTATATTTGAAGGCATTGTTCTTTGGCATTCTTCTATGTGGCATTCATCTGTGCATGGTTCTTGTGTCTCATTTTATTCTGAAGTATTAAGTAAGTTAGTTCATGATTAATCTTAGAACTAGTTGTAGTTCCTTTATGTTAATGATAAAGTGTTTAAGATCTTGAGGAATATTTGGTCCATACTTTTAGTGATCTGTTGATTGAAAATTGTAGTGTAAAGTTAGCCTGGGCCTACTCTACTTTGTACTCAACTTCAATTGTGAATGTTTCAATTCATGTTTAAATATTTAGAATCTAAAAATCATTTGATTCCTTCAGAGATTGCACACTCTTTGTGATACTATGTATTTAATCTTGGTTAAGCATAGATTAGCTTTGGAAGATTGGTCAATCTTGAAAACTCTATTATCTACATACTTGATCTTAGGTTTTACATTAGATATCATTTTCAAACCCCACATATTTTACTATTTCTTGTAAATAATTGTTAGAGAAAGGTTCACAAAGCATCACCAGTATTGTTACATTTGATGAGTTTTAAGCTTGCAACATTTTATTTGTAAGGCCTCTTGTGATTACCAACATTTTCACATCATCACCAAGTTATTTTGCATTTTCAAGACCTAACATTAAATACCTTAGGGTTATTTCTTGATGCTTGCTAATAGAAATTTACCTTTCAAGAGAGATATGATACTTGTATTTTGTCTAAGTTATTGCATTGCTAAAAACACCATCAATAGATTGGTGCTAGAAGTAGGGTTGATTCAACAAAGCTAGAGCATTTTCTATCATCTATATCTCCACAAAGATTCAAGAGATAGATTAGATCTACAACAAAAGGATATTTTCAAGAGTTAGGAGTCCCTACTAGTCCAAGAAGGACCAAGAAAGGGAAGGAATCATCATCTTCACCCATTTGGTTGTCCAACTCTTCATCATCATATTTAGAGTCCACTCCCCTTAAACCCACTCCTATTGAGCCTATTTCTACACCCATTTAGTAGCTCGATATTTTAGTCACTCAACCATTACCACCACCAATGACTTTGTTGGAAAATAATCCTTCACCCCTATCCTTCAACAATTACAATGTCATGCCCAAAAATCCTAAATATTTTTTTCTCCAAGTTCCATATCAATGATCCCAATAAGACTGTTGTAGAGCACATCAAGATTTTCCAAACTTCCCTAAAGGATAGGAAGATTGTTCATGAGGATGTGGCATGCAGGTTTTTTCCCTACTCATTTGGAGAGGAGACATTCTATTGGTACAATCATTTACTAGTTGGTTTTATCACTAGATGGGATCAATTGGAGACTACATTTTTGTAGAAATTCAGAATTTCAATCATCCCTAATGACTTATACCACCAGTTCATATGAATTAATAGGAAAGTTAATGAACCTACAAGATCATTTAACAATAGGTTTCATAGGGCCTACTCTCGATTATAACCACCATATGTTGTAAATGATGCATCAACTAAAGAAGTGTATTATGAAGCACTAGATAGCCTCACCTCTACATTCATTAAGTGGAAACATCAACCCCTATCTACACTAAATAATCCATACGCTGAAGCAGTTAAAGCTAGCATAGATTTAAGGCATCATTTTTCTAGACCCTTTCCTTCATTAGGACCTACTGCACATCAATGACAAGTCTAGGGTTTGGGCCATGCCCTAGCTAACTAGACTCCTCTGATGAACCCAAATTCTCAGATGTATTTGGTTCCTCAATCAAGTCCTCCACTAAATCAAGCTCATCTACCCCCTCCCTATCTGCATAATTCAATGCAGACAACATTCCCCAAACAACAATCCAATATCTCATCTTACTTGCAGAACTCTAAGGTGTTGAACCAATCACATGATTTTTTACCACCACAAGTCAAAAATTATAAGGAGAGGTTGGATGAATTGATAGAGCAGGTAAAGAAGTTATCCACTAAAGTCACCTACTTGAGAAACCAAAATAGTCAACTATAGGCTACACAAAGATGCATACAATCCAACTACAATAGAGAGAATAGAGATTTTGTTCATGACCAAGGATAAAACTTTGAAAGAGGACAAGATCAAGAATAAGGTTATGATAGGGGTCAATCATCAAGAAAAAAAATTGATAGAAGGAAACCCCCAAGATAGAATAGGACCTAGAATACCACACCTAATAATGGAGGAGTCCCTACGCCACTGGACCAACTTGATAATTAAGAGAAGTCAACTAGCACAGTCCTCTTGGTTGAGGTTGCTTTAAAATGATACTATAGACTTCACAAGACAACTCAACATTCTAAATTTAATTGTCCTAAGTTTTAGATAGTAGTAGCCATATTCTAGATGTAGGTCCAACAGGTTGCTGGAACTAGTGCAAGTGGGAATAAAATTGTACCATCAGATCTGTATGACTCGCTAGTGATAGTACTCAATCACACTCCTTTTCCAAGAAGTGAAGAAAATGGACCTAATGAGGAGTCCACAAAAAATGTGTGAAATCAAATCAAGTATGTAATGGAGAATCAATAGTTGAATTATTTGGAAATAATGATAATGTTGATAATGGACATTTGGATGGATAAGAATAGAGAATTGATGAAGTCCAGATGTTTCATCAAAGGAATAGACCATATGATTTTAGGAATAGACAAGCTAGTGGGCCCTTTACCACATCTACACCTCCAAAAAAATTCAGCACACCTCTTGATCCTAATGTAAGTAATAATGCTTCATATCCCCATGTTCCAAAGCAATACTTCTCTAAACGGGGATCTCTCGATGCTACCAAAGGTGATGTTGCTAAGGACCAACAAGGAGGACATTTTAGGAGCAATCAATCTAACATGACTGTGACTCAAATGGGTGAGTACATAGCAAAGGAAATCAAGAAAGTAAAGGTATTTCTTCCAACTTTTGAGTTGTTAATATTCCCTAAATGAGAATGCATCTACAAAATCTTCACAAGATTCTACTATCAAGAGAGATAGTTTTGTTGAACTAGTAGTCTAGGAAGTAGCTAGAAAGACACATAACTCCCAAAATTCTAAGGGTCAGAATTCTCAGCTAGTTCAAAACAATAATACTCAGCCTACTAAGGACCAACCTCAGATGCAAAAAAATGATAAGAGTAAAGAAAAGGATAAAATCCAAGTTGTTCATGTAGGTTCTTTGGTGAGCTTGTTCTGGGCCAGGCAAGATACTCCTTTTCTGATTTCAATTCAAATATTTGGAAAGAACCTACACAATTCTTTATTGGATTCTAGAGCATCAAAAAATGTCATGCCATTTTTAGTTTGTAAAGCTCTACGAATTACCCTAACCCCTTCCCAGTGTAAGGAGACTCAGATAAGACTGAGGTAAGTGTAGTAGGGGAATTGAACATGATTCCAATGCAAGTGGTATCAGACCCATGTGTGCAACAAGTTATCAATATCCAAGTGGTTGATATACCAGATTCCTATGGAATGATTCTTGGAAGGGACTTCATGAGAGTACTCAATGGATATACCTCTACATACCACTCTCATATGTGTCAGTTACCATGGAAGGAATTTCCCAATCAGATTAGAATTGAGATGGAGCCAAGAGTCAAATACTTCATTACTGAGTATCATTACACATCAAATGAGGTGTTGGTTTTTTAGGCAATTTTAGGAAATTATATTCTAGTAGTAGTGGCTAGTTAATCAGAAGCAAAAGAAGTCCTAATGATGCATGATATTCCTAAGGATTTAACTCGATGTTCCAATAGTATAGAGGAAATTGTAGAGTTGGATGAGGATTCTAACCAAGGTGATGGTAATATTGGTTTGCTTAATAATTTCCAGGAGTTCATTCAAAAGTGCATTGAAGACCAAATTAGTTTTGGAAGTCAAATGAATTTTGAGGAGTTGTTGCTGCCCAATTGGTGTAGAGTTCACAATGCCTCTCATCATGAGCTCGAGTGTTGTCTTTTTTAGAATACTATGGAGTAGATTAAGAGATGTATTAATCCACCTCCAACAATTAGAATTGAGGTACAAGAAATTCAAAAATATAAAAAAGGGAAACAACTAGTTGGACAAGAAGATCCTTCATCTAGCAAATGTAAGAGTACAAGGGATTCCATATGTATATCCTCTACTAAACTCTAGAATCTATGGTTTGATGGCTCTTAGTCTAAGCGAGGAGTTGGTTTTGGATTTGACTTAATAAGCCCAACAAGTAAATCCTTCCTTGTGGCACATAAACTACAATTTCAATGTACTAATTATGTTGTTGAATATGGGGCATTGATACATGGGTTACTCATGCCCTTGAGAAAGAAGGTCAAGTCTTTACAAGTATTTGAATATTTTGAGTTAGTGGTCAAGTAAGTTAGGAAACAATACTCTTGCCATGATAGAAGGATGACTAATTATAGGCATAGAGAATGGGATCTAATTGAAGGGTTCGATGCATTTAACATTCATCTGATCTCTAGAAGCAAGAATGATATAGCAGATGATCTAGCACATGTAGCTAGTACTCTAGAGCCATTATCTTTATCTAGATTGAAGAAATGCATGGTTGAACTGAATACCTTCTGTTCCAGACAATGTAATAAATTTTTAGGTCTTTGAAGATGACAAGCATATCTTAGACTTTATTACTAGCTCTGATGTGTTTACCTCTCAGATAATTGATGAAATAGAACCTCAAGAGGTAGAAATAGATATGGATGGATTCATTAACTTAAATACAATTACAATACCTAGAGGCATGGTACAACTAGAAAGGATCTTTGATCTGGACAAAATAAGGCATCAAGACCAACAAACAAAGAAGGATTCAATAGCTAGCCAGTGTGAAGCATACAAATGGGTACCCCAGATAATATCAAGAATGTGTTCATAGGTAAAGTGTACACTCTAGAAGAAAGAAAAGGATTAATAGATGCATTACATGCATATAAAAATGTTATAGCTTGGAATTATGAGGATTTGAAGACTTATGATACATCAATAATCACACAAACTATTCCTTTTAAGCCTAATACAAATCCATTTCAGTAGAGACTAAAGCCTATTAATGCATTGTTAGAGCCTATTATTCATAAGGAAGTCTAGAAATTGTTATCTACCCACCTCATTTTCCTAGTTAGACATTAAACATGGGTAGCCAATATATTCCTAGTTCGTAAGAAGAATGGAGAGATAAGATTGTGTGTGGATTTTAGAAATCTCAATTGTGCTTCAGAAAAGGATAACTATCCAGTTCCTTCATTGGATGAGGTATAAGAGATCATGAATGGATCCCAAATCATGTCCTTTTTGGATGGTTATTTTTGCTACAATCATGTCATGGTACAATATGAGGACAAACATAAGACTACCTTCACCACTAAGTGGGGAACATTTGCATACAAAAGAATGTCCTTCAGATTAATCAATGCAGGAGCTACTTTCCAGAGGGCTATAAACATTTCCTTTAAGGATATCATCAGTAAGTGCATGATTATCTATATGGATGATCTAACTATTTTAGAAAGATAAGAATAGGGTGGGTCATATTTCAGACCTATGCAAGGTATTCTAGAGATGTAGAGAATTTGGTATCTCCCTCAATCCCAAGAAATGTATATTTGGAGTGACAGAAGGAAAGCTCTTAGGACATGTGATCTATAAACATGGCATTTCAATTTATCTCAAAATAATTTAGGCTATCTTGTAGATACAACCCCCTATCAGGAAGAAGGAGATTATGTTTTTCTTTGGGAAGATTAAGTTTGTTTGAAAGTTCATCATGGGCTTCACAGAAATAGTCAAACCACTAAATTCAATGCTCAAATAGGATGCAAAAGTGGAATGGACTGTTGAATCCAAGCAGGATTTTTATGAAATAAAAAGGGCCATAGCTACTACTCTAGTGCTATTAAGTTCTAATTATACCAAGCCCTTATATATATATATTCTTTTGCGTCAAATAATTCTTGTGCAAGTATGTTGACACAAAATTTAGATGAGGGGATCGAGCACCCGATATATTTCGTGAGTGTTCCTCTCAAAGATGTAAAACTAAGATACCCAAATGTGGAGAAACAAGCGTATGCCCTGGTCAGAGGATTCAAAAAATTTAGACATTACATCCTAAGAAACAAAGTCTTCGTCATTGTTCCTAACCAAGTAGTGAAGCTCTTATTAATGCAAAGTGAAATGGGTGGAAATAGAGCCAAGTGGATTACAATGTTACAAAAATATGACATTAAGATTTAGCCAATGAAGTTGATAAGAGGACAATATTTAATGAGGAAAATGGTTGAAACTATCCCAGAGGTTATAGCATAGTAGTACCATCTCCAAGATTCCTCACCTAATGAATGGTATGATAACTTGGTTTACTATTTTTTAAATGTAAATTTCCTCAGTCATTTGAATCCAATGGAGTGGAGAGTATTATGTTTAAAGAGAGCTAGTTACATGCTAGAAGGGGGAATTCTCTATAGGAAAAATTATTAAGGAATATATCTCCAATGTTTAGGAAAAGAGGAGGTTGCCAGGGTTATGACTGAGCTTCATGATAGGTATGGAACAGGTCATAGATCAGGTGTGGCAATTGCAACTTGCATCATGCATGCTGGATATTATTGGCCTACCATATTCAAGGGAACATGGAATCATGTAAAGTCTTGTCATATTTGTCAAACCTCTGCCACTAGGGAGAGGAATTTTTCTTTACCATTACAACCGGTGATCGAGGTAAGACCTTTCGCTCAGTGGGGACTGGATTTTATTGGTCATATCAACCCACCATATTCATCTGGACAAAGGTATGTATTAACTACTATTGATTACTTCACTAGGTGGACTGAAGTAATTCCTTGTATGTAATGCACAATGGAGGTAGTTATAAATTTTCTTGAAGCTTGGATTATCAATCATTTTGGTTTCCCTTTTGTTGTTGTGTTTGAAAATGGACCTACATTTGCATCATTGAAATTCTCTAGGTGGGCATTAAATTATGGCATCATCATTAATTTTTTACCCAACTAATATCCCCAGGGAAATGGTTTACCAGAGTCCAATAATAATTTTCTCATTATCATTCGTAAGTTAATTGACAAAAACCTAAGAGAATGGCATACTCAGTTAAGATTTTCTTTGTGGATAGACCATACCTGACAGAAAGCTTCACTAGAAACCTCCCCTTACCATCTAGTTTATGGAATTGATCCTATCTTTCTAGTCCAATTGAGAAGATCCCTGCCCTTTATTTTATCAATGAGTATTATGAGGAAGGGGAACACTTAGAGGCCTGTCTAGATGAACTATTATAGCTGGAAGAGAAAAGAGATGCAGTCTTAGAAAAAATCGCTAAGCACTAGGGAATTGTGAAAAGATGGTTTGATCGTAGGTCTAAGGTCAAGGATTTTCGAATTTTTGACTTGGTTCTATATTGGGATAAGGCACATGAAAAGAAAGGGGAGCATGGTAAATTTTACAAGTTATGGTTGGGCCCTTTGTAGATTTCTAAGATTCTAGGAGATAATGTTTTTCACCTCAAAACTCTCACTAGAGAGGATGTCCCATTTCTAGTCAATGGGAAGTATTTGAAGCATTATTTCCTTTCCTAAGTTTTTCTTAGCTTATCCTTGTACATAGTTATTTTAAGTGTTTTTTTTTCTTTCAGTTTGATTTTCTTTGTTTTGGATAGTGTAGGTTGCTTTGCATTCTTTCCTTTGGTTTTTGAGGTTTCACTGTTCTTTAGGTTGAGGAGGTATCTCATTTGCACAATGATCATTTTATCTGAGATTGTTCTAAGTATTTATTTTACAAAATTTAATCACTTTTCCAGATGGAATGGTAAAATTTCTCTATTAAGTGTCACATCTGCTAAACGTTTAAAGAGGATATGTCATTGAATTGAGTTAGTTCTTGAATGTGCTCAAATATTATATTTTACACACATTTTAAGAATAATAATGTTGCTAGGTTCCTTGTGAGGTCTTGCTAAGTGGAAAATCCTATATTTATGCTTTAGCACCACTATGATTCTCAGCCCTGAGTGTGAGCTTCATTGCTTACGTGTTCAAAATGAGAAGTGAAAAAAAAAAGAAAAAAAGAAAAGAAAATATTTAAAATTGAAAGAAATTTCAACTTATCAATAGGATCCAAATATCTCTACTGGGGCTATGGATGCCTGGCTGGTAGTAGAGGTATGTTCAGGAGAATCACAACAATAACCTTGTCAGGGATATGGACACCTGAATAGGAGTGATGCTCTATCCAAGTTGCTTTTGGAGTTAGAATATTTACATAGCTTAACATGACTAAACTTGGTTTTCACAACAATTTAGGGAGGGAAATTAATACCTCTTCACACACTTAGATTTACAGCATAGGAAGGGCTAGCTTGTTCAATGATTTTGAGACTTTAATTTGTGGGGTTGACCTGATGTGAGGATCAAAACCAGAGATTCTGGGTTTTTGATTCTAATTTGTCATCAAAATGTTGTGGAGCATTTTCTTAGTAGAGTTGCCATTTTTTGTGCACCTTTTGCACATGCACCCCAATAGAGGTAGGGACCCTCTTTTTCTTGCTTTCATTTCTCGATTTTGCTTTAGGTTTGAAATTTTTCCCTTAAGGGATAAGTTCCTCAACTTTTGGGTTTGCTCCACCTAGTTGTATTAATGATCTATTTGCACTTTAGGTGCCTTGGTTTGCAACATATTGATCTAAAATGATACATTGAACTTCAAATTTCCAAGAAAATTCCATCAAGGCCTTGAATTGTGCAAGTTAGGGAGAGTTTCGAAGAATTTGTCTCCTATCATATTTTTTGAATTGTCTGTGTTTTAGAGAATCCACCCCATCATGGATTTCCCAAAGGTCTATCCTTTCAGAGATTCTAGGCCCTGCCAGATTTTCTGAATCCATCTCCTGGTCATATTTTCAAGCTTTTGGTGGTCAAATCATTGTGTTTATGGCTTGTTAGTCACCACTTTGGGATCTGCATTCAATGCTATTTTGGGGATATGATTTAAGGTCTTTGTGTTGTATTTTCATCATTCATTTGTGAGTTTGGAGAACTTTTTGCATTCCTCAACATTTGGTGTTGGGAGATTATGTTGTGATTTTAAGGTTTATTCATTAATCAGCGACTCAAGCTTCAGGTGTATTTAATTCACTGACATTGATCTCTCCATTTAAAAGGTAAGGTCCCTTAAATCCCTGTGATCTTAGTGTACTTTTATGATTTTTTTTAGGATTTGGTGATGCATTCTTTCATTATTCATTTCTTCATCATCAGTCAGTCTTTGGAGGTGTTATTTTCATTATTGGTTTATTACACTTGATTTAGTTGGATGTTAATGATGAATCATTGGTATTCAAAGTTTCTCATGAAGCCCTTTTATCTCTTTGGTTTTTTATTTGAATTTTCACCAGTTAGGGCATCGTCTCTTCCATGAGGGTGTATTTTTTGAAGTTCACTGATGTGGTGAGCTAGGGCATACAAGTTTTGATGTAAACTAGGGTATGAATCCAAAATGTTTAAATATGAGTGCATCGAGTTTGGAATTTATTCACTATGGTTGATTTCCTTGCAAACCCTAGTTATGTTTGTTTTTTCCCTAATTTTGGTTTTAGAAGGTTTGATAGTGATATAAGCACTTTGTGATGGATTTGAAATTGCATTACCAAAAATTGTGCTTGCATTCTGGTTTGTGAAAGCATCCAAATCATGGGTTCAAATTGAAAATTTAAGTTAGGAATTTTAGTGTGAAATTGAAGAAACAAAGATAAATTTGGAACTTCGAAAAATATGCCTACATGCGGAATCTCTTAAGGTCAATCCTTTCAAGAAATTTGCACCCTTACGAATTCTTTCAACCCGTCAAACTTCTAGATCCTTGAGTTTGTTTTAGGTGGAATTGATGCATGAATGTTACTTCAATTTTACCTAGGGATTACTTTATGGAATTAATGAAATATCACAAGTTGTGTCTTAGTCGAGTTCCATCCTTCAAAAATTTTGTCATGTCACAGATTCTTTGAGTTTCTAGTTGTTCAGAAAATCTGACTGCTCATGGATTCTCTAAAATCCTTCAAGGCTCAAAAATCTCTAGCCTATGTGTGGTGTGAATGAATGCATGAATATGATTTGATCATTTGAGTGAAAGTGATTGTATGAATTTTGCAAGTGAATGATGAATTTAATTTCAATTGAATTTACCTTTTCAAAAAATCTCTTATCCTCTGGATTCCCCAAGTGTCTATAATTTTGAAGAATCTGCTTGGTAGCAGATTTCTTGAAATCTTTCCATGCCTAAAATCCCCGAAGAAGCAAATATCCCAAAGATTGTTTGATATATAATTTAAATGGATTTGTATTGGAATTTTAAGGTTTCCATGATGAATTGAGATAAATTATGTAATTTTTATTGATCATCTTATTGATATGTTGAATTTAAATGGTAATTATTATTTCCTTCTAACAGATGTAGGTTGAGTCTAGTCTAGCAAAGGGATCTAAGGAAAAGACATTTGAGGCTAGTCTCGAAGAACCTCAAAGCATATTTGAAAAGATGAAGTATGATTTCAAGGGCATCTGGCCTAAACCTAAGATTCTTTCAACATGGAGCAAGATCAGTGATACTAACATGGGACATGTAGATTATGGGTATGTGTAGGATCATCATGGAAAAAATAGACCCTTAAGTGGCAAAAAATTTAGAAAAGTTAGAGTTAGGTACCTTGACGAAAAAAATTGAATAAGTTATCTATATTATTTCAAAAATATGTAAGAATAGAATCTCTAGAAAATTGAATTTAGTTTCTAAACTACTAGGGTTATTTAATAAAAAAAAAATCTACTTGGTGAAAATTGGAAATTTCAATGCAGTAGTACTTAAATTTTAGGGAAAAAACAAGAAGTAGGTGTCTGTCTGACCACCCTAACCACAATAAAATGGTAAAAAAAAAAATAATATTTTAGATATAAGTAGATGACTCATGTCCTAATGTGATGCATATTTTAAAAAAAAAATTTCCAAGTAAATAATTAATTATGAATTTTTATTACAACTTTTAAAAAATATTAAAAACTCGTATGTCTGACCACTTTAACTTGGTCAAAAGTTCATGAAATTATTTTCTTTTTTAATCTTATAGTATGCAAAGCATAGAATGTGACACGTTTTGGATTCAAAAAATGTGATATCATTTGAAAGCTATAGATGTTTTTCAATCAACCTATCAATTAGGACTTTAGTTGTAATTCAAATAGAAAATGAATAATAATTATTTACTAAATTCAAAGTAAAGCATAATTTATATTGGTGGAAAGCTGAGAATCTCCTTTAAAAACCATTTTTGTTTCATCAATTTTGGATAAACAAAAAGTCATCAGCCACATACCCTACACATACCCATCATATCACCACTTTTTTTCCCATCGTGATCCTACACATATCGTTATGATGACTTTAAGTAGAGAATGTTTGGGAATGCACCTTCCTAGCTAGCTCAAATCATTACCCATACAAAACTGGCTCAAGGTATGGGATTTCCACCCACATTGCAATGTCTAGAGTTAGTCTTGGAGTGTGCTAAACACTATGATTTAGAAAATAGAATGATTGTTGGGCCTCTAGGAAGGATCATGGAAAATTTGACTGAAGAATTTATAGTAGATACCTTTATCATTAGGCCACATTAGAAGTTGATGAGGATCAACATAAAGGAGGTGAAGGAATTCTATGCAAAGGATCTTGATAAGGCTTTGGCTATGATGAATAATAATTAGATTGCTAAGCCAAAATCACACTACTCAAAGTTTCCCAAGCAATTGTACAAGAGTGACTTCAAAGAAGAATATAATGATATGATTACCCTCTTGGGAAAGATAATGGGATTAGAAGATGCATTTATATTTCAGAACTAGATGTTTTATGCTATCCCATAGATTGTGAAGGGACCCATTATCACTAGGTAGACATCTTAACTGACAACCTGGACTTGCAACTTAGGAATGTGAAAGAAACAAATAAGTTTACCATGATCTCCTACCTTGTATATTTATTGGACAAGAAGAATAAGTAAAAATGATTGAGCCACAAAGGAGTCCTTGGTAAGGACAAGATATGTGATATTTTCCCTAAACTCCAATTCAATACTTCCAATTATAGGAGGGTAAATGATTTTTTGTTCATGTATATCATAAGATTGTTACAAGATGCTCTACATAACAAGATTTCAACACATGCAATGGATCTAATAAAGAAGTATGGAGAATAGTTTAATTAGTTTCCAAAGTTCTCCTATATCAAAGTGCAAGGATCACCAACAGTGCCCATGAGATTACCATGATATCCAACAAATATGCTCATTTTTCTAGAATTAACTAGGTAGCAGGTGGCCTTTGATGCAATTGTAAAGGATATGCACAAGATATTTCTTGGAGTGGAATTATCATTAAGGATTGGAGTCCTTAAGACCCATCCCTCAATTCAAACTGCTTATTATTCTAAGAAGGAAATGGTGTAATTTAACTTATATTCACATACAAACAGGCATAGCTTTGATCCTAATGGAATTTCCCAAAAGCAAGCCAGTAGAGAATATAGGCAATGGATTCATAAAGAGGATTATTAGGCTAATTATAGAGATGAGATTGAGGTAGTCACGAGAAGGTCTCCTAGGTTGTCCTTGAGATTGATTATATTGCACAAAATTTCTAATGTCCTTGATCAAGTTTATGATGATGAAGATCTCCTGCAACACCATGACTATTATCAATATAAGGATAAACCACTCCCTATTTTCAATTGGTTTGAGGAATAGGTAGTTAACTTGAATGTGCTTAATTCCCATGTATTGAATTAATCCAAGTTGTGGGTAAAGAATAAGATTCTAGATTTGGAGGCAAGTGTCAGCAAGTTTACATATGATTTGATGGGATATCTTGAGTCCAATTCAGAAGAAGAGGAAGAAACAACCAAAGATGACACAACTGAGCTCCATTCAGAGGAAGAAGTGGAGGAAACACAATTCCATATTAAAAGAAGAACTAGGATCCAAGCCAAGGGTAATGAGAATAGGAAACCTATTGCCAAGGCTAGATGGCCGTCCAAGGAAATCATTGAAGAAGGTACTGAAAGGAGAAGAATCATTACTAAAGGTAAGAGAATGACCCGATCAAAGAAAGCTAGTGTTGCTGAGAAAGGAACCACCCAAACCAAGGTGGTTGATATTGGGAGTTCTAGAGAGAGATCATAGGTTTATGTGAGAAGAAATTCCCCAAGAAAAAAGACCTATCCTGTCTAGAATATGGAAGATGTAATGAATAAATGAAAGGAACACACTAAAGAGGAACCTATTGATTATATTTCAACGGGAGCATCTACAGGAAATAATTCTCCTCCTTTATCTCTTGTCCAAAATGTGTAAGTTGATGAAGATACTACCAATCAAGAGGGTAATGTCCCTAATGAACTTGGACAACAGAATGAAGAAGAGGGCAATCCTGATAACCTTGAAGAGGAGATGGCAAATGAAGAAATGCCTGCACCCAAAGGTGAGCAGTTAAGTGATTTTTGGAAGCAGTTGGAAGAAAATGAGGTACAAAGTAAGGTGGAAACATCATAGGTGATAGTTGAAATGCCTTCCCAGTCTCTAGTGTGTGAACATATTGACATATCACATGTGGAGGATAAGAGTGAGGACAAGCATGATGGAGATGAGGAATGAAAAAAGTAAGGGGAGGATAATAAGGATGTAAAAAATGTTGAAAATTTTCCCTCCAATAACCAGTTAGAGCAATATGTTCCTTCAAAGGAATGAAGAAATGGAACAACCAACTACCCTAGAATGGCTAGAGAAGAGGCTAAAATAGAAGGCCATTATTGTGGAGGATGAAACTCCAAACTGAGATAAATTTCTTGAAAGTTGGGAACAACCCAAGGAGAGGAAACGGGATAGAACAATTTCTAAGTCCTCAAGAGATGAATTCAATAACAAAATTATTCATGTTGTTACTCTTATAGATGATAAGTACAAAGATGAGGTTAGACCCTTAGACTACAAAGTGAAAACTATTAATCTTGGTCCATCCACAAAAAAAGCAGCAGAAAGAAGATTTTCAAGAGTCAACTCAGACAATCCTTAGAAGATTAGATAAGGAAACAAAGGAGAAGAAAGAGTTGCAAAGGAAATTAAAGGAAGTGCTCAGATATGTTTAACATTATGTAAAACCCCTATAGGCATAGAGTAGTGAAGGATCTTCATTTTTAGAGGGGCTATTTTCAAAGGATTTTGTATCAGAGATTGAGAAGATGAAATATTTTGTGAGGGACACTCAATATTGGTTGCAAAGTGTGATTCAAAGAGGAGATGCCATGATTTAAAAGGTATTGCAAATGTATGAAAATGTATCCTCCCTCTCTGATGATATAACACAATTTCTTGTTGAGTGTCAAAATCTAGATGACACTATCATCAGAGAACTAGAGAAAGTTTTTGAGGTTCATATAGATGTGTTGATTGAGGAAGGTGTTCTCACAGTGGAGAATACTAGTAAAGCCATGGACTGGATAGAAGCATTCAATTTCAGAAATGAGCTTAGCATGAAGTCACCAAAGAAGATATCTAAGTCCTAAAATAAAGCGAAAGAAATTTCTGATAGTTGCACTGCCTTTCTGGAAATTGTTACTTGTAGAAAAAAACCTGGGAAGAAGAACTTAAATGTGGGACAATTATAGAAGTGGTGGCAGGAAATCTATTCTCCAAGTGATAGTGGACCTATAATAAAAGATCAACATGAAGATGTTGCAATTTATATTTCCATTTTGGATAGATATCAGGGGCTTTATGGTGATTGGGAGAAAACTTTGGATAAATATGGAGGATAATTAAATATAATTAAAGCAATTATTCAACTAATATGAATCCCATCACAAGCATACCTTGACTTAGTAATTTCAAAAGTTCAAGAAATTTCTAGGTGGGAAGAAGATAAGGACAAAGAGGACAACTAGACTTGGTTGCCTTAAAGAATGTGTCATCTACATCAAGCTTGCTTGGGATGCAAGTCGGCCACATCTTGGATTTTGTGCCATGCAATATATTTTATTATTAAAATTTATTTTTAGGCTGACCTTTGTATTATTTTATTATAAACTTTTATTAGGGTATTTTGAAAAAGTGTCAAGGCTGACCTGTCTGGCTGACCTAATTGTAAACCTAATTCATATCTCTCTTGGGATGACTTGACTTGAGGGTCTCTATAAATTTAGGTGTCTTCCTCATTTGTAAGGTGAATAGTCAATATCCAATAGTTGATAGTACATAGTTGAGTAGAGTTTTCAGTTATAGATGTACAGTTTACTACTTGAGATACTTGAATTGTTGCATATTTTAGTGAAGCTAATACAATTTAAGATATTGTTCTTTGGTGTTCTTTCTGTCATTCATCTATGCATGGTTCTTGTGTCTCCTTTTTATTTTGAAGTATTAAGTAAGTTAGTTCATGATTAATCTTAGAACTAGTTGCAGTTCATTTATGTTAATGATAAAGTATTTGAGGTGTTGAGCAATCTTTGGTCCATACTTTTAGTGATCTATTGGTTGCATATTGTTGTGTAAAGTTAGCTCGAGCCTACTCTACTTTGCACTCAAGTTCAGTTGTGAATGTTTGAATGCATGTTTAAATATTTACAATCTCAAAATCATTTGATTCCTTTGGAGATTGCACTATCTTTGTGATGCTATGGATTTAATCTTGGTTAAGCAGATATTGGTTCTAGAAGATTGGTCCATCTTGAACACTCCATTATTTGCATACTTGATCTTAGGTTTTAGATTATATATCATTCTCAAACCCTACATATTTTTCTATTTCTTTTAAATCATTATTAGAGCAATATTCACAAAGCATCACTAGTATTGTTACATTTGATGAGTTTTATGCTTCCAAAATTTTATTTGTAAGGCCCCTTGTGATTACCAACATTTTCACATCTTCAATGAGTTGTTTTGCATTGTCAAGACCTGATATTAGAGACCTTGGGGTTATTTCTTGAGGCTTTGTGATAAAAAAATACCTTTCAAGAGAGATAGGATACTAGTATTCTGTTTGAGTTGTTGCAGTGCTAAAAACACCATCAACATGGCCCTACATTAGCTATCATCTCATCCATTGGGAATACAAGAGCTGACTATGATACTATTCACCACCCTTCATAAGAATCTATGTTACCAATGTCATCAGTGTCAGAAACTGGAGGCATATCATGATCCGAGTACTTGGATTCACTATAGATGACATCCTCGACAATGAACCCTCTAGAATCACTGGGTCTCCGAGCACTCTATACTAATCTCTTGAAAAAGGGTTATGCCTTGGGTGCTATCTAAACCTGTCCAAACTGTTGCATGATGCGATCATAGTAGAAAGGTCATGCTATGTAATTGTGTCTTCCTCTGAAAAAATATAAATATGCAATCTCCTCATCTATCGAGTCTCATCCTCCCACTATAGCACAAGCTAGTAAGGTATCCATAGGATATCATCCTCATCTATTTGATCAAATCAAACTCTCCAAAAATGTAAGTCATGATACTACCATAGCTTCCATAATGGATAGTTGAAAGCTTGAGGATACCCTAGGGTTGTCAGGCATGGAAACCCTATTCGCCTAGTACATGTGATATGCTTTAGGCACCATGCCTACAACAACATATAGTGTACCATATTATTGGCCTCCTGAAATGGAAACCATCCAAGATCATAATACAAACACACTAGGACACTGCGCCCTGAAGCATACACATTCCTATGCTCTACCATCCCTCAAATCATGTGTACTATTCCTCCCTCTAAGTGTGCTCCCCATCCATCAAGGAAAAGTACTAGTGCTACTATGAACATCATAATCCATGCAACCAGTGGAGCCCATGAGTATAGTAGTATTGCTAGATCAATCTATGGCCTCACCATACCATCATGTACTAGACCTCCAAGGAAGTACTGCATGTCATATTTCATCTCCTAGAATGACCACTCCACTAGGAAATGTACTTTCTCACCTCAAAACGAAACTTGGAGTATACGATGTACATCCTCTAGTGTAATGGTCATCTTTCCTTTAGGAAGATGAAACATGCATGTGTTTGTGTTCCATCGATGTGTTGATTCCATCAACATAGGATCATAGTACCTCATGGGGACATGAGGTACGACCTTTATAATCTCGTAGTATTCAAGATATTTGTCTCCTCTATTGAAAGAGTGGAGGCAAGGTCTTGGAGGTGAATGATTTGTCTACCACCCAGACACTGCTGCGAATGGGTAGGAATCTAACAAAAAAGAAAAAAATTGTCCTATAAGCATTCTAAAATATTAAATCCTTACATCAAAAATAAAAAAAAGCGTACTAAATTTTTTCTAGTGTACTATCCTAAAGTTCCTAGACACTTTAGACCCCTTTTGGGACAATTTGCGAAGAAATGTGACACTTTTCAAACAAAAGGGACACTTTGCGAAAAAAAGGGGATACTTTGCCAACTTTTTTCCAAGGCCCTAAATTAACCTAGAAATACATATAAATCATAAAATAAATGTGTAAGGACAAAGCTAAGGAAAAAAAAGCAACTCACCTAATGATAATGCTCATCTTGGGCCACCTGATCTTGCAGGACATCCAATATTGCAAGCTCATAGTCTCATCAGCTCGACATCTTCAATCACTATTCACCATACTTAAGCTACAAGAAGGTAAATGAAAAAATAGTCAAAATTTACTTCACTTTTTACTCTTATATAAGTTAAAATTAGGGTTTTTACTATATTAGGGCTAAAAAATACCTTTCATTCAAACCAACATAATAGGAACTAGAGAGCTTCATTTTTTACACCATTTATTGCATTGGAATCATATTTTTGCTCTCATCCTCATCAAATGTCTATCATCATGTGGTATGGTACTTGGAAATATCCTATGATATGACCTACCTTATTTGATGTGGTTAGAATGCTACCTTGATTCCACCTCTGTAAAGCAAGTGAAATGAAGGGGGGCATACATCTACCCTCAAATTTGATTTCTAGAAGTTAGATAAGAGCATTTTTTGGGACAAGTAATGAATTCATGTTGTAGGATGCAGTTCCTAACATTGTGGTTTTGCCGATAGCTACAGTGGGGGCTTCATTCTCCCATATGAGTATCCTTTTATGAAATAAAGTGTACAGTCCATAGTCATTTAGCTTGCATATGCACATAGAGTTGAATATGTGCACTAAAGTGGGGGATAAATGTGTCAATGGAGATTGTACTCCCTTCATGGAGATAGTACAATTCCTTGCCTAATTTGGACCTATTTTGGTACCCTTGCATTAATTACCATTTAAATCATCATTTATAGGCCCCTAATTCCAATTATTTCATATCTCAAGGCTTATTTTAGCTAAAAAGTTGACAAAATTATTTAAAACATCAAAAATACTAAAAATCCACCTCAAAAATCTAAGATGGGATTCATTCACCACCTTGAGTGAATGATTCCCCTAGGTGGGACCCATTTACCACCTTGGGAAAATGAGTCCCATTTGGGGACTTTTTAAGTTTTGATCAAGAAAATCACCTTTTTTAATTCAAACTTTTGGTTGAGGTCAGCCTTTGAGATCTAAATAATAGTAAATTAGGTTTTAATACCTATATAAGCAAGTTTCTAAGTCAGTTTTATCATCTAAGCAAGCATTTTCAAGAGAAAATTCAAGACACAAGCATCAAGAATCTTCAAGCATTGTTTAACAAGAGCAGTAAAGTTTCAAAAGAAAGCAAATTTTGAGACTTGGAGTAGCATTAAGGTGTTTTTGTAGGTCTTCAAGCTCACTTAAATTGAAGATATAGCATTTTCAAGGGTTGATCATGGTTGTCTATGGTGAATCATGATGGATTCTAGGTTGAGAAGATGCAACTAGCTGTCAAGTCAAGCCTAAGGACTTGTTTCTTAAGTGATTCCATCCTCCATTATCACTCTACTTTTATCCTAATGAAGGTACAAAAATTATTGAGGCTTACTTGGGTGATTAGAGGTCTCTTTAAGTGGGCCATTAATTTTAATATTTCCATTTATGCATTTCATTCTTACACATTAGAATAGGGTTGCATCATGTTTCAGAATTTTTAGTCTTAGACACACTTATGGCTAGGGTTTATGTTCATATTTACATTCAAGTTCCATTATTTCTATCAAGGTTTAATTACCAATCTAGTGGTTTGACTGAGGAAAACCCCCCATAAGAAAATGAAGTCTATATTTTTTTGTAGGTATTTTCTCATATTCAAATTCGAAAATTAGTTTGGAAGGGAAGGAAAAAGATTGGAGTATAGATCTCAACCTTAAATTCCTAAAAAGTGGAACAAGAATGATTTTCTAGAAGTGGCGAATGAGTCCCACTATAGGTGTTTTTTATAATTGTTTGCAAATTCAGATACTCTTTTCTATGAAATTGATTATTGTGTAGAAATCCATATTTAGGACTGATTCACCCAAATTGGTGAATGAGTCCCAATAGGTCAAAACATCATTTTTTCTGGTGTTTTAAACCTCCTTCCAGCCATCTCTAGATTTTTATATGCACATATTCCTTTCTGTAACTTTTTGTTTTATTTTATTTGCATTTCTAGTTCATTTAGTGAAGCTTTGCATTGAATTAGGGTTTTTTATTTCATCTTGCATTATACTTGCATTTCATTTTCCTTTCCAAGTCTTAACTTGGTGGTGAACCCTCCATTAGTTTACATTTAGCCCCTTGGACATCCCTATTGCAAGATTTGTTTCTCCTTTGCATTGAGATCTCTAGGGTTATCCTTTAATGGAATAGCTTGAAAGTGGGTGTGCTCTATGTCCTAAACCATACAATAGCACTTAATACCCCATTTTAAGAGGTTCCTGATTAACATATCAAGTAATGATTATTTTTGCCTCATTCTTTCATGCCTCAATTATAGTACTCCTAACAAGTGGGTTAATCGACAATCTAGAACAATAATTACCCACAAGCTTAACATAAGCCATTTATCATCTCCTTTTAGTTAGCCCTTCCTAAATTTTTCCTTCTATATTTTTAACTCCATTCCTTCCACCCATTGTGCTAAATCTTGCATGCTAAGATCCCTCTTTTGTCTCTATTCATTTACCTTGCAAGCATAATCGGGGCCCAAGAAAATGATCTGAACCTCCATGTTACATCTTTCTTAAATAAAATATAAAATTGTGGAAAAATTTCAAGGAAGTTTGCCTCACCCTTTTTTCCAAGCTATGTGGGGTCATGGAAATAATCTAGCCTCCAAATTTTGTAATTCCTAGAATGCTAGTAATGTTATTGTTGGTTGTATTTTTTTTGAAGTTACTACTAGCCTTATTGTGAAAGCCATGTGACTTCAATGCAAGGGTCTTAAGGTTGCAAAGATCTACAATGGGATGCACTAGAAATTTAAACACAATTTTTTTTTAGGAAGGTGAGAAAACAATGTTTCTGTAGAATGGTTACAATAGGGAGAAATTACCTCCTCGTACAACCTGATAAGTATTCACCTAATCTGTTATTTCACTCTCGATGGTATGTATGCTACTATACATGATTACCATTTTACATTACTAAGCTATGTTCATCACAAATAATGGATAAATGTTCATTTTTCCTACTTTCTTCCCTTAAACCTACACTCCTAAAGGTGCCTATAATCCCTTGCATCAAGGATTTTTCAATACGCTCTATAATTTTACACGTGATGCTACTCATTAGTAGAACCCTACCCCAAATTTTTCTTCTGAGGCATTACAACTAATTAAAAATCCCCTATAGTCTTCCCATAAATCCCTCTCATCAATTTCTAAACCAAAATCCAAACAAGGGCACCTCCTGCCTCCACTTCCCCAAATCCCCCCTCTGAGGTGGTCACAAAGACTACAAACCCTCAAAAAAGACTTACATCCCCACCTATTAAGGGTGTGAAAAATTAGAAGGTGGAGCTCCCTAGCTCTATAACTATTAAAATTGGGGATGATCTAGAGCCTTGCCATATGGGTTCGAACAGTAGTGGGTCCAACAAGAGATACTCTACTAGACTAGCTAGTGTAAGCCAAATTAATAAATGGAAAGAAACTAAAGGGAAAAGATTAGAGGTTGATGATGTGGGTCTAGTTGATTCAGATGATGACTTCCTTCTTGAGTGTGAGGAAGATAGTTAGGATAATTCAGAGTTGGAGGATGAAGATTAGGCTTTCAATTTTGAAGAGGAGGGGGAGATTACTAGTGATGAAGAATTATTAGGAGAAAATAATAAATAGGATTTGAATGAAGTGGAATGGGAAGAGGATGATGGAATTGATAAGATTAATGTTGAGATTGAGGAAATGGAAAATGAAAAGGACACCTGCATTGACCTTGACAAAAATGTGGAAGATAAAGAGCATAAAATGTTAGCAACCCCTTGGAGGACGAGCTTGAAGGTCATGGTGAGGACATCAAAAGAATGATTGTTTTCCTTGAAGAATCCATTGGAAAAATTACTATGATGGTGGATGAGATAATACAAAATTCCATCTTCAGAATGATGTTTTGGAAGTCTAAAATTAGAAAAAATAAAAGGAAATTTGGGAAATTTGGTAGACACACAAGATAAATAGTATGGGGGTGGATCAGTTATACATCAAAAATTTAAATAATTATTAACAATCAAACCCTTATTACCATTAGAATAACATAAACAAATGAAACACAAACACATTCAACATGATAAATAAGAGAAAACCTAGTTTACATGGAAAACCCTAATCATGGAAAAACCACAATGAGGATTAGTTGACATACATATGAATATCAACACTGAATACAATAGGATTACTACTAGAAGGGATTATTACCTAAAAGTGAAGAATGAATCACTACCCATAACACAAAAGAATAGAAAAATATTGTTATAGAGAGATTCACTATCTTAGAGTAACAAGAAAATATCCACCACTCCAACTATACACCATTTGCAACCTTATGCATCTAATTGAAAGGAGGGGTAATGAACTCTAAGTTCCACTAGAGATACTCAAATGTATATTTTGGAAGAGCCTTTGTGAAAATACTTTCATTTTGATCCTTTGTAGGCACATACTCTAGCTTCACCCCATTCTCTACAACTTTCTGTCTTAGAAAGTGATACCAGATAGATATATAATTTGTCTTTGAATGCATTATAGAGTTTTTTGAAATATTGATGGCACTTTTTTTATCACATAGGATAGAAATAGGTTTATCACAAGACACCTTGATATCCTTTAATTTTTATTTCACCCACAACACCTGTGTGCAACATGATGTTGTTGCAATATAATATGCCTCTGCAGTAGATAAGGACACTAAATCTTGCTTCTTACTCAACCAAGAAACCAACCTACTTCAAGGAAAGAAAGAAACTCCACTTGCACTTCTCCTAGATCATATATCCAATTTTCCCAATGTACATATGTATAAGCACTTTAAAAGAAATTAGTATGCCTAGCATATGATAGGACAAAATCTAGAGTTCCCTTCAAGTATCTAAATATCTTTTTAACTAGTACAACATGTGATTCTTCAGGATCTTCTTGAAATATTTCCACAAGAAAAACTATATGCATGATATATGGTCTAGTAATAGTAAGTTATAGCAGTCCACCAATCATTGATCTATACTTTCTTTGATATGTCTTAGGAGATTCATTATTTTTTCTCTACTTGCAAATAGTAACCATGGGAGTGCACACTAGTTTAGAATCCTTCATTTTGAATGTCTTCAACATTTCCTTGACATAATTTGACTATGAAATGAAAATTCCTTTTTTTGATTGATAGATTTGTAACCAAAGGATGAAATTCATATCCCTAAACATTGGCATCTGAAATGCTTTTTTGCATCTGCTTTGCAAATATCTTACACATGCCTTCATTTCCTCCAAAGGTCATGCCATAAACATAAAAAACCACAATAAAGATCTGATCTCCCTCAACCTTGAAATAAATATTTCTATATATAGTACCCTTTTTGAACCCCTGATACAATAAGTATATATCCAATCTTACATATCAAGATCTAGGATATTTTTTTAAGTCCATGTAATGCCTTTTTTAATCTGCAGAACCTACTAGCATCTTCTGACAATGAAAAAACTTCAAGTTGTTTAATTCAAACCTATTCTTCTAACTCACAAATTCAAGAAGCCATAATTGACTTCCATATGATACACTTTGAACTCGTTATGTGCTACAAAATTCAAACACATTCTAATGGATTCCATTCTTTCCACCAATGAAAAATTCCCTTCAAAATATATTGCATTCACTTGTGAGTAGCCCTTACACACAAGTATAGCATTCTTTTTAACAACCTTTCCACCCTCATTCAGTTTGTTCCTAAAAAACCATTTAGTTCCTATCACATTCTTGTTTGCTATCTTGGGACAAATTCCCAAGCCTGATCTACTTGATTTGTCTCAAATATTTTTCCTTAGATTTGATCCAATTCACATCCTTGCATTCCTTAGTTACAATTTTAGGTTCCTCTTCTAAAATTAAATAAAACCTTACTTGTTCCTCTTTCATAGCAATTTTTTTTCTTGTCAACACACCTTTTCTCTTATCTCCAATGATTTTATCTTTAGAATGATTCTTCTATACATTCTTAGGAGTCTTAGGCATCCTTTCTCAAAAAAATTCCTCTTCAACATTCATCTCTTTTTCTTTCTCTTCCTCCTTTCCTTCTTCATTGCAAGTGGGTTCATCAGATTCGTATCCTTCTATCAAAACAAAACATTGTTGTGGTTCTTCATCTACTTTGACACTTGCACTTTCAAAAATCTTCTTCAACCTTTTGTTATAGCATGTGTATACCTTGATTTTTATAGTGTATCTAGGGAAGATTCCTTCATGGGATCTTGCATCAAAATTTCCTAACTTTTCTTCATCTCTTTTGATATGGAATTTACATTCAAACGCTCTTAAATATTTCACAGTAGGAGGTTTTCCATAAAATAACTCATGAGTCTTTGAACTATTCACACTTTTTTGTACTCTATTAAATATGTATACTATAGTATGAATTCCTTCTCTCCAATGGGCATCTGGTAGATTTTCATCCTTCATCATGGCTCTTGCTACTTTTTGAACTATTGTGTTCTTCCTCTCTGCAACTCAATTCTACTAAGGAGTTCTAAGAGTTGATAACTACATCTTTATTCCACGATCTTCACAAAAACTACTAAAATTATTGGAGGTGAACTCACAACCTCTGTTAGACCTCAAGCACTTGATTTTCAAAACTATTGCATTCTCAATGATAGATTTAAATTATTTAAACATATCTAGAGCTTCTTATTTTTTTTTTTGAGAAATGTCACCCAAGTCATTCTAGAATAATCATCCATTAATAACATGATTTACCTATTACCTTGAGATCTTCTTATTCTAGTAGGTCCACATAGGTCTGTATGCACCAACTCTAAATTTCTTATGATAGAATATTCTTTAGTTCTAAACCTATTCTTTGTTTTCTTTCCAAACTGTCAGCCTTTGTAGATTGCATTGATAGGCCTTGTAATGCTTGGTAGACCTCTCAAAACATCAGTATAAATGATCTTTACTAGGCTATCAAAGTAAATGTGACCCATTCTTCTATGATATAGCTAGATTTCATTTATTTGTGACATAAAGCACTTAACATCACCATCTTTTACCTGATAAACATTGCCTTATATCCTTGTTCCTATAGCAACGAAAGTTCTAGATCTTCCTTTTCTGATTTCACAACAATCATCTTAAAACACAAAATTGTATTCTTTGCTACACATTTTTCATACACTGAGAAGATTATGTTAGAGACCCTTGACATAAAAACATCATCTATTTCTTGCTTTCCATCATAGCTAATTGAACCTTTTCCATAGATCTTAGCAGATGTATCATAACCAAACTTAAGAAGACCACCATCAGACTTTTGAATTTTAACAAACTTACTCTTATCACCTATCATATGATTTGAGCATTGAAACTATAAATTATCCAATAGTTTCTCTCCTCTCTTGCATGAAAGTAGTCAACATAGTTCCTTCAATATTATGGCCTATTTCTAGATGACTTTCCTTCACACATATTTTAGGATTAGTAGAATTGGTTCCCACATTTAAATCCATTAATAAGCATTCATCACTATGCTCATCAGGATAGTTTGATTCCTCATTATAAGATACACCATCATTTTTTTCAACATAATAAATTTTCTTGATAGATTTACCTTTATGATCCCTTTGTTTTCCATTTTCAAGTTTGATTTGAAATTTAGAAGAATAATGATCTATCTTTCCATAATTGAAACACTTAAAAGGTAACTTTCCTCTATATTCACTTGTACTCTTTTTCAATCTCCTTACAAAATTTGCTTCCACCTCATTAACATCATCAGGATTTGATTCATCATCCTTCTCTACCTTGTTGAATTTAAAGATAGTTTCTTTCTTTGTAGCATATTCACAAAAATATCTCAATTCAAAAGAAATTAAAGCACCAAACATCTAATCTCTAGAATATTGATCTAAATTTTGAGCTTCTTGAATAGCATAATCTTTAGAACTATAAAATTTAGGAAGAGTTCTCAATACCCTATTTACAAGCTCACTTTGTTCCAGCTTACCACCAATACCATGCATCACATTAACAACTTCATCCACTTTGAGAATTAGGTTGTAATGTCTTCATCTTCTGACATCCTTAGGTTTTCAAATTTATCTTTGAAATTATGCATCTTTGCTTGCTTGGCCTTATCATCTCATTCATAAATGCTCTAAAACTTCACCTAGACCTCTTTAGTATTTTTTGGATTTATCAAATTTCTAATTTGACAATAAGATAGACCACTCAATATAGAATTGTTTTCTTTTATATTATTCTCATAATCATTGAACTCATCATCACTTGCCAAACCATTAGCAGACATAGTATATCTAGTTTCATCTGACTTCTAGACTATAAACCCTAGAGAGAAAAAAAAGGATTCCATCCTTGCTTTCCAATAAGAATAATTAATTTCATCAAACTAGGAGCTTTGAAACCCTCCCTTTGTGCCATCTAGATCTACCTCAAGTGGTTAAGCTTCTTCCAAGGAACCATAACTTTGATACAAATTGTTAGACACACAAGATAATTAAGAGGGGGGTGAATCAGTTGTACATTAAAACTTTAAAACCTCATTAACCATCAAACCATTATTACCATAAAAAAAATGCAAAAAAATAAAACATAAATAGATTCAACATCACAAAAAAGATAACATGAGATTTACATGGAAAATACTAATCAAGGAAAAACCACGCTGAAGATTAGATCAGATATACATGAATAGAAACACTGAATATAATAGACTCATTACTGGAAGGGATCACTACTCAAAAGAGAAGAATGGCTAAATTCCAAGGGCTCACTACACAAAGGAATCATTGTTCGAAAGAAGGAAGAATAAAAGAAGATTGTTATAGAGAGATTCAATATCTTAGAGAAATAGGGAAAAATCCACCATTGTAACTCTACACCATCTGCAACCTTTGTCTCACTACCTCTAACAACTTCAAGCACACTAAAATGTACACACCTCTCGCTCATTACATGTGGTAGCCTTAGGCATTTAAGCTCACACTAAATAATCAAAATTGATTACATTGGTTTAATACAACCCTGACACATCTCCCACACATATATCCAATAATTAATCTTTCTTATATATCCTCCACAACCTCCAAAGCCTTATCCATGTCAGTAACAATGGTGTAGGAGCACCTAATATGTAATTTTTGCTCAACTAATCATTTTTTTGCAATTTTGGAGTCCTTGTGGTATTAGGGGGTTAATAAGGTTTTTAATGACCATTATTAATGTTTTAATACCATTTTCAATCCATTTTGGGAACAGGTTTTTACTTTTTTGCAATTTTTAAAAAATTGTCAAAGTTGCTATTTTGGGTGTAATGCATTTTGAGCAACTTGGAAAAATGGTGGAAATTCATTAATGTAAGTGGGGAAAATTATTTGTAATAGATGGAAAATATTGTAATAAGAATGATTGATTCTTCCATAGTTGGGCATTGAAAATTGGAAGAGATTTTTGGTGTTTGAACAAGAATTTGGAGAACTTTTCTTTGTTTTTCCTATGTAGCAGAAAGTTCCTTGCACTTGTATGACCTGTACGGCCATGCCCATGGAATGAAATCAATTGAATGTTGAATTAATTTGTTTCTTCTTTCTTTTTTCATTGGTTTCATGCATTTTTATTGAGATATAAGAAAGATATTCAAATTTTACCAAAAACTACCCAAACCCTAGGTAGATTGATAATGAGGTGGAAAAAATGTGATAACTTTGTTGTTGACCTTTGAAAATTCTTGTAAACTTGTACAAAATTTTGTGTTGATATATATTTTGATTAAGCTTTCCTTTTATGTCTTCAAATGCTCACATATAGGAGGAATATTCACCAATTTGCTTCAAGAAAGCACAAAAAAGGGTTTCTAACTCTATAATAGTCCATGTTTGACCAAAAAAATCCAAATTGTTGCCCCCATGTTTTAGGTTTTAAGAGCAAGTTTTCAAGAATGAAAAAGAATGCACATTTTCACCATTTGGAATGAAACCCTATTTGTGATGTGTTTAGTTTTCCTTTCCTTTCCATCATTTTGGTTTTAGAGCATAGGTTGGATTAGAACAAGGGAAAGGTTGAAGTGAGAAGAATAAAAAATTCCTCCAAAAGGAAATTCAGTTGCTAGAGAATTGAATAAATTGAAGGAGAAACATGTAAGAGAGATGAAAGAATTTAAAGAAGCCCTTCAATCTAGACTTGATGCAGTTAAAACCAGTTAGAGGAGAGGTGTGGTCATAGGTGATATGAATGATTGAGAAGAAGAAGAAGAAGAGGGAAAGAGGAAAGTTCCCAAGGGTCTGAGGAAGAGATGGATCCTAATGAATTGAGGATGGCAAGGTTATTGAAGGAAGTTAAGGGAGAAGGCCCTAAAATCAAAATGGATTTACTAGTGTATGGAGGGAAATTGGATGGTGAAGAGCTCCTAGATTGGATAGGAGCAATGGATAACTACTTTGAGTATGAAGAGGTACCAGAGGAACAAAGGGTAAAATTGGCCAAGACATAGTTGAAGGGCCATCCTTTTCTTTGGTGGGATTTTGTGCAAGATGAAAGGAGAAGGAAAGGAAAGTCTAAGATCACCTCTTGGGATAGGATGGTGGCTAAAATCAAGAGTAAATTCCTACCTATTTACTATTCCATTTAGTTGTTCAAAAATCTCAAAAACCTCAAGCAGAAGGATATGGATGTGCAAACCTATACAGAGGAGTTCTACAAATTGACTATAAGGGAAGGTCATGTAGAAGATGATGAGGAAAAAGTGGCAAGATATCTCAATGGTTTGAGATACAATTTTTAAGATGAACTAAGCCTCACCACTCCAAGGATGATGGAAGAATTTTATCAATTGGCCATCAAGACTGTAGGAAAATTAAAGAGAAGGAAAAAGAAGCAAGGTAGAGGTAGAGGAAGGAATTCTAGAGGGAAAGGAGCATTTTCTAATTTAGGATAGTCACATGAGAGTCAAATAGAGGCAAGTAGATTCCAAGAACAAGCTATATATTCAAGAGGTGCATTTAGAAGAGGTAGATCACATTCTAGGGGAATATTTGGAAGCCAAAGAGGAGGATCAAGTGGATTTATAGGGAAATGTTATAAGTACAATAAATTCTTAGGTCATCAAGCATGGAAATGCACTGAAAACTAGTCCACTACTTCATTTGGAGGAGAAAGAAGAAATTGGTTTGCACAAGGAGAGGACAATGAGAGTGTAAACTCTCCATCACAAAATGTTGATTCAGAAGATGGTGAGTCACTCATGGTGAGGAGAACATTGGTAAAAGTTCCTATGGAGAAGGAACCCCCACAAAGGAAGTCTCTCTTTAGGATTACATGTAAATATCAAGGTAAATTTTGTAAAGTAGTTGTTGATTCAGGTAGCACTAATAGCATAGTTTCTCTAGAAATAGTAGAGAAGTTAAAACTGGAAAGAATACCACATACTACTCCTTACAAATACTCTTGGTTAAATAAGGGTCAATATATTTTTGTGAATGAACAAATTTGGGTAGATTTCCACATAGGGGGTTATAAGGATAAGCTCTTATGTGACATAATACCAATGGATGTTTTCCATTTTCTTTTGGGAAGGCCTTGGTAGTATGATAGGAATTCCAAATATGATGGCAAAAAAAACACATATGTTATAGAAAGGGATGGAGTTTCCTACACCCTTACACCATTGAAAGATGAAAGCCAAAACCCACAAGTGGAGTCTAGAGTGATTTCAATGCGTACAAAGGAGTTTTTAAAACCAATAAAAGAGGAAGAGGTAGGTAATACAATGGTGAGTAAGCCTAGGACTATTCTAATATCAACAAACATTGAAGAGTTTCCTTGGGAAGTTCAAGAGGTATTGTAGGATCATGTGGACATAGTGGTGAATTAAATTTTTGACTTTTTCCTTCCAAGGAGAGATGGTAGTCACTATATGGATTTTGCACTAGGGTCTGGCTTGTCATATACAATAGCCTATGACATACAAATTGAAGAATGCAATGTGTCTAAGGAAAGAGGTGGTGTCAACATGGATGATGCAATTGTTTGGAGGGTTGAAAATGATAGGAATTTGGATGCTAAAGGTAAGAGTATTTTTGTGAAGGAGATTAGAGAGTTGAGAAAGTAATGCTCAAGGGAAAAGGGAAGTATAGAATAGCTTAATGATCAAACTGAGTTGCAGATGGAAGATGCACAATTAGACGAGTATCCACTAAAAGTGGAGCAACAAAATAAAGTTGTAGATTCTAATGAGTGTAATGCTAAGGGTACAAAGGTTAGTTATGATTTACTTCTTTTAGAAGAGGGCAGTAACACTGGCCAAGAAACCATACTTGATGACATGATGGTTAGAAACAAAGAGAGAAGACAAAGTGCTCTTGATGAGACTATAAATTTGAGAGGTGAGCAGCCTAAGGTGAAAATGAAAAAAGAAATTGAAGAAAAAAAAGGTCATGATGCAGGTTCACATGCAGTTTCAGATGTTCATTGGGTCATAGGTCTTCCACCAAGCCAACCTTTGTGGTTGGGATGCATCTTGGACATGAAGGAGCTTAAGAGGACAATAAATCAAGTCTATTTTAAGTCTTGAGTACAATTAGAGGATCTTCCTCATGAAGATGTTACTTGGATGTTTGTAGATGATATTCCTAGGCATGGTTTACTATTGCAGGTCCTAACTCAAGAGGATCTTGAGTTCTTTTCTTCCCTGGGAGTATGGTGCAGGAGCACCTAATATGTAATTTTTGCTCAAATAGTGCATTTTTTGCAATTTTGGAGTCCTTGTAGTCTTAGGGGGTTAATAAGGTCTTTAATGACCATGATTTATGTTGTAATACCATTTTCAATCCATATTGGGCATGGGTTTTTAGTTTGTTATAGTTTTCAAAAAAATTGTCAATGTTGCTATTTTGGGTGTCATGCATTTTGAGAAACTTGGAAAAATGGTGAAAAATCATTAATCTAAGTGGGGAAACTTATTTGTAACAGATGGAAAATATTTTAATATGCATGATTCATGCTTGCATGGTTGAGAATTACATATTGGAAGAGATTTTTGGTGTTTGAGCAAGAATTTGAAGAAGTTTTCTTTATTTTTCCTATCTAGCAGCAAGTTCCTTACACTTGTATGACCTGTACAACCCTTCCCATGGAATGGAATCAACTGCATGTTAACGTACTTTGTTTATTATTTATTATTGTGTTGTTTTTATTCATTTTTATGGAGATATGAGAAAGAGATTGAGGGTTTACCAAAATTGCCCAAACCCTAGCTGGGTTGACAGTGAGGTGGAAAAAATGTGATAACTTTATTTCTGATTGTTCAAAATTCTTGTAAACTTGTCCAAAATTCTATGTTGATCTATATTTTGATTTGTATTTAGTTTTATGTCTTCAAATTCTCACGTTTGGAGGAATCTTCACCAGTCCACTTCAAGAATGCATAAAAAAAGGGTTTTTAACTCTGTAATAGTCTATTTTAAACCTATTTCGTACAAAGAAACCCTAGCCCATTTTTAGATATGTGTAGAAAGAGACAAAAGGGTATTATGAACAAGTCTTACATTTTTAATAACAGGTCTACAATGAAATTTATGACCAAAAACACCCTAATTGTTGCCCCCATGTTTTAGGTTTTAAAAGCAAGTTGTCAAGAATGAACAAGAATGCACATTTTTGCCATTTGGATTGAAACCTATTGTGCAATTTTTGCACACATGCCCCACTGAAGGTAGGGACCCTCTCTTTTATTTTTTTGCTTTTCTGTTTTCCTTTTTTTAGGGTCTTGGCTTCATCCCCTTAAGGGATAAGTCTCTCAGTTTGGGTCTTGAATCACCCATGTGCACATTGATAAACTTGCATTTGAGATGCCCTCTTGTAGCTTGGAATTATAGCCTAACCCTTAAAAATCACCTTTAGGTCAAAGTTTCTGAAAATCGGGCAAAATTGGTTAAGTATGGGTGATTTTCGGAGAATCCAACCAGGCTTGGATTATTTGAACCTTAATCTGGTCAGGTAATCCAAGGTACCTTAGATTACCCAAAATCTGCCTTCTAATCGCATTTCCAAAAATTGCAAAATGTACTGTCATTCATTAATGAGGGTCATTAATTGCACTAAATTGGAATTATATTTCATTTAGCCCCTCATTTTTCTCATTTTCATTAGAAGAGAGTTGGTAAGCAATCGAGCATTATTCATTGCACATCAAAGTTGGGATTTTGTTGAGATTTTTCATGTAGATTGTGGTTGTCCTTAGATTTTATTGCCTCTTCATCAATTTCTTTGGTGTGCTTTCTCCAGGGTTTTCACAATTAAAGGTACGATTTTCATATGTTTTGATCTTGTTTTAGGTTTCACCTTTGAATCTATAAGTTTATGAGTGAGGTAGATTCATTTTGAGGTCGCAATGGTCCATATCCTATATCAATTATTGTTCATATGGCGTGATTAGGTTTTATTAGTGCACCATACATTTTCTAGGGCATGGGAGTTAGACATGTTAGGGTTCTTGTTTCAATGGTTTCAAAGAACACAGGATTAAGGATTCTTCTATTTTGAACTTTGAATGTCGAATTAATGAAAGAAAGTGAATGCCCCTCTTCATTCCATCCTGCTCAAACCCTAGAAAGGAAATTACCACCTGAGAAATTAAATATGAACAATAAGATTCTAATCATTACAACATTTTATAAAATTGTGAGAATGATGCATGAAAACTATTTGAATTAATGATTTTTCAGAGAGATTGGTTGAAATCCATGAACTTAACCTAAAATATTTCAAAACTTAATGTTTTTGGTGCCTTGGCAGAATCTCGGTGAATCTGAGCTAGCTCAGATTAGCCGAGCCTTAATCCACTCGAGTAATCTGAGGTCACCTGAATTAGCCGAAGGTGCCATGATTTAAGAATGATGAACTCAGGGATTGAATATCATTCAGTAATTCCTAGTCACCCTAGATTTTCTGAATTTCGGGTAATTCTAGGTAGGCTAGAATTTATGATCTCCTCCAAATTGCATACTTAATGCTCACACTTGGATTTCATGTTGAATTTAAGGCTTGAGTGAACTTTTGCATTGATGTTTTAAGTTTTAATATCTCATTTATTTCAATTTTCAAGGTGGATTTGAGTTTTTTGCGTTCATTTGGCTGACTTCAATAAATTCAAGCAGGGTCGGATTGACCGAACCTTAATTTGGTCAAAAAATTTGACCAGGCTCAGATTCTCTAAATTTTCTGTTTTGAGCTTAAATTCAATATGAAAGTTGATATTTGATCATCTTGATTTCTTTTACTAATGTTATGTGCTTCAATATCATTTCAGGAGGACTTATTTTATTAAAATTATAGTGTGTTATACTTTCTCTCTGGTAACTATGGTTTTGTACTAATAGATGCAGGTAGAGGAAATTCCAAATAAGACCACCAAGAACAAGTCTGCCCTAGCACAAGAGGAAGTTAGAAAGAGAAAGGAGAGAATGAAGTATGATTTCAAAGGAATTTGGCATGAAACAAATATTGCTTCCGCATGGTCCAGGATCACAGACACCAATATGGGACACATTGACTATGATGATTTCCACCAAAGGATGTTTGGAAAGGCACCAACTGAGCTTGCACAAAAAATCACCCACACTGGATTAGCACAAGCAACAAGATTTCCACCCACACAATTATGTTCGGAGTTAGTGTTGGAATGTGCAAAGCACTATGATTCCAAAACAAGAATTATCAGTGGACCTCAAGGTAGGGTAATGGAAAATCTGAAAGAGGAATCAATTGCAGAAGTCTTTAGGATTTCCTCATAGCACAAATTGATTGAAGAGATAAACATTGTGGAATTTACCAAGTTTTATGAAGACCCCAATAGAGCCCTAGAGATAATGAATAGTGCTTGGATTCTAAAGCCAAAGCCACACTATTCCAAATTGCCCAAGAAACTACACAAGAGTGATTTTAAGAAGGAATACAATGACATCATAACTCTCCTGGGAAAAGTCATGGAAATGGGTGAGACACATATATTCCAACCTTGGATGTTCCACCCCATTACTTAGATTATGGCCAACAAGCATTATCATTGCGAAAGAATCATCAACAATAACATTGATGCCCAATTGAGGAGTGTATAAGAGACTAACAAATTCACCATGACCTCATATCTAGTGTACATGTTGGCACACAAAACCAAGTATAAGGGTCTTAGCTACAAGGGAATCTTGGGATAGGATAGGATATGCGAGGTATATCCCCAATTGTAGTGTAAAACATCAAATTACATGAGGGGTAATGATGCTTTCTTTATGTACATTCCTAGGTTGTTGCAAGATGCCCTTGACATGAGGATCTCTGTAGATGCAATGGATTTGATAAAGAAATATGGCCAATGGTTTATTCAATTTCAAAGGCTTACATATATTAGAGTGCAGGGATCACTAGTTGTTCCCCTTAGATTGCCTAGATATCCCACAAAAAAAACTCCTTCTATTAGAGTTGACAAAGAAGATGGATGGATTTGAGGAGATTTTACAGAGAGGCAACATAAAGAAGAAAGGGTTGGGATCAAAATTACAACTAAGGGTAGGAGCATTAGAGGCTTTCCCTTCCATTCAGAGTGCCCAACATTCTGAGAAGGAAATGAAATAATTTGAATGGTACTCCCACACCAATAGAGAAAATTTTGATCCTTATGGAAAGGTTGTGAAACAAGCAAATAGGACTTTCAGGCACAAGGATCATATTGAGGATTACTGGGCTAATTGTAGAGATGAGTGGGAAGTCATTAGAAGAAAGTTCTCTAGGCTGCCTTTGCAGTAGATTAGATTATATAGAGTTGTAGAAGTACCAAACCAAGTGGAAGATGATGAAGTAGATCTTCTTCAACATCATGATTATGAACCTTATAGAAATAGACTGTTGCCTCCAATAAATTGGTCTGAAGAGGGGATAACTGATTTAAATCATATCACTAAACCAATTAAGAAATATTGCAGGTTGTGGGTCAAGCATCAAGTTCTGGAATTGGAGGCTGAAGGTATTAAATTCACTTATGATCTAATGGGAGACATGGAGTCCCATGATGAAGAAGTTGAAGCTAACAAGCAAGATCAAGCTACTGAACCCCATAATGAGGAGGCTATTCAAGAAATAATGTTGATTAAGATAAGAACAAGGAGCCAAGGGAAAACAAAAAGGGTTCCTCAAGCTAAAGCAAATGTTGAAGACGGAAAAGCCTCATAAATAGTAAGGAAGAGAAGGATAATTATTGAAAGATAGAAGGTTGTAAAAGCTATGAAGAATGAGGCTACCGCAAATGCTCCTTCAGTTGCAAAGGTAATAAAGATAAAAAGTTCAGGGGAAAAGCCCCAATTTTATGTGAGAAGGAATTCTCCCAAGCAAAAGGTTGTTCAAATAGAAGTAGGAAAGATAGTAGAGGAGTTGCATGATGAAGAGACACCTATGAATGATGCTAAGAAGAGAGTAGCTCCAAGTAATAATTTTCCTATCCTTTCTCCACATTTACATCAAGATGAGTAGATTTATGAAAAAACACTTCCAGATGAAGGCAATATATCTAACAACCCTAAACAGTTGGATGAATAAGATGATAATATTTCTACTCCCAACAGTCGAGAATGGAGAAGGTTTGTGTAAGAAATAGGACAACATTTAACTTCTGTAGCTGAAAGAAAAAATATGGAATCAGAAGTTGTTCAAGGTAACAGGTTCAAATATCCTAAGAAGGTGATAGTTGAGGAGCCACCGAATAATCTTGGGGAAGAAGATGATAAAGAAGATGTTGTTGATAGTCCTAATCAGGAAAAGGAAGGTCAAGAGAATCAACCAGAAGTTGAGAAGGATGCTAAAGTAAATGTGGTCGATAGTCCTAATAGGGAGGTGACAACTCAAACATCTACAAATTCAGAATGGCTAGAAATGAGATTAAGAAAAAATCCAATTATTGTGCAAGAAGAGACCCCAAGTTGGGATAAGCTACTTGAATAGTTTGAGCAACCAAAACAAAGAAAAAGAGCTAAAACTATGTCTAGGATTACAAGAGATGAATTCAATAATAGGGTGGTTCATGTTGTTGTCCCTCCTTTAGATAAGTTTAAGGATGAATTCTGATCTTTAGACTATAAGGTACAAACAATCAATCTGGGGCCTATAACTAAGGATCAAGAGAAATAAGAATTCCAAGAGTCCTCTTAGGCTATCTTGAGAAGATTAGACAAGGAAATAGAGGAGAAGGAGAAATTTGCAGAAGTAGTTGAATGATGTGTATAAGTATGGGCAACATTTGATCAAGCCCTTGCAAAAAATGGGTAGTGAAGGAGTTGTGTCTGAAGGATTGTTGCCTAAGGAGGTAGTCAGTGAAATTGAAATATTGAAATCTTTTGTGCACTCTACACATAGTTGGCTAATGGATGTAAGCATCAAAGAAGATGAGGCCATTAAGAACATCCTAAAGATATATACTAATGCCTCTAATTTTCTTGAACACACTTCTCAGTTTTTTGTTGATTGTAATAAGATTGATGAGTCCATTGCTAGTGAATTGAAAAAAAATCTGTAAGTGTCAAAGGAAGACATGGAAAAGCTAAATATCTTCTCTCAAGATGAAATTGGTAAGATAAAGGAATGGGTAGAAGTCTAGAACTATAGAAAGGAGCTTCTTACTAAAGCATTGAAGAAAATAATGAAGCTTCAGGGAAATATGAAAGAAATTCAAAAAAGTTGCGTTACTTTCCTAGAGATAGTCATTGGTAGAAAGAAATTTGGGCACAAGAAAATGAATGTTGGCAGACTATAGGGATGGTGGCATGAAATTTATGCTCCATCTGATGGTGCTCCAATTGCTAAGGAGAATCTGGAAGATGCAACCATTTACATTTCAAAATTATATAAGTATCATGAGTTGCAAATAGAGTGCAATAAAGCTATGCCACAATATCTAGAGGAATTCAAAAATCATAAAACTAGGGTTAAATTTATTCCAGTTCCAGATCCATAAGATATGAGAGAAATATTGGAGAAATCAAAAGAATTATTTGATAAATTGGGATCCAATCAGGAAGGAGAGAAAGAAGATAATAAAAAAATAGTTGCCTAGTTCTCTATGCTAGACATGTGACCCCAACCAGCCAGGATAAGTGACCTTGAATTTTGTGCCACACAAAGATGCTATTGGAAAATCCAGGCCGACGTGGAAGGAGTCTCAAACATTAAATACAAAAATATTATTTTATTAAAAAGAAGCTTCTAGGTCAACTTGTTTTTTGGCCACCCATTTTTGTAACCCTAATTGGGCGGATCTAGTATGAGATATCTATAAATTAGGCATTTTTCCTCATTTGTAATGGTTAGAAACTAGAAGAAGCTAAGTGATAGTGCAAGAGCTAGAGCTAGGAGTTAGTATTTCTGAGAGCAAGTGTTGTAATACTAAATACTGAAATTGTCGCAACACCAGGTGATTTAATATAAGTAAAGACATTGTTCTTTGGTGCTCTTTCTATAGACACTGAAAAATATCCTAAGTCTGCGAGTGTCATTTTTCTTGGTCGTTGTTCTTTGATAATTGAATAAATTTAATTATTCAATTAGGTTTGACCACATTCCTCTATTAATTAAATAATTTTTAATTATTTAATTAATTCACCTTCTCATCTTTATTCTATCTTGATCAATTAAAATTATTTAATTGCGTCACTAATATATCCCTTTCTTCAATAATTAAATAAATCATTTTTTTTATTTAATTATTTATCTTTCATCTATAGTTAGATAATAATAATAATCATTATTTGACCTTTTATTCTTATATAATTAAATAATTTTCAAAATTATTTAATTGTGTTTCATTCCTCTCTTTTGGATAAATAATTCAAATTAATTATCCATATCTAATTTCCACCTCCCCATTTAATTAAATTGATTAATTTAATTAAATGCTCCTTTTGTCATTTTCTCTAAATAAATAATTTGGATAAATTATTTATTTGCCACTTGTCATTTTCCTCCATTTTGAATAAATAATTTAATTTAAATTATTTATGTACCTCCACCTAGCCAAAGATACCCTGTCATTATTTCATGTCATAGTCTACATGTCCCTGTCATAGCCTGCATGTCCCTGCATGCATGTCTGTGATGATTCCTCCAAGAATAGCATATTCTTGGTCCATAAATTTTGGACCATTGATCTTGGGATCCTTCTAGAGGATTAATCTCAGCCATCCATTTGAAAGGTTGTCTATAAAAACAACCTTCCTTCTCCATTTTCAGCTTAACAACTAATTGTCTCCAACTTTATTGCTACCATTTGCAGGTTTTGCACAAGTGTTTCAAAAAATATGAGGGAAAAGTTGCATAACAAGAAGGAGAGCAAGAGAAGTGATTCAAGTTCAATGGGGAGTGATTTATTTCATTGTTTCCATTTTTCTCCTTTCATATAATTGTATTCTCTTGTTTGGATGAGGTTTTATAGATTAGAAGTGTTGGTTGTCACTTTTGTCTATGCTATTTGATTTCTAACCCCATCTCACATTTGGTGAACCCGATGTGAATGTAGAGAAATTTGTGTGTTTTCTTGTTTATTTTAGCTATTTTGCAGGTTATAGACAAGAATTCATATGAAATCCCATCATATTCTTTTAAGCATAGAAAAATGGGCGCATGAAATATTTAAAAACCATTATCTGGGTTTTGTAGGCCTTGTTCTCAACTTTCCAGAACTTCAAATGGTTTAAAATTTTGTTAAGATTTGAGAAAGTTATGACCATTTTAGTGATCACAGGTTTTTAAGATTTAGCTGTTAAGACCTGAAATTTTCTTTTGTTTCTAACACTTTTGTCTTGCAGGATTTTGCAAAACGTTTTCTGGGTTTTGAAGTTCTATGTCTTAGCTTTCCATAGATATCTACAATTTAAAATTTTGTTTAGTTTTGAGAAATTTATCACTATTTTAGTTTGTTTTTTTCATTTAAGTTTTTTTACTAATCTTATGTTGGTAGCATGTGGCTCCCAAAAACTACTTCTTTTGGAGCAACAAAAAAATTGAGCTCTTAGTTTTTAGTTTTCTTTAATTTACTTTTCTTAGTTTAGTTTAGTCTCTTCATTTTCTAGTTTAATTATTTATGGAATTTTAGTTTGGTTTTTAATCTCTTGTCCTAACTTAGTTTTTTTGCAGCTTTCTCATTGGTCCAAGACATTTATGAAACTACTAACTTGTGGTTTTGTAGCTCTGTTAGTCGAAGAATCATTTCTCAAACAATGTGTTTGTGATTTCTAGTTTAGAAAAAAATTCTTTTGGTGCACTAAAATGAACTTCTGTTTGTAGGTGTTTGACTATGCTTGATGTGGTAGGTGATTATGCTCTTACCTTGTGAAAACTTGGTGATCAAAAAACCATACCCACTTTATTTTTTGTAACCTTTAAGACTTAGTAATCAAAGTATCTTCTCCCCTTGTGCTTTTGGGTGATCCTAGGTGTAAGAGAAATGGTTACTGAATCTAGAACTTGGGCCTATTCTGGTGGGAAAAAGTACTCACCCTAGGACGACTCAGACTGGTAGCATCCTGAACCCGAGGGACTTCTAGCTGGTATATAAAAGTGGATTCTTGGGGAAAGCCCAAGAATCACGCATATGGTTCTGATGAGATGGATCTGAAAGGGGACTCTTGCCACATGGATCATGCCCTATGAACGGAATGCCCTTACTAAACACCTATTATTTTAGAAGCCAACCATTTTTTAGTCGTTGCTTGGTATAGTGTAGGGTATAGTATCATGCCTAAAGACACTCACTACTGATCCCCTTGAGTAGAGATAGCAATTCTTGGGAAGTGACTACCTAAGAATCCGAAGTTGGTATGCCTGAATGATGTTAATGAGCCATGGAGGGGAGCCAATGACACCAAAATTCTAAGCTATCTGCTCTTGAGAAGGAAAGGTGTTTAGCACCAATCTAGGGTATATCGGTGGGATATATCAAGTATACAAACCCTATGCCTATTGGCCTATTAGGATTGTGCTTGTCTTACATGTGTTTACATACACCAAAACATCGTGCATGTCAAAATTTCAAATAGTATTTACCACATTCATAAATCTGAACACAAACAATTGACCTCAAACAAACATCACACCTAGTAACTTGCAACACCTCAAAAAATTTCCAAAACCATCAACCAAACATGTCTAACTGCTATCCTCCATATTCAACCTTGACTTATGAATGAAACCAAAGGATTGAATATCATGACCATTGTTTGAAAGAGCTTGAAAAACAACTTGAATCCCAACATTTGAATGAAGTGATGCAATCATCTCATAAGCCTTTATCCTTACCCAAAACTACATCATCCAAGTTCAATATCCATGATTTTTTGCAAAGGCTAAATGAGAAACCTAAATCTATGTCCTCAAACACAAATAATCTTGAGCAATCCTACCATGTCATGAATCTATCTTCATCTCCCATAATTCAAAATAAACCTCATGAGTCTTCCACCCAAGTTAACAATTTCATCCAACCATCCTCTCTCATCATACCATCTCATTCCAATGAGTCATGTCAATCTATTAGTCCAAAGAATGCTAGCATAGACTCCCCTACAAATCAAGATCAAATTATTCCTTCCATTCCATCCAATGATACCAAAAATTTCCAATGCTCTCCAATCTTTGACGAAGATCCCATCTCTCAAGAACCTCACGATGATCCCCTTATCTCTTTTTGTTTCATTCAAGATGATTCCCTTCCATCTCCAGAGAAAATTATCCTTCCAAGTCCTCATTCCACCTCATCTAATGAATCCATACCATCTCATGATTCCATCATATCCAATGATCAAGATATGCTTTCCACAAAATATCAGGATTCCCTTCCACATCAAGATCAAGATATACCTCCATTCAAGGATACCCTTTCATTCCATGATGATGTTCATCCTTCTCATGATCAAGACATGCCTTTCATACCACTTCATGATGATTCCATACCTAATAAAGAGCAAGCTACTCCATCTCCTACACCTCTTGATCCTTTCCCAAGTCAAGATCAAAGTACCCCCTTATCCCCATGTCAAGATCCTATCAAACATCCTAATTCCCCTCATGACCACAATCCTACACAAGTGTCTATCACCCCTATTCAAGCTATCCATGAACCTCTTACCTATGAAATGGGTTCTCTCACTTTTATCCAAGGTGGTTTACTCAAAGATCTTGTTATTCCTTCCATATCACAACCACCTTACGATGGACTTACATCTTGTTTCATAAAAAATATATATCTCATTGGAAAATGAATGTGTCAAAGTATGAAATACAAAGGCAAAGGATTAGGCATTCATGAACAAGGTATTCTAGAACCCCTTTATATCCAAGAAAACACATACTATCATGGCCTTGGTTATACACCTCACGCTCAAGACATTCGTACCCATCGTAAGCCTAGATTCCATCAAAATAAGCCTACTTATCCTAGTCCATCAAACATTCCATCTATCCTAGGTCCTTATCCTAGTCCATCAAACCTTCCATTTATAATTGGCCCTTATCATCCAAACCCTAGTTCATCAACCCTTCCATCCATATTGGGCCCCTACATCCCTCCATCTCCTATTCATCAAGAGAAACAAAGGAACACACCCTTGATGCCCTCTCAAAATTCTACCTACATTAACCCATCCATAAGACCTCCATATCATTAATCTCCATCCACCTATCCCATTTCTCTTGGAAGCAATTTGGGTGCCAAATGTCAAAAGCTTCCATATCAAAATCCACATGTATCAAAGGATCAACATGTCTCCTTGAAGAGCCATGCAAAAATGAAAGAAAATTTGATCCCAAGTCAAAATAAAGATCCAAAAGGCCACAGAGGCCCATCAAGTCAAAATAAAAATCCAAAAGGCCACAAAGGCCCATGAAGTCAAAATAAAAAAATTCAAAGGCCATAAAGGCCCATAAATCAAGAAGAAAAAGTTCAAAGGACACAAAGGCCCATAAAGCAAAAAGAAGAATCTCAAAGGCCACAAAGGCCCATGAATCAAAAATCAAAGTCAAAAGCTATGTGGATTCCTAAAAGTCTCGTAGAAGCAACAAAATCTAAATTGGCATCCAAATTTGCTAATCCAAAAGCTTCCTCCTATCGTCCATCTAAAAGCCTATCACCTTCCAAATTCATTTTTCCTCCACCACTCTACCACCCTTCAAGGTGTGTGCCGATGTTGATCTTTCCATCCTTTCCATCCTTTTCATCTATCCATCAACAAGCCTTCCAACCTCCTATTCATTATCCAACATCCATCCCCCATTATCCTCCTTTAGTCCAAACCTTTGCATAAGTCCTTAGCTTCTTCCATCACACCATTAATCTACCAACGTTTATGAGTCTAATCCTTCTTTCCATGGTTTATTAGAGCACATATTAAAGGGATATTAGCTATGAAACTTTATGCTTGATTCCTCCCTCCATCTCCCTATCATGCATATATTACGTTCCATATCCATATCCTGTCTTCCATATTCCTCTTGTACTCTACACTTGGGGGAAATTTTCATCCATCCTTTCATTCATATCCATTATCCTCTTTATGTTCATCCTTTACCTTTCCACCTTTGATCTTGACCAGGTTAAGGATCTTCTTGAACATCGTATATCTTATCCTATACACTTTATCCATATCTTCTGTAGCATATCCTTTACTGTATCCATATTCCACCATCCTATCTTAATGCATCATTTCTTCCCTTCCTTGGTCTTGATGAGGAATAAAAGAAAAATACTTAGGCATTGTGTCCATATATTATCGATCTTGATCATCCTATTCATTAGCCTTATCCTTGCATTCTTCCATTCCATATCTCCTAGCTAATCAAAATCCATGTCCCATTTCCTTCCTTTGTTCTTGATGAGATTAGGGGGAAAATTACAAACACATGCTGTGGATTCCCTTTCATATCCTTATGTGTTACCATTCCATCATAGTTTACATCCCTACCATTTATCCATGATTAAATTACCTCCAATGTTAGTCATCATGTCCCTTTGCAACCTTGAATCTTATCATGTGAATCATATTTGAGCCTAGCTGTAAAACATTATCCAATCCTCTTTTTTTTTGTCAATCAATCATAAACAATCATCAATCTTATCATACTTAGAGGAATCAATGATCCTAAGTACTTATCATCATCATGCCTTATGGAATCGATCATTCCTGACATCCAATCAACCAACCATTATCATCTTTTGACAAAGGATATGTTGCTTGTATGACATGTTTTGCAGTGAATCTTTCATTTTGATCTATCATTTATCCATGGTTGTATTACCTCTACTGTGGAAGATCTTATTCCTTCAATCGGTCATATCACATTTCATCTCACTCCATCTTTAAAAATCCAAAAAAAATAAAAAAATCATAAAATGTTCAGAAATAATCCAAAAAAAAATCATAAAATATCTTGAAAAAACTCCAAAAAAATCATAAAATGTCTTGAAAAAAACCATAAAATGCCTAAAAATCCAAAACCATAAAATGTCTTGAAAAATAATAATAATAATAATAATAATAATTTTTTTAAAAAGCATAAAATGTCGAAAAATGCAAAAAAAACCATAAAATGTCCTAAAAAAATCCAAAAAAAAACCATAAAATGTCTTGAAGAAATCCAAAAAAAACAAATATTCCAAAATCCCAAAAAATAGTGACACTTTCAGATCACCACACAACTTTGAACTTCAACAAAATCAAAGCGCACAAGTGTTGACAACCAAACAAACATTATAACATATATATCAACCCATCTTACAAATCCAACCAAACGCATAAACTGTAACGAGAATTAGTTCTACATCGAAGTAGGACTCCTGTTTGTTTGTTGATCTTTGCTTATTTTATGTTTTTATCTTTGGTGACATGTCTTTTAGCTTCTTTAGGATGTCTTTGACTAGAGAGGCAAGGATGGGGCATGTTCATTTGTTTGTTGTTTGTTGATTGTTTCTTATTCACAGGATGAATCATCTTAGGACATGGTTGTCTAAAACCATCGAGGACGTATGATTCCAATGTGGATGAGAGCATTCCTTGTCTGATAGTGTCTTCCATGCAATAAATATTCAGGTCATCTAAGGTTCTTATGCCTAGATGCTTATACTTCATTACTAAATAAAAATGCAAACAGTATTCAGATCGTCTAGATGTTCATGTTATCTAGACGCTTATACTAATTTGTGACATAATAAGCCTGATGATGATAAAAGCACTTAAAAGGTACAAGAGGCTTCATCACCTTCATTCTCTTCCATCTTGCATTTCATTTTATTCATCTTTCTTGTCGTAGAGAAATCAATCAATCGCTTAACTCACTAATATATGTCTCTTGAATAAAATCTCAAATCAATCAACCTGCTTCTTGAAATTTCATGTCCCCTTAATCAATTAGTCAATCCATCATTGATGCACCTTGTCTTGCATAAGCATAATTCTCAATCAGCTTAATTAGTTCAATCAGCTTCATTAGCTCATCAACCTAGCTATACTAATCATTTCCATCAATTGTTCAGTTATACCCATCAACTTTACATTTTCATCAAAATGTACATCATCGCTTTATCACTTGTGCAATATTAGGTATCTAATCACTTTCTAGACATCTATCGAGAGATTAATCTTCTTACAATTTTTTCGATCAATCTCTCGAGGGGGAATATCATTCTTATCATAATCCTTACCAAGATATCTTTGGGGCATGTATCAGTTGATCAATCTTTTTCTTTGAAACAACGTGACAAGTTGCATTGACTCAAAGAGGATATCATTCTTATCATAATCCTTACCAAGATATCTTTGGGGCATGTGTCATTTGATCAATCTTTTTCTTTGAAACAACGCGACAAGCTACATTGTCTCAAAGAGGGGAAAAATGTAGACACTGAAAAAATGTCCTAAGTCCATGAGCGTCATTTTTCTTGGTCATTGTCTTTCGATAATTGAATAACTTTAATTATTCAATTAGGTTTGACCGCATTCCTCTATTAATTAAATAATTTTTAATTATTTAATTAATTCACCTTCTCATCTTTATTCTATCCTGATCAATTAAAATTATTTAATTGCGTCACTAATATATCCCTTTCTTCAATAATTAAATAAATCATTTTTTTTATTTAATTATTTATATCTCATCTATAGTCAGATAATAATAATAATCATTATTTGACCTTTTATTCTTATATAATTAAATAATTGTCAAAATTATTTAATTGTGTTTCATTCCTCTCTTTTGGATAAATAATTCAAATTAATTATCCATGTCTAATTTCCACCTCCCCATTTAATTAAATTGATTAATTTAATTAAATGCTCCTTTTGTCATTTTCCTCCATTTTGAATAAATAATTTAATTTAAATTATTTATGTACCTCCACCTGGTCAAAGATACCCTGTCATTATTTCATGTCATAGTTTGCATGTTCCTGTCATAGCTTGCATGTCCCTACATGTCTGTCATAGCATGCATGTCCCTGCATGCATGTCTGTCATGATTCCTCCAAGAATAGCATATTCTTGGTCCATCAATTTTAGACCATTGATCTTGGGATCCTTCTAGAGGATTAATCTTAGCCATCCATTCGAAAGGTTGTCTATTAAAGCAACCTTCCTTCTCCATTTTCAGCTTAATAGCTAATTGTCTCCAACTTTCTTGCTACCATTTGCAGGTTTTGCACAAGTGTTTCAACAAATCTGAGGGAAAAGTTGCATAACAAGAAGAAGGAGAGCAAGAGACGTGATTCAAGTTCAATGGGGAATGCTTTATGTCATTTTTTTCATTTTTCTCCTTTCATATAATTGTATTCTCTTGTTTGGATGAGGTTTTATAGCTTAGAAGTGTTGGTTGTCACTTTTGTCTATGCTATTTGATTTCTAACCCCATCTCACACTTTCATGTGTTGATTTATCTTGCATGGTTCTTGTTATTCCATCTCTTTGAAATTGCTTTTGATCATTAGATATCTATTAGATATAGAGTTAGATTCGATGGAATGGTGTTTATGGTTTGATATTCAAAGTGTTTGAGCATTCCATGGTCCATACTATTAGCAATTTTCTGATTGTAGGTTGCTATGTAAAGTTAGCTTGGGCCCTGAAATTGTGCTTAAGTTCAATTATGGATATTTATTCATTTCAATTGACAAATGAGGTTGGATTGAATGAATGTTTCATGATCTAAAAATTTGTCATTCCTCAGAAGATTGCATTGTTTCTATGACATTGTAAGGTAAATCTAGGTTAAGTAGAAATTAGTTTGAAGGATTAGTCCACTTTGGGTGTTCAATCATTTTCATTATTGGTCTTAGAAATTATTTTAATCTTAGGATGTCTCTGAAACCCTTATCTTTTGCTATTTCTTTGAAAAACTTAGTTAGATTTAGGATCTCAAGTATAAATATATTGCAAAATCTGATAAGTTTCAAAGTTCCAACATTTTTTTGTAAGGTCCCTTTGTGATTACCAACATTTTCACATATTATCTAAGCTATTTATGCATTGTCAAGACCTGACATTAGAGACCTTAGGAATATCTATTGAGGCTTGCTGGTAGAGATTTACCTTTCAAGAGAGATAGGATACTTGTATTCTATCAAAGTTGTTGTGCATAAAACACCATCAATAGATTGACACTAGAAGGAGGGCCTGAAAATCAAGTTGGATCATTTTTTGTCTACCATTTCTCTTAAAAGATTTCAAAGAAGAACCAAATCTACATTAGCAGAAGAAGAATTTCAAGAATTGCAAGCTCCTATTATGTCTAGAAGGGCTAGGGGGAGAGGAGAATCATCATCTTCCTAGCCACTTCCATCATCCCCATCATCTTTACCTTCATCAAGTCCATCTTCATCTGATTATGAAGCTATTCCCATTCAGCAACCTCAACTAGTCATAAATCCTCCTTTCCCACCTCCACCTCCACCAATGGCTTTCCTAGCAAATAATTAGCATGTTTAGCAGTGGTGCTCGCTACTCAACAATTGTGACACTATATATTAACACATACCATCAAACTAATAGTCAAGATCGATCCACTAAAATATCTACTTAGCAAAGCTAATTTAACAAGAATAGAAAAGTGGGTGATGATATTGAGTGAATTTGATATCCAATATGTGGATAGAAAAGAAATCAAGGGCCAAGCAATAGCAGATCAGTTAGTTGAAGCAACATTGCAAGATGATCATCCCATGCACATTGAATTTCCAGATTCAGATGTCCTCACTATGACAGCCCAACAGTGGATATTATACTTTGATGGATTTACATGCAACATGGATCAGGTGATGGAATCCTATTTGTTACGAGCCTCAAGGATAGACTATCCTAAAATCTTACAGGTTGATGTTTCCTTACACTAACAACATGGTGGAGTATGAAGCAATAATCATTGGTATCAAAGTAGCAATGGAATGGAAAATCACAGATTTACAAGTCTATGGAGACTCTCAATTGGTCACAAATCAGGTTAATGATGACTACAAAACAAAAGATGACAAGTTGATGCCATACAAGAGAATGGTAGATGACTTCAAGAAATACTTTTTTGAGTATTATCCCGACTTAAAAATTAGAGTTAGGCAACTTGATGTAAAAATTTGAATAAGTTATCTATATTATTTAAAAAAAATGTAAGAATAGAATCTATAGCAAATTGAATGTAGTTTCTAAACTACTAGGTTTTTAAAAAATATATATATATGGTGAAAATTTGAAATTTCAATGCAGTAGTACTTAAATTTTAGTGAAAAAATAAGAAGTAGGTGTTTTTCTGACCACCGTAACCACAATAAAATGATAATATTTTTTTATAAGATTTTAGATATATGTAGAATACTCATGTCCCGATGTGATGCATATTTTTTTGAAATTTTTTCCAAGTAAATAATTAATTATGACTTTTTTATTACAACTTTAAAAAAATATAAAAACTCGTATGTCTAACAACCACCTTAACTTGGTCAAAACTTCATGAATTCATTTTTTTTAATCCTATAGTATGCAAAGCATAGAATGTGACGTATATTTTAGATTCAAAAAATGTGATACCATTTGAAAGTTGTAGATGTTTTTCAATCAGCCTATCAATCAAGAATTTAGTTATAATTCAAATAGAAAATGAATAATAATAATTTATTAAATTCAAATTAAAACATAATTTATATTGGGGAAAAGTTGAGAATATCCTTTAAAAATCCTTTTTATTTCATCAATTTTGGGTAAAAAAGGTCGTTAGCCACATACTCTACACATACCCATCATATTGCCATTTTTTTGCCCATCATGATCTTGCACATACCCTTAATCCTTTTCCTATGAAAATTTGGAATGTCATCAATGATACTTTATAGAGCATGTCTTGCGAAAAATTTGCATAGTAGTAGTGATTAACTTACAGATAGGGGTGATCCCACAAAGCTGGTTTACAATTTCTAAGAGATTCTGATTTTTGCTGAAATCACTTATTTTTAGAAAATATAATGATTTAAGCCTTAAAAAGGTTTCATTTAAAGCATTCCAATTGAAGAGGGTTTGATCTAAGGTAGTTTGATCAAACCCCTTTGGATAGAACCCCACTAGTTTTAAACCATACCTATAACAGAGTCTCTTTTACACCTATCAAAATGCTAATAAAAAATCACTTTTGATTTACCTTTTGGGGAATCAAATGAATTCATTTAAAAATTATTTTTGTAAGTATGTAGTCCTTATTATAAGCTTCCCAAAATGTATAATTTTAAATAAATTTAATTTAATTATTATATTTATTTTTTGTTTCTTGTGAATGTAGGTTTTTCATCGAAAATCAAGCTCTCTATTTTGTACATGTGGAAAAATAGAAGATTATCAAAAAAGAATTTTGAAAAATATGAGTGCACCAGATATTGAAGTCCTTGATCCAACAAAAAAAATTTGAATTTTGATGTACATACAAAAAAGGTTATGTATTATACGGTTTGCCTATGTCTAAATTATAATTGGTTTGACTTTGAAACTTGATTAAGGAAAAATTATTCAATAAAACACTATGAAACTAATTGGAAGCACTAGATATCATAGTTACAAATCTAAATTAAAAAAAATAGAATTTTATTCTTCATGGAAAAACTTTATGTGTTTTACGGTGAGCATCACTCCTTAAAAATGGTGTGTACTAAGAAAACTAGTTTTCGAAAGAGATGGAAAAAGAAGTGCAACGTGATTCCAAATATTTTGGAAAAAATATATTTAGAATCTACAAAGAAAATGTCACAAATCACTAGTTTGCATCATCTTCAAATTTCTCACAGTTTAGCCACTGTAGGTGCTCAAAAGTGAAGATTTAGTTAGAAAAAATCAGTTCAGTGTCCAGTTTGGCCAAAAATTGTAAACCAATATTGTGGTATCATCCACAAAAAAGAAAAAGAAAAATCATACTCCTTCCTAGATCCTCTAGTCAATGACATCCTTGAGTTGCTCTAGAGAAATGATAATAGAAAACAAAATACAACAATTAAACATTCATGCCAAAGACAATTAAAGCCATGCTTCAAAAGAGTATCATCAAGATAGATTTGGTTTTTGTCGATCATGTTATTGATTTGGATGGTTGATGTTCAAAAATTGTGATTGATGTCCAATGTGGAATTTTAATTGTGATTGTTGTGTTTGTTGTGTTGTCCAACTATTGTTTGTCTATTGTTTTAAGCTCAAAGTAGATTTCCCCTAGTAAGTTTAGGATTTTTCCCCCAATGAGAAGCCAACCATTTTATTGAGAATATGAACAATGATAACCAAGCCAAGGTGAGACACAATTGCGATGCATAGATATGTACATGAGGTATGTAAGATTGATCAGGCCTAGTGATGGCAAAAAATAGATAATTGACACACATGATAATAGATGGAAAAACTAATCTATCACAAATAGCGCATGTTGCCAGGTTTTCACTACTTATTTTTTAGTGCACTTTTTTTAGATTATATGATATTTTTTGTTTTTACCAAGACACCTGTTTGCCAGGTTTTCATCAAGGTAACAATTTTTATTTTATTTTACTTATTTTTTTGGATTTTTTAGCATTTTGATCATGCACTGGATGAGTTAGGTGTAAAACTTCTTGAGATGAAGGCTGTTGATAGGTTCTTCAAACATGTCCCCTTCAGGTGTAGACAATTGATATGCTCCAGATCCATAGACTGAGACAACGACAAATGGACCTAGCCAATTAGGTTAAAATTTTCCTTTCTTTTCCTAATCCTATTGATTACAAGGGTTCTCTTTTAGGACCAAGTCACCAACTTGAAATGTTCTTGGTTTAACCTTGTGATTATAGCTTCTTGACATTCTTTGTTGATAGGCTTTAAAATGATCAACTGCATGCTGACAATGTTCATCTAACAGTTCCAACTCTTGTAGCTTGGATACTCATTAGTCTTCCTTTGAAATGATTCCTTTCAATGACACCCATAATGAAGGTAACTCAACCTCAATAGGTAAGATGGCTTCTGATCCATAGACAAGGGCATATGGTGTGGCTCCTGTAGGGGTGCAGATGCTAGTACGGTATACCCACAAAGCAGTGTTTAGTTGAACATGCCAATCACGTCCAACATCGTTTAGAGTTTTCTTCATGATTTTCAAGATGGTCTTGTTTGAGGCTTCTGCTTGGCCATTTCCTTTCTTGTGAAAAATTGATGCTAGACATGGAATTTTTCACAAAATTACTAGAAATATTTGTTTTTGAAAGGTCCACCATTGTCAGTGACAATGGAGCTAGGGATGCCATACCGGTAGATAATGTAGTTTAGGATGAAGGAGGAAATTTGTTTACCCATGATGGTGGTTAATGGAATGGATTCAATCCACTTTGTGAAGTACTCTATGGCCATGATGATGAATTTATGCCCATTAGAGGAAGATGGATGTATCTTACCCACAAGATCAAGTCCCCATTAACAAAAAGGCTAGGTTGATGTGAAAGGTTGCAGCTCCTATGTTGGTGCATGTATGAGGTTTCCATGGACTTGACATTTCTAGTACTTATTAACAAATTGAAAAAATTATTTCTCCATGTTCGGCCAATAATATCCCAAGCATAGGAGTTTCTTGGTGAGAGTAAGAAAACTTGAATGAGTACCATAGATACCTTCATGAACTTCTCATAAAATGATTTTAGATTCATTACATTCAAGACATCGAAGGAGAGTACCATCGAGACCATGTCGCTAAAGTATATCAGCTATCAGGGTGTGTCAAGTTGCTTGATGAATAAAGTTGCATTTTTGGTTTTGGGATATATTAGGTGGAAGGATATTGTCTCTCAGATAGGTGTAGATCTTCCCATAGATTGAGGAATCACCTTTGACTAGATGGTACATGACTTTGGATTCAACGTTTTCATATGTAGGATTAAAAAATTGTTCAACCATGAACACATAACGACTCCATTTTTATGGTATTTGTAGGAGAGAAGCAATGGTTAACATAACATCTATAATTTATTCTCTATTCTTTGAATTTGTTCAAATTTGATCTCAAAAAAGTATTTCTTGAAGTCATCTACCATTCTCTTGTATGGAATCAACTTGTCATCTTTTGTTTAGCAGTAATCATTAACTTGATTTATGACCAATTGAGAGTCTCCATAGACTTGCAACTCTATGATTTTCCATTCCACTGCTACCTTGATACCAATGATTATTACTTCATACTTTACCATGTTGTTAGTGCAAGGAAACATTAGCTTGTAAAATTTTGGGATACTATATCCTTGAGGAGTAACAAAAATGATTCCATTACCCGATCCATGTTGCGTGTAAATCCATCAAAGTATAATATCCACTGTTGGGCTGTCATAGTGAGGACATCTGTATGTGGAAATTCAATGTGCATGGGATGATCCTCTTGCAATGGTGCTTCAACAAACTAATCTGCTATTTCTTGGCCCTTGATTTCTTTTCTATCCACATATTGGATGTCAAATTCACTCAATATCATCACCCACTTTGCTAGTCTTCCTGTTAAATTAGCTTTGCTAAGTAGGTATTTCAGTGGATCGATCTTGGCTATTAGTTTGATGGTATGTGTTAACATATAGTGTCACAATTGTTGAGTAGTGAGCACCACTGCTAAACATGCTTTTTCAATGAGTGTGTAGTTAATCTCATAGTCGCTCAGTGTTCTACTGATGTAGTAGATCACCCTTTCTTTTCCTGTAGAATCTTCTTATGCTACCAAAGCTTCCAAAGAGATCTTAGTAGTTGCTATGTAGAGTAGAAGTGGTTTTCCCTCTGTAGGTGGTACCAAGATAGGTGGATTCATCATATACTATTTCAATTGATTAAAGGCAACTTCATGTGCCATAGAAAAATCACCCCTTGTCATTTTCATGGCCTTTTAAGTCTTGTTTCATGCTGTTTATCTATTTTGATTTGATTTTATGTTGCAAAATGGCTTGAACATGCTTATTTAAGTACTAAAATTCAAAGAATGATGTCTTGTGAAGGTGTTGTGAAGTGTTGTAAGACATTTTTGCACTCTTCTAGACTCTATTAATCACAATTCACCTAAAAATCACATTTTTATTCATAAACAAGTTCTATTTTGAAGTGTTGTAAAGTCTTGTAACAAGCTTTCATGCTTTTCTAGGCATATTTTGACTAATTATCCCTTTTTCATGCTTTATTTGGCTCCTTTATGCTCTCATATGCTTAATTAAGTGCATTTTTTAGTATTGGCCCCAAATTCAAAATATTTTAAATTTCCTTTTGGGATTTTATTCAAAAACACTTGATGTCAGCCTGTGATTAGGTATGAACAAGTAACTAAGGCACAATTGTGTATAAATAAGTGATTTTCACCTCATTTCAACCCATATTCATCAAGTTCACTTATTCACCTATTCATTCAAGCATTCAAGCATTTTACATCTTTTCAAGCACTATTCAAGCACTTTGAAGAAGCCATTGGCATTACTTCAGACTTGCATCATCAAGGTTTTGGTAAGTTGATAGCATTTACATGTTGTTAGTTTATCATTCCTTTGCATTTCATTATTTTATTAAAGGTTTGATTACCAAATGTGGGGTTTGACCAAGGAAAACCCCTATTCACTAACCTTAAACCATTTTCGCCCTATTGAATGTTTTTTGTAGCCTTTTGTGTGTAGATTTAACAAGATTTTTCATGTTGAAGATTGGTTTATAAGTAAACTAGGTGCTTCAAGTCAACTCAAGTCTATTTCAAGCTTGGAAAAGGTTTTCTGTCCATTTCCTGCATAATTGACTTCGGCAACCCGACAAGCAATGATTTCCAGATCTGGTGTTGTAGAGTTGTCTCTTCATTTTTTAGAAATTTGGGAGAGCACTGATTCACCACCTATGGTGAATGGGTCCCACCTTAGGACTGAAAATTTGAATTTTGTTAGATTATGGATCTCGACAGACAAAAACTTGTTTCTGATAGTTTTTCACCAGGAGGATTGATTCACCACACTGGGTGAATGAGTCCCATTGTGAAAAATCAGTGATTTCATCCAACATTCATAACATTCTAGATTCATCATACTTCACCCAGGTGCACTCTGATTTAACTCATCTTATTTTTTTATGCATATTTTCTTCAATTACTTCATTGTTTTCATATCACAATGTGTTTTCAAACATAGCTTTAATTTCACTTTTGCATTCATATTCATTCATTTAGATCAGTCAATTGCATTTAGTTAACTTGATTTACATTAGAAAACATCACACATTGCATAATTTAAATGAACCATTAGCATTATTGCTCCTATCTCTATCCTTTTAGGTAAAAACCCCTAGAAGAGCAAGAGTAGCCCATAGGAGCCAAAAATCAATGGTTCACTTCACATTTGTCATACCATCTCAAAGAAACATTCTTGTGTAGCAGATGAGTAAAAGGATGGCTTTTGTTTGCTAGTTGCACAATGAATCTTCTGATGGATTGGAATCTCTCTTGCAGAGATATTAGTTGGCTAATGTTCTTAGGAGGTGGCATTTCCATAATGACTTTAACTTTTTCTAGATCGACTTTGATGCCTTTAGCTGAGATGATGTATCTTAAGATTTTTGCTGATGTTATGCCAAATACACACTTTTTTGGGTTTAGATGCACATTGAACTTTTCTGATCAAGTGAAGATTTTATCTAAGATTTCCAAGTGTCCTTCAATAGCGAATGATTTTGCTAGTAGCTCATCCACATAGTCCTCAATGAATTTATGCATCATATCATGAAAAATTATTGTCATTGTTAACAAATAGGTGGCTCTTGCCTTCTTTAACCCAAAAGGCATGATGTTCCAACAAAATCTAGCCCATGGGCATGTGAAAGTTATTTTTTCTTTGTTCTCTAGTGTAATTTTTATCTGATTATAGCCTAAAAATCCATCCATGAGTGATAACATTGCATGACCTGCTATCAAATCCACAATGATGTCTATATTGGGAAAAGGAAAGTCATCCTTTGGACAAGCCTTGTTTAGATCTTTAAAGTCTATGCAAATTCTAATGTTGTTGTCGGGTTTGGAAACTAGTAACATGTTTGAGATCCACTCTGCATAGTCAATTGGTCAGATAAATCCCACGTCCAATAGTTTTTTCAAATTTTCTTTCACCAGTAGAGTGATGTGTGGATGCATTTTTCTCAATTTTTTCTTTATTGGCTTCACTCTAGGTGGTAGAGATAAATGTTGCATTATAAGATTTGGATCTATTCCTAGCATGTCAGTGTAGGACCAAGGAAAGTTGATTTGTCTCTCTTCATAGAATTTGGGTGAAACTAGGCTTTTCTTGTTCTGTCATGGATGCTGCTAGATGTAGGGTCTTCACTATTTTTGTGATGCCAATGTTTATAGATTGTGTAGGATTAACCAATACTGAAGATATCTCAAGATAATTCTCTAGAAGAGTGTTAAATCCCCCATCCTTTGGTGCCTCATAGAGGTTTTCACCATTGGATATGCTCTTTCTTTTTACTTTTTCATGATCTAATACTGCCATTGAATGGTTTTCACCATTAGATTGATATTTTGTATTTATTATTTTGCAGCTAAGAGATTTTGCATTCCCCTTGTTTGAAGATTCGTTATGAAATTCATTAGTGGAACTTATTTGAGGATTGTCAGAATAGAGGAAATTCACAATGGCATTATCATCTAAAAAGATAGGGATATCCAATAGCTCAGCTTGTTCCTAGTCAGTAAGTTTGGGGTGTACCAAAGGTAAGAAATCATCAGATTGGTTACTTGATCAAAAGGGGTGTGTGTCATGATGGAAATGTTTTCAAAGAGTTCAATAGTAATGTCTAGGTCTATGATGTTACTCTCCTCTCAAATGATAGAATCTCACTCGAAGTATGATTGTCCTCACTTGAGTCATCGATATGTAATGATCCAAATTCAAGTGGTTTAGACCCTGGAATTTGTCCCTCCATGTGTATGGGTGCATACCTCTTTATCACATCAATTTATTTTTCTTCAAAAGATACCTTAGATAGTGAATCCCATTCATATTCATTGGAGTCTATTTCAGAACTAGCTTGCAATTGAAGGATTCACTCACAAATATATTGCTTGGTTTCTTCTTTTGTTTCCTCTCTGTATCATAGTCCTGTATTATCTTTTGTGTTGATTATGATAGGATAAATTAGTTCCACAAAGCCTTCTTTTCTTTTTTTGATAGGACCTTTTTTGTCATATCCAATCTTTTCTAGGATTGTAAACTCTTTACCATATGGTTCTATTAGTACATTGGAAGTTGATTCTTGCGATGTTTCCTTCATCTTTAAACAACCAATTTAAAATGTCCTTGTCTTTAGATTCATCCACTAGAGTGTCTGGCTTTACAAAATTACCATCAAAGAGTGTGATAGTTGTGAATATTGTTGTCTAGATGTTGATGGTTTTCCATAGGATTTGGGAGAAGGTAGCAGCTATAAGAGACATAAGGATTTCTCAAAAGAATATTCACCCATGCCTTTATCTTTCAACAAAACTTTTTTCTCAAACAATTTTGACAAAGAATTTAGTTCACTTTCATTGCTTGAGGAAGTAGAATCACCAATACCTTTATCTTTTGACTGAACCTTTTTCTCAGGCTGATTTGACCTTCATTGCTTGATGAACTAGGAGTTATAGCTTCCCTGTTTTGTGGTACAAAAGTATCTTGGACTGTCTTAAGAGTCTTGCAATATTGAGGATTGTTGGATTCAGCTGAAATGGTGATCTCTTGTCCATTAAAAGGAAATTCCAAGCATTGATGATATTTTTATGACACTGCTTGCATTTCATGGATCCAAGGTCGACCCAAGAGTATGTTGTATGTAAGATCTTTGTCTAAAAATTGGAAAACTATATCTTTTTAGATTGTTCCCACTTGAATTGGTAACACAATTAGTCCTTTGGAGCATCTTTATTCATCATCATAAGCTTTGATAGTGATCTTTCTTCTGGCATCTATGGAGTTTTCGAAAAATCCTAGTTCATGGACAAGCTTTAAAGTGTAGATATTTAGACCAGCTCCTCCATCTATTAAGACATGTTTGACTCGATGTTTATGAATTATAACCTAAATATGGAGTGGAGCATTATGTGGGTGAGTAAGGGATGCATCATCATTTTCTGAGAATGATAGACAATGGGATGCAGTCAAATGTCCCACCATGGCCTTGAATTGACAAACTTTTAAATTCGTTGGCACTGTGGTGTCCACTAGGGATTTTTCCATAATTTCATTATGGGCTGGTGAAATTTTGAGAAGTTCTAATATAGATATTTGTGTTGGAATATTTGGAAATTGGTCCACTATGTTGTATTGATTTGATGGGGTAGTAGGTGTTTTGGATGTACTTCCTTTCAATACATACTTAGACTGATTTCTTGTGGTCACATTTGCTGGCATGTTGTCTTGTTTGTCTTTGATTTTAATGAGATTGATTTGGTTATCAATTGAAGCCATGTCTTTTTTGATGTCATTGATTTTATTTGATATAATGTTGATGTCATTGAGTTGGTTTTTAGCTATAACAATGTCATTGATTTGTTTACCAATTATAACAATGTCTTTCTTATGCTCAATCGTGATGTAACTAATTTGATCATCATCTGCAACAATGTCTTGTTTTCCATTGATTTCAATGCCATTAGTTTTCTCTTCAACTGGTGAAATATGAAGAATGGTAGAATCATAGACATAGTTCACATTTTTCCCTTTTTTGTTTATTGAAGAAGATTCCGCTTTTTCATAGTTAGGTAGAGGGTTTTTGAATGCTCCATGATCAACATTTGTTTAAGGTCCCTCTATTGATATTTCATGTCTATATATCAAATCTTGCACCAAATATTTTAGTTGCATGCAATCATTTTTTTTGTGACCTTTGTTTCTATGAAAATCACAATAATAGGCATCATTCCACCATGACGGTTTAACTCTTAGTTCTGAATCTCATGCCTCTAGTAATGTTATGAGTTTGGCCACAAGAATTTCTTTCAATGCTAATTCAAGTGACTATCCCAAAGGTGTAAATTTTTTGTGATTTGATGGTGTTCAATATGGTGGTGGAGTTGGTTTTGATTCAATATTGTTTTGATTACTTTTGGATGTAATTCCTGATAGATTGAGGATTGGTTTTGCATTATGTGTTTCAACTACATCATTGTTACCCACATTCTTGTTTCTTGTCCAAAATTAAGATTTCTCATTGTTGTTATAATGATTGGAAGAGTTTTCATTATTTGGTCCTTCATTGTAGATTTTTAAGACTCCTCTTTTAACCAAGGCTTCTTCAATTTTTGATCCATTTTCAATCATTTTTTCAAACCTAGGTGAACATTGCAATTGTATCGTATAACTCATCTCATTTTTTAGATTACCAATGAAGATATCCATCTTTTCCTTTTTAGGTATATGATGAGCATATATAGCAAACAATATTCTCCATCTTTGTAAAAATATGAGAAATGATTCACCATTTTCTTTTTGTGTTACAAAGATCCTTCATGGTTATCTCATGTTGAATGTTGTACGAATATTGAGTGATGAAATTATTGACCAGCTCTTCAAAGGACCTAATACCTGGTGGGAGTTTTGAAAACCATTCCATGCAATGGCCACCCAAACTTTTTGGAAACAATCTCATCAAATAGGTCTCTTCATGTGCAAACTCCAAGCTCGTGGTACAAAATTATTTTACATGATCTATATGATCATATTTTGCATTATGTTTGTCATATTTTGGAAGATCATAGTTTGGTGGAAATGGTATCATGTTAAAAATCTATCAACAGATAGGGGCAGATGTCTTGTAGCAAATATATTTTTGTGGTTCCTCGTTGCATTTCTTCAATATGTTATTGAAGATTTTGTTTTTGTTGGGTCAAAGAATTCATTAGATTTTTATGTCGTGAATCAACCTATATTCTCTTGGGATCTCCTTTTAATTGGTTAATATCAAAATCATTTGGTAGTTTGACACCTTGGTTTTCCAATATCAAAAAAAAATTTACTCCATCTTTTTCTAGGATCTTCTCCATGAACTTGTGGAATTTAGGGTCTTGTTGAGCTTGTTGAATGTCTTCATTAGTGATTTCATCTATTTCAAGTTAGTGGAATCTATGAAAGGGATTTTCTTCACCTTCATCCATGATGTTTTGGGTTTCAATTTCCTTTTCTATGAGCTTTTGTTTTTGGGCTCTTGTTAAAATGAGCATACAAGTGATAAAAGGTTTACTATAACTTTGATCTTTATTTAGGAGTTCCCAGGAGATACCTAAGTCAAATAGAATGATGGATTCTATTGATGAGACTAAGGTGAATCTAATTGCACAATGTTTTGTTTCATGATGAAGGATGATAGATCTTGATGATGAAACTTAGATAAAAATTAGAAATAATTTTGATGATTAGGAACTTTAAGATGGTAGATCCAAGTTTACTTAAAATAATTTCACTTGTAGAGTCTAGTTTCTTCAAGTTTAAACTAATGTTTAGATGAGGAATAAAATTTACTTTGGAAAAAGTCCCTACATCTAGTTTTTAATTGTTTGATAGAAATTCAAATTAGCTCTTTGTTTGTCAATCAGATGGATGCGCTAAAATAGGGTCCATATATGCTTAAAGATGGCACATATGCATTAAAAAAGTGACTAGATGAGCTAGACTATCCCCTAGATGCACCAAAATAGGAAATTTATGTGCTAAAAGATGAGGTACATGAACCAAAAAAGGATCCAAATGTGCTAGAGTGCCCCCCCTATAAGTGTTAGAATGGAAAGCTAGTGTGTTTGAAAATGAGGTAAATGCACTAGAACATGGGCTAAATGCACTGAAGGATGAAGTCTAAGTGCTATAAAAAACCCTATATGCATTGGAGGATATGATGAATGTGCTAGAACAAGCTAGAGATGTGCTAGATTGCCCCTAAGTATGGCTCAAGTTATCTGACAGATGTTCAACTTAGCTCTGTTGGAGTATCAGGTAAAATGCACCAAACAGATTGCAAATGTGCTAGAAGATGAGGAAAATGCACTAGACTATGACCTAAATGCACTGAAAGGTGAGCTAAATGCACTAGAAAAGAACCCAAATATGTTGAAAGGTTTGGTAAATACATGAGGATATGACCCATATGTGCCAGACTATGAAGTCAATTCGCTAAAACATGGAGTGTATGCATTAGAAAAGAAGCTGGATGCACTAAAAAGTGAGCCAGATGCACCAAAATAGAAACCTAATGTGATAAAATAGAAATGGCCACCATTTTCTAAAGTTTTTCTAGTTTTTTCTTGTTTTCAACTCAGTGAATTGGGTGTTTCCTGGATGGATAATCTTCTAAACAGTAAGTTTACTTGGTTTTCTTGTTTGTGGACCATGTGAATTAAGTGTTTTCAATGGATGATCTCTTGAAAAATGATTTCAAACACAATAGTAAGTAGTACAATAGTTGTTTCCCCTATGAACTAAACATTAACTGTATGTTCAAGGATCTAGTCTAATCCCTCTAATTTCCATAGGTATTAAACAATAGCAAACAAATCAATCACTTTTCTAATGTCAAGGGTCATTTATAACATCACAACCCACATCTTAGAAATATGTTAGCTCAATCAGCTGTGTCACCCCCTAGAGGGTGCCCGTGTTTTTTTCCTTTTTTGGGTCTTAACCAAAAGTCAATTCCTTCACTTTTGGCCAGTAATCCCTAGTAGTTATATGGTGAGTATCTTGGAAGTAGATTCTTACCTACCCTTGCACTGTGAATATTAAAAATGTTTGAAAACAGACTCAAATGGCTACTACACTTAAAGTTCTTAGTAAGGGTTTCCATTCACTGTGAAAAAATGATAAACTCCCTCAGGAGACCTCCCAACCTTTAGAAAATAGGCTTTGGGGATGGTTATCAATGCACACTACCATTGAAAATGAGTTTCCTCAAATTCATATTTGATTATACTGGGTGGAATACTTGGCTTTAGCCATTCCCACTTAGGTCGTTCCCATAGGGTGACTACTTTTTTCCACTACGGTAGGCCTTATAAAGGTGCTATTGCAATAAATGAAAGACTGAATCTAGAATTCTTGTTACCCATTGAAGGGGAGAGAATATGCCTATCACTTTACAAGCATAACATACATGGTGTTCATTAAACTCTTAATTAAACTAGATTCCCAATTTAATCAAAGGAAAACAAAATTAACTCTAGCCCTTGCAAACACAATTAGTAGTCTCAGATAATTGTCTTTGACAGCATTTTAAATTACCTAAAAAATAGAAAAAGATCAATCAGTTTCCAAAATTTTAATTTTTTGTAAATAAAGATAAATGCGCTAAAACAAAAACCATATGTGTTAAAAGATACACCAGATGTGCTAATAAACACCCTAAATGCACTATTCTAAAAAGCAGAAAATGAAAACCAAAATCTCGTATGCACCAGATGAGAAGATAGATGCACTAAAAGATCCCACGTATGCGCTGAAACAAAGCTCAGATGCACCAAAAGAGCAGAAAAAAGTGCCAGAAAAGAGACTGGATGAGCCAAAAGATCAAGTATATGTGCTGAAAGAATCTTTGGGTGTGCTACATTGAAATTCACAATCAAACCTGTGAACAAAAACTTGCTAGAAAATTTTAAAAACGGGGCTAGGCCCCACCATGGTGGGCATCAAATTTATGTGTGTATAAAATATGTGAATGTAAGAGCAAGTAATACAACACACCAATGAAACATTATACTAGAGAATTCCAAATAACAACAATCAAATTGAAAGAACAAACTCTCTAATGTCATCCCATTGTCCTCTATCTCCAAGGATTTTTCAAGTCATTTGTGGCTCTCAGATTACATGACTCTCCAAATGACAACCTGAAGAATGAGATGCTCAAAATGCAAGAAATACTTTCCTACATGATTGCTAAATGATATGCTATAAATGATTGTGCAAAGATTATAATAATGCTATGATATTGATCTAGTGGAAATGATGTGATTAAGCTAATGAAATTAGGATGCAACAAATTCTAAAGTCATGATTAATCTAAATAATGCTAAGATGCAAATGCTAAAATGCTAATGCTACAATGCTAATGACAACGCTCTCTAAAATTCTACAGAGTTTAATTACAATTGTTCTCTATATTAAATGTTGTAAATGAGGGTGTATTTATAGATTTTCCCAAGGCATCAACCTATGTGGTAGGATTCAATGGTCTAGATTTGATTTGGAGAGATGGACGGCTGAGAGTGAAGATGTTAGAGAGAATCAAGGAGTTTGTTCCCTTTAGTAGAACAAACTGTCAAGTGTGAAGGGGAATCAAAGAGAGGTGAAAGCCAAGTGTCTCAAAATTGGTTAGAATTTGTTGAGATAAATGCTAGTTAAATATTAAGGATATTTAATTTCATGAGACACATAATGAGGTGGAAGATGAGAAGTTAGTAGAAATGTGACTAAATTCAAATATACATTTTAATTTAATAAAAGGGAGTTAATTAAATAAAACAAACTAATTAAAGTTGTTTATTCAATTAAAACATGAAGAAAGTGATTTAAGATAAGAAGAATTTAAGAAAGTGAACTATATAAATATTTTTTTTGATTTATTTATAAGTAGAAGAATTTAAGATCATTAATTAAATAACTTGTATTTAATTAATTTTCTCCAGACCAATTTTAAGAGTATACATGTGTGCCCAGACATACTACCACAAAACACAACTTATGAATCCAATATTCTAGAACAATTGAACACCAAATAGTCCAGGGAAAGGTAGGTACATAAAATATTAGCATGTTACCAAATCTACAAGACAATAAACAAAAAATTATAGAAATATGAAGTGATTCCATTTCTCCTAGAAAACATTCTTTACAGGAAATACTTACTGTCAAACACAACCTCAACTTCTACACAATCAGAAACCTAAAAGTCTTGATATAGCACCTATGAACACCTCTAATCATCACATACAAACTGTACAAGCATATCTTCAACCATGAAGAAATGTGAAGAGAACATTAAACACACCTTTGTCACACTACACACTCTTTTGTTTAAATTTTCCCAAAAGAACTTGGAAACCAAGTGAACCAATTGCATCACCAACACCAAAAATAGTTGCTCAACATATCTACAACATTTAAAACACCTTCTCAATACCACAAACACTTCTTAACATGACCATACTAGAGGTTGAAATCAAATCACAAAACTAATGAAAACATAGTGCAACAATCACCAAAAATCTCCCTAACCAAACTAGAGGTTGACAGAACCATCTTCCTAAACATACTAAAGGTTGTCATCAATGACAAAACTGATGAAAACACCAATAAATCCCCAACACAAATGTTAGAGGAGATGATCTAAAGGACCTTAGTTGTTGAGTGCATTAGTGCTAAGGATTGGAGGATGACCATCAACCTACTGAAGTGATGCACTATAGGGGAGGTATTCCAATCAACCAAACTCAAACTCACTTGAGTGACACAAACTTTACCCAAATTCTCTTCACTGTACCTTGATTTCACAAGGATAAAAAGACTCCAAACAACCAAAAATTGATTCCAATTCTCACCTGACCTATAGTACACCTTAAAAATCATTTAATTGATAGTTTCAAATCAATAAAGCACTCACAAAACTTTGTTTCATCAGATTCACAAATTCTTGCATTCAAGGACTCAAACTCTTGTAATAGTCCATATGGTTGAAATCAGGTAAATATTCAACAACAAAATGAATCTTCTAAAAAATCAACCAGATTCTAGGACCCATTTGGGCCTTCTAAAACATATCTCAAAACCAGATATGATCACTTAGGACTAACCTCTTGAAATATGGACTTCACTGTGATCCTTCAAGGCCAATTAGGCTTGTTTTACAAAGAAACTACTCTTAAAAATTGCTTCTCCTAAAATTTTCTGCTGGTGAGCCACTTAATAGGTCTCAAAACCTTGGAATCCACCTTCCCCTTCAAGAGAAACAATCACCAAATCACCAAATCAAGAAACCCTCTTTTTATGCCTTTCCTTGGAGGGTTTTTTGGAAAACTATGATCTAGGCCATAAATCTCTTGGCCAACACTTCAAACACACCCTATTATTTTTATAGACACTTTTTCAATTATCAAAACCTACTGCCCCCAAGTTTCACACACATTTTCACACTAAAACCTCTAAATTTCACTCAAAATCACACTTTTTTTCAGCTAGGGCTTCATGCACAAACTTGAAAATGACCTTCCCTACACATAGAACACCTCTAGAAAACTATTCCTATAGTAATATACCAATTACACTTGGTTACAATGGATTACAGAAGGTTGAATGGGTCGGCTTTCATTTTGACCTACAAAACCCTTAAGAAATTGTTTTCTAGCCGATTTCAGAAAATTCCTTTTTACAAGCTTTACAATTAACAATAATCCTCAATAATAGATGAAATTTGAAGTGGAAATAGTCCCACACCTATTGCAATCACTGTTAGAGAAAAATGAGCCTGAATGGATTCATACACTGCTTGGAAAGTTTAGAAAATATAGAAAAACCAGTGAAAACATAGGGAAAACGCCTTCTTTTCTTGTTCAAATCTTTTTGAATGTATAAAATTCTCTTCATCAATGTTCGAAAAGCCTATTTAACCTGGCCTTGAAGCCTTTCCAAGTCTCTTGGAAATTAAATTTTAATTGGTCCATCTTCATCTCTTTGACCTGCTAATGCTCTTTTGACTGGTACTCTTTTCTCTTGAATCAAATTAGGTTCTCTTTCCTCATAGTTTGCATTGTACATCTTGTTTGCTCGTTGCCATTGCTCACTTCTTGCAAATAGACCTGCTTTCTATTTACTAACCTTCTTAACATCTAAAACTAGTGTTGTACTTGATTGAACACATACCCACTATCCTCTATCAAATTTTCTTCTATCTTCCCTCTTTTCCATTCTTGTAACATGCTCAAACTTACCTCTTTGCCTCTTCCAAACACCATACCATTTTCACCACTTGTATTCATCATTGTTCTTGAATTTTCTACCCCTATTATGACTGTCTTATTAGACTTACTAGCCTCTATATCAATAATAATTGATTTCTTTTCAACCTTTTTTACAACTAAGGGACATAGGATTGCCCCTATCACAATTTCATCATTCTTTTTCAACTCACACTGAACCTTTTCAAGGAATTCATCCTTGTCTTTTGTTGTCTTGACCTTTGGCACTAAATCTCCAACCTTGGTCTTCAATCTTGGACCATTCTCTGCACTTACTATCCAGACACTTTTTTCCTTTGCAATGGCTTCCTTCACCTAGTTTTTTTCTTCCTCCATTTTCACATTCTCTTTTCTACCAAACATGATCACCCTTGTTGTCCTTGACTGATCCTCCTCTTCACCTTGTAATGGAATGAGGTTAAAACTACTTCCATTATGCTCAATCAGATATCTATTACTTCTACAATCATAGATGGCATTTTTTTTATATTTCCATGGTCTTCCAAGCAAGAGATGACAATAATCCATTGGCACAATATCACAATTTTTTTTATCCTTGTATCCTCCAATACTAAACTCAATCAATGATTGTTCACAAACTAAGATAGATTGACTATCATTCAACCATGAAATATGATATAGATTCTCATGAGGAAACTTTTGCAACTTCAAATTCTTAATCATTTCACTAGAGAATATGTTTTCAATGCAACCAGAATCTATAACTACTTTTCATACCTTCCCCTTGGATTTACATGTCGTCCTGAATAAAGCTCCTCTTTGCATTGATTCCTTCTCTTTAGATGTCTTCAACAATTGTGTTCTCAACATCAATGATTCTCCTACCTCTGGAGCTACAACATGACTTGGAGAATTAACATTTTCACCTTCTTCTTCTTGAACCAATTTCACCCTCTTATCACTTTTTTCACTTCCACCTAATGTAGAACCAAACTTTTCAAATCACTTGTATGATGGATGCCCAAACTCAATGCAATTGTAGCATCTGTGTGCAAATTTATTTGCACTTCTTCCACCACCAAATATGCCTCTTGAGCCTCTAAATCCGCCATGTTGATCAGAAAAAATTTCCTTGCTCTTTGTATGCTTCCTATTGTCTTTCATTTGATTGCTTTGAAGTATGAAATGATCCTATACCTCTTTGATTGCTACTTCTTTCTCTAGTGGACTTATCTTGTTTCCTTTTCAACTTTTCTTCCACTCTAATGGCTAACTAAAAACATTCTTCTATAGATCAAGATGGATTTGCCACAACCAATTCATCTTCAATATTAAATCTAAGGCCACCTAAATACCTAGCAACTTTTTCAACCTTATCCTCTTGCCTACCTGATCTTATGCTCAACTTATATAATTCATCAATATAAGTCTTAACATCTAATTCTTTTTGCTTCAAATTTTGGACTTTCTTATACAATTGAACTTCATAATATTTAGGAAGAAACATACCTTTGAGATTTTCAACCATCCTTTCCCATGAAACTATATTTGCATTTCCTTTCTTTCTCCTCTCTTCCTGCTTATAGTCCCACCATAACAATGCATGTCGCTTGAGTTTTGTCTTTGCTATCTTTACCTTATGATCATTAGGTATATCTTCACACTCAAAGTGATTATCCATGACTACAATCCAATTTAGTAACTCTTCATCATTCAAATTTCCACCATACATGGGAAAATAAACCTTTACATTATGAGTATCACCTTTGACTACCTTAAGTAATTTAGCCATCCTCTAATCTTCAGGGTCTAATTCTTCTTTTATATCTCCATACTCTTCTTCATCTTCTTCCTCGAAGTCTCTTTCATCATCCTCATCTCTTCTCTTCCCTATTTATAGGATTGCAAGTCTTGCTAACACAACAATATGAGACTCCAAAAATCTAGCATGCCTTTCTCTCGACTCTTGCAATTCTCTAGAAGTTGCATTAACCTTGGGAGGCATCTTGACTATATTGTCTTTTCACCTTCCACTCTTCTTTTTGCAAACTTCAACCTTCTTCCTCAAAGATTTGGTACCTATGCTTTGATACCATCTAATGCACTGCAGAGGAGGTCTTCCAATCAACCAAACTCAAACTCACTTGATTGATACAAAATTTACCCAAATTCAATTCACTATACCTTTATTTCACAAGGCCAAAAAGACTCCAAACAAGCAAAAATTGATTCCAATTCTCGCCTAACCTCTAGTAAACCTTAAATATGATTCAAAACCAAATTAAGTCTCCTAAAACCAAAACCAGATTCTAGGACCCATTTGGGCCTTCTAAAACATATGTAAAAACAAGCTATGGTCACTTTGTACCAACCTATTCAAGTATGGACTTCACCACTGTCCTACAAGGCCAATTAGGCCTGTTCTACAAAGAAACTACTCTTAAAACTTTCTGCTCCTCAAATTTTCTATCGGTAAGCCACTTACCAAGTCTCAAAAACTTGGAATCCACCTTCCCCTTCAAGAGAAACACTCACCAAATCACTAAATCAAGAAACCCTCTTTTTATGCCTTTCCCAGGAGGGTTTTTTTGGAAAACTATGATATAGTCCTCAAATCTCTTTGAAAACACTTCAAAAATTCCCTATTGTATCTTCACATACTCTTTCCATCATCAAAACCTACTTTCCCCAAGTTTCACACACATTTTCACACTAAAACCTCTTAATTTCACTCAAAATCACTCTTTTTCAACAAGGGCTTCATGCCCAAACTTGCAAATGAACTTCCCTGCACATAGAACCCCTTTAGACACCTATTCCTATAGTACTAGACCCATTCCACTTAGTTATAGTGGATTACAGAAGGTGGAATGGGTTGGCTTTCATTTTGACTAACAAAACCCTTCAGAACTTGTTTTCTAGCTGATTTTAAAAAATTCCTTCTTACAAGCTTTAAACTTAAAAATAATCCTCAAGAATAGATGCAATTCAAATCTACAATAGTCCCACACCTTTTCCAATTACTGTTAGAGAAATTTAAGCATGTACAAATTCATATACTGCTTGGAAAGTTTAGAAAATACATAAAAACCAATGAAAACTTAGGGAAAACATTTTCTTTTCTTGTTCAAATATATTTTAATGTACAAAAGTCTCTTCATCAATGTTCACAAGGCCTATTTAAACTCTTTCCAACTTCCCAAACTAAACACAATTTATTTTTAAACTTCCCCACACAAAAATAACTCTTCACCTACCTAGAGTGCAATTTTGCATTTTCTTGCTTGACAACTTTTGCTAGAATTTGCAACTTTACATTATTGGACAAAATAACTTCAAAAAGACTAAAATTACATCTAAAACACTAGTACTAGCCTTTGCATGGCCTTATAACATTAAAATGACTCAATATTTTCAAAAATAGAAACTAGGACATCCTAGTTCCATAACTTGAACTTGGTGCTCCTCCACCATGAAGGCTAATTGGGAGCTCATTTCCTCCTCTAGAAAGTGATGGTTATATTTTTTTATTTCTACTATGATAGTTCAATTTATTTTTTGTTGTCTCTTCTATTTTGTTGTAGTTCTGGACTACATGTCTACTTTACTGTTTTGGATAGTATATGAGGTTTGTGGGCATCCTCTTACTTATTTCTAGCTTCTTGGCCTTGATGGCATTTTTTTCTTTGTATTTTTAGCTTAAAATTATGGGTTTATGGACCATTCCCCTATTTTTAATATAAAAAAAAAATCATGTTCTTTCAAACCTTCAAACAACACAATTTAACATGACATTTTAGTAAAATAGGTCTCAAAAATATAAATCAGCCTTGATAACATATAGTTATCACATAATTAGACATTGTAAAATTTCACTTTCATCAAGATATTATTTTAAATGGGATATACCCTTCCATAATCTTCGAATGATTCAAATCTATCTTTTAGTAATTTCAACACATTGGAAAGATGAAACACTACTAGGTTTTAGTTGTGAGTTTCGTGTCTATCTCTTTGGTTTATCATTTGATCTTTTGATTTCTCTTCATACATAAATTTTGACTCATACTATGCCTGCTAAAGGTCACCATGATTATTTTATATGAAGGTGTTCTTTAAATGATATAAATTAAGGATAACTCTATTGTTTTTATGTGTTATATTTGATGGTTATTCTCTTACCAAACCCACTAAATTCAAATACCTTATGATGTGAAGGGAGCTCTTTAGGTCTATTGGTTGTCTCTTCATTGATCCACCAAGAGTGTATAATGTCTTGTGAGTAATGGGGAATCTCTTATTTGTTATTATCTTGTGAGTTAGTTGATGCATTAGATATAGTCCAACCTAGGTTTGATACTCCATGGTGCATAATATCCATTTCTATATCAAATAAAGGTTGATAAAATCAAACTTAGTATAAAACATCATCATAATAAATCCATCTTAATTATTTAATCCATAATCATATTTCTTCCATCATTTTTTTTTCAATAATTATCCATCTTTCATTTGAAATTTTATTCACATCTCTTCTTTGAAGAGCTCACCTAGGAAATGTTTACAAAAATAACCTCTTTACGGGGCATAATCATTCGTCTTATCTTTCAAAATTTTAATTCTTTCTCCTACTCGATCAAGGCATATCATCACCTTCTTCATCTCATACATTTTTTATTATAACTAAATAATATCACTTTGAATACTGTCTCAAAGATGGGAGAAATATATAGATTAAAAATATTCTTCTAAACAGTAACTATTAATTATAATTAATCACTTATCATACGTTTAGTTATATAATTTATGAATTTTATCATTTATTATCATTTATTATGACATTTATAATTTATTATTCATTTATCACATTCATTAACATAATCCATAATTTAATCATTATTTAAATAATATTTAATTATTTATTTAATGTTAGATAATTATGCACTTTCAATAAATAAATAAAATTTATAATTATCCTCACAAGTTAACTTGTTCACAATTTTTTTTTTCTTCCCATCAATAACTTAATGAATGAATTTGATTCATTATCCTTGTAGGTGTTTGAAATTGAAATTTTTCATAATCAATCAACTAGTCTTTTGTACATTCTCAATTTGACTCAATAATGAGTTCGTTACTTTTTTTCTTTGATCATGCCTTCATCTTTCATATGATCTCTTATAAAGTCTATCAATACCTCATTCCCATCACCATTTGTTTTTTCAGATCTTTATAAAAGTTTACATTGTCAAATTTCATTATCAAAATAATAAAATTTCATATTGTTGAGTTTCATCCACATCCCTTCATGAGAAAGTCATTATAGTACACTTAATATTTAGGTTTTTAGTGAGGTTTGGTAGGACATGTTCTCTTTATTTTTTATTTCAAATATGTAGTTTTAGATTTATATCTCTTAGAACATTCAATTTGAGTTCTAAGATTATTGTTTTTGGTTATGGAAAAAGTCATTTGGATTAAATGTATGAAGAATATGCCATGATGAAATTAATATTAGATGACATGCTAAGAAAGGAAAATGAGCAAGAACTATATTATATTATTAATATATTATAATATTATTAGCATATTGTTTTATCAATATACCTCCAAAGGACATATAGCAATTAAATTCAAGGATTAGATAGTCTATTTACTTATTCAAGTAGTGTAATTAGATTATAGATATTGAAAAAGTTCTAAAATGTTTTATTTTCTATTAACTTTAGGAGGAAGAGTTTAAACATTCAGGTGTCCACCTCCAATGAAGGAAGTGTAAAAATCATATCCTATAGCTTCAACATAGATGGAGACTAACAAGGTGATTATAATAAAATAAATATCAAGATTGGTTTTTCTATTCATTGATATTGGATAAAATGAGGTGGTAGATTAACAAGGAATGCTAGTAAATATTATGCATTTCAAATCAATGATTAATGACATCAAAAGGGGATTTCTAAGAAAGTGGAATCTATGGGTAGCAAAGATAGAAAATTCCTTATTGAAGCCACAATCAAGGTGTTGAATAGGATAATTGAGATGAGGGGCGAATCAATTGTCACAGATTTTAATGTTTAATTCAATCACCAAAACTAATACATAAATTTTCTTAAATGATTAATCATCAAATGCCAATGTAAAAACTAAAATCCAACACATAAACACAATAAAAACAAATTTGCATGGAAAACCCAATGAAAGAAAAACCATGGTGAGTCCATTAACTCACACTATAGAGAATATCAAAACCGACTACAAAAGGCTTACTGCCTAAAACAAGGCTCACTGCTTGAGATAAGGCTCACTGCTTGAGTTAAGGACTCACTATCCAGAACAAGGACTCACTATCCAATAGGGCTACAACCCATAGGGATCACTACCACAAAGATTCAAATAAGAAAAAAAGGACTTGTTATAGAGAGACTACAATCCCAATGCAACAAAGGATTCCACCACAGTTACTTATTCAACTTGCATAAATGATAGAGTTCGCCTTCTACTCACTGTATCCGAAAGCTTAACATTAAGCTTTGCATTGATCTACCAAACAAAAATCACACACTTTTTGAATAGCATCAATGTCGCATCTACTCTTTCACTTATCTTCCTTCTTTACTCTTGTATGTTTTTTATTACTAACTCATCCTATATTTATAATATCTCCAACTTTGGAAAAGATCCAAAGTCATCCATCCAACTTCAAATTCAAATTAGGTCAGCAACAAAACATCCTAGGGTGCAATTGGAATGAGGGAGACCCAAACACATGCTTCATTGGGATCCAAAATAGATCCAACATGCTTCATCAAATTATAAGATAGCACTTAACACAAGGTCGGCCAAACTAGTGTAAAAAACATAGAACAATTAAGCTCGATACTTCTAGAAACCAAAAATATCTTCAATAAAATAAAAAAATCTTAACTCTAGAACCACAAGGAAAAATAATTCATCAAAGAGAAATCTAGACCAACAACTTTTCTCCCAGACCTCAACCAGTACATAGAAAAACATAATTCACAACTCGTGAACACAACTCAAACTTCACAACAAACCAGTAGCCAAAAATTTGGATATAGCAACCTTAAAAAAACATGAACAACATATCTAAACACACGAACGTAGGGGGAAATACTAGATCATTACCTGGAGCAACAACTAAATAACTTTAAACTTTCTTTAATACAATTTTCTCAATGTCCTTGACATATACAACCAACAAAAACTAGTAGATAACTAGTTGACTAGTTGACATCAATGAAAATGCCTTCATTCCTTTCTTCATTCTTGAAAAAATCTCCCTCTTTTTCATTGATGGCAACACATGATGTGAAAAACCATCAAAGAAACCATACCAGTGCTAAATATACTTCTCAATATTTTTTCTTTTTGTTTCACCCTCTCAAAAGATCATCTTCCTCATTACCTTGTTTCTCTCATTAGCTTTCTCTCATTTTCACATTTTTTCTCTCCCTTTCACATGCTTTCCCTCCCCCTTTTACATCAATGGAAAAGGAAAAAATATGTTCATTGAGTATTCCTTTGACATGAAAAAAAATACTCACAATGAAAACACTTGAAACTACTTGCTCCCCCTAAGAGGTAGCCACCAAAACATCAGTCCAAAAAGATATAACCATGAATCCACTGGATTGATGCATCTCCAAATGCATCTTAGTTTATGAAATGAGGGGAAATAACCCCTAACTTATCCCAAAGATACTCAAAAGTATCTTTAGGAAGAGCCTTTTTCAGAACATACTCAAGCTTGACTTCATTCTCCATGACCTTCTCTCTCAAGAAATGAGATGTGATAGATATATGCTTCATCGTCGAGTGTGTCATTGGATTCTTTAAAATGTTAATTGTGCTTGTATTATCACAAAAGATAGAAATATGATCATCATATAGCATCGTGATATATTTTAATGTTTGTTTCATCCATATAACTTGTGTACAACAAGATACAGTAGCAATAGACTCAACTTCAGTAGTAGACAAAGAGACCGAATCTTGCTTCTTACTCAACCATTCCACCAATTTGCATCCAAGAAAGAATGCACCACCACTTGTACTCTTTATGTCATCTACACATCCAGCCCAATCTGCATCTGTATAGGCACTAAGTGTAAATTCAATAGCTTTAGGATACCACAATCCATAATATGAAGTGCCATTTAAATATCTAAATATTTTTTTAATTGCAACATGTGTTTCCTTTGGATCTTCTTGAAATCTAGCCACAAGATAGACTACATGCATAATATCCAGTCTAGTAGCAGTCAAATACAATAATCCACCAATCATAGATTTATATTTTCTCTAATCAACCTTAGGTGAATCAATATATTTACCTAGTTTGCAACCAGTCACCATAGGAGTACATACCAGTTTGGAACCATCCATCCCAAACTTCTTCAATATCTCTCTCACATACTAAGACTGTGAAATGAAAATTCCTTTCTCTTTTTGATTAATCTGTAGCCTAAGAAATAAATTCATCTCCCCAAAAATAGACATTTCTAATTCATTTTGCATATCTTCTATAAACATATTGCACATCTTTCAATTTCCTCCACAGATAATGTCATCAATGTATACAACTAAAATCAATATTTTGTCATTTTCAATCTTAAAGTACAAATTATTGTCTACCGTACCTTTGTTAAATCCTTGTTTAATCAAATACCTATCTAACCTTGCATACAAAGCTCTAGGAGCTCACTTCAATCCATATAAATCTTTCTTCAATTTGCACACCATATCCGGTTGATCTATTAATTTAAATTATTCTCGTTGTTCCATGTAAACTTCTTCTTCTAGCTCACCATTCAGAAATGTTGACTTGCCATCCATCTGATAGATTTTGAAATCTGTATGAGCATCCAATGCCAACAACATCCTTATAGCATCCATTCTTACTACCAGGAAATTTTTTTCCTAAAAATCTATGAATTCCACTTGTGAATAGACTTTACACACAAACCTCACTTTTTTCCTGACAACTTCTCCATTCTCATTCAACTTATTTATGAATACCCATTTTGATCCAATGATATTTTTATTCACCAATCTTGGGACCAATTCCCAAGTCTGATTCTTCTCAATATATAAAAGTTCTTCTTTCATTGCTTCCTTCGAATTTTCATCTTTACATGCTTCACTTACTGTCTTCAACTCAATCTCAGAGAATAAACACAAATTTACTTCAGCAACAACTTTGCTTCTAGTTAACACACCTTTTGTCTTGTCTCCAATAATCTGATTTTTTGATTGATTCCTTTGTACATATTTCAGTGTCCTAAGGGACATCACCAAAGCATATTCTTCTCTTTCATCCTATTCATCTTGCTTCTTCTGCTCATCTTTATCCTTTTCTTCCATAATTTCTTCTATTCTAGCACAATCATGTTCATTAGACACATATCCATCAATATCAATACAATTCTTCAATGTCTCATCAACCTTTACATTTAGGCTCTCTAGAATATTTCTCAGTATTTTATTGAAACATTTGTATGCCTTTTAGTAGAGTATCCAAGTAATATGCCTTCATCACTTCTTGCATCAAACTTACCCAAATTTTCCTCATCTCTTCTGATATAGAATTTTTTTATGAATACCTTGAAATATTTAACTATAGGAATTCTTCTATGCCATAGCTCATAGGGAGTCTTTGTACTATTTGGTCTTGCTTGAACTTGATTGAACACATAAACAATAGTATGAATAGCTTCTTTCTAGTAAAATTTTGGTAAACCAGATTTAGTGATCATTGATCTAGTAGCCTCTTGAACTGTTTTATTTTTCCTTTCAACAACTCCATTCTACTGAGGAGTTCTTGTAGTAGATAATTGTCTCTTTATTCCATGCACTTTAAAAAAAATATTGAACTCATGGGAGATGAATTCTCCACCTCTGTTAGATCTTAGACATTTTATCTTCAAATTCACTTCATTTTCAACCATTGCTTTGAATTCCTTGAATCTATGTAATGCATCTGGCTTCTCTCTAAGAAATGTAACCCATGCATATCTAGAATAATCATCAATTAAAAGCATAAAGTACCTTTCACCAGATAGAATTCTCACTCTCATAGGACCACAGAGATCTGTATGAACTAATTCCACTAGAATAGTAGTAGATTGTTCCTTTGATCTGTAATGATTTCTTGCTTGCTTCCCAAACTGGCAATTCCTACAAATAGAATTAATAGGCTTTGTAATTCTAGTTAAATCTCTCATGGACTAAAAAACACTATTCCTTTCCAAGTTATCAAAATCCATGTGACACTTTCTCCTATGCCATAACCAACTATCATTTATCTGAGTCATAAAGCATGGTCCATCAACACCCTTAAGTTGATAGATATTCCCCACATATTTCTTTCTTGTAGAAATCTATGTTTCGGATCCCTTTTGGGTCTCACATTTATCATCCTTAAAGACAAGATCATATCCTTTTCTACACATATGACCAACACTCAATAAATTATTCCTTAAACCCTTAACATAGTAAACATCGTTAGTATGATGCTTTCCATCGAAACTTACTAAACCTTTCCTACAAATTTTAGCACCAGTATCATCTCCAAACATAACCAAGCCTCCATCATATTTCTTAAGTTTAACAAAATTAATCTTATCATGAGTCATGTGATGTGAACAACCACTTTCAACAACCCAAATTTTTTTTCTTGTTTAGCATATAGGGTAGAGATAATTGTACCTTCATTTTTCTCCTTATTCTTCACCAAAGGGCTTACCTATACCTTTTTTTTTGAATTAGTAGAAGTAGGTTCATCCTTAATCACCAAGAACAAGCATTCATTTTCATCTAGATCTTCATATTTGGAATCTTCATTATAAATGCTAGCATTCTCATTCAAATAGTAAGTTGTGTTAATCTTCTTTCCTTTCTTTTCTTTCTCATATCTATGTTTATTTATTTTAGCACTTTTTGGACACTTTACAACATAATGACCTATTTCTCTACAACTAAAGAATTTAAAGGGAAGCTTACCTTCATACTTACCAAGACCTTTTCTAATTCTTCTTAGAAAGTTAGCTTCTATTTCATCAAAGTTCTCTTCATCCAGATCTTCAACTTTTGTAGCTTTAAATGAAGTCTCTAATTTGCCTCAATTTCTTAGACTCGAATACCTCATCTCATAAGATGTTGAAAATCCTAACAACGGATCCTTAGTACAAGTCTTATAATATATAGTCTTCTCAATAACACTCACCTTCTCACTGTAAGCATCATGAAGAGTTCTAAGAATCTTCTTTACAATATTTGTTTCATCTATAGTAGGGCCATGTGATTGCATTCTATCCACTACCTCATCCAATCTCTGTACATAAGCTCTAACATTTTCATCTTCAGATATATGTGTAAGATCATGTGCTCTTTCTAAAGCACATCATACTTCCTTAGCTATCTTCAAATTTTGAACCTTAATCAACTCAAAATGTACCAAACTATTCTTCAAGATGAACTTCGCCTTATTGTTCACCTCATGTGCTTTGATCTCTTTAGGTGTACTTAGACCATTAGTAGGAGGAGCATAAGGATTCTTGTAAGATTTCTCCACATCATATCCACAATACTCTAGATATTCTTCCATCAAACCTTAGATAGTCAAAGACCATCTTGCAAGCCATCTTGGACATTCCTCAAGTAGTTAAGCTCTTGATCAAGGAACCAATCTCTAATACCAATTGTTGAATAGGGCAACTAAAAGGGGGGTGAATCAGTTGTCATTGTTTTTAACATTTAATTCAATAACCAAAACTAATACTTAAAACTGCTTAAATGATTAATCATCAAATGCCAATGCAGAAACACAAATCCAACACATAAACACAATAACACCAGATTTACATGGAAAAACCAATGAAGGAAAAACAACAATGAGGATTAAATCACACTATAGAGAATATCAAAACCAATTACAAAAGGCTCACTGCTTGAAACAAGGCTCACTGCCTGAGATAAGGCTCACTGCTTGAAATAAGGACTCATTGTCTGGAACAAGGATTCATTGTCCAATAGGGCTACAACCTGGAGGGCTCACTACCATAGAGATACAAAGAAGACAAAGAATACTTGTTACAAAGAGACTACAATCCCAATACAACAAAGGATTCCATCATAGTTACTTTATCAACTTGCATGAATGATAGAGTCTGCCTTCTACTCATTGCATTTGGAAAATTAACATTAAGCTATGCATTGATCTGCCACACACAACTCACACAATTTTTTTGAATAGAATCAATGTTGCATCTACTCTTTCACTTATCTTCCTTCTTTAATCTTGTATTTTTTTTATTAATAGCTCATCATGTATTTATATTATCTCTACCTTTGAAAAAGATCTAAAGTCAGCTATCCAACTTCAAATTAAAATTAGGTCAATGCCAAAACATCCTAGGGTGGAATTAGAATGAGGGAAACCCAAACACATGCTTCACTACTATTAGCAAATGGAATAGCTTTTGAAATATATATTTAAATAATGACTCTAGACCCAAATTCAACACCAATGGAAATATGCTAATAGCTCTGAAAAGTCCACAATTACATTTGTGGCTTTTTTGTGAATTTTGTCGAAGTACAACTCCCTCACTTGATTTTCAATAAAATAATCTAATTTAAAGAAAATAGGTGTTCTTCTAACCAAAAAGTAGAAAAGGTGATTAATGCTAGCTCATAAATATGAAACTAGCGCAAAAGCAGAGGTCCCAGCCATTCATAATCAACACAAAGATTGAAAACTCATAACTATCAAATCAAATCAATGAAAATAAACTAGATTGTAATAAATGAATGTTATATAACTTATCTTTCAAAGGAGACATAGTCATATCATACTCATAATACCAAGATCAGCATATGAAGCATCATTTAATTCACGACATAGATTATAAATCATTACAGTCTACAATAAATGCTTATTGCTTCTTGATAACACCCTCAGGTGTATCCCCCCAAAAAAAGTCCTCCTTTCATCCTTTACAATTTCAAATTTATAATATAGCTAAAGCCACTAGATAGGTGTCGAAGCCGTTACTAAAGTAACAACTTCTTGTATTCCAAATGTTTCTTGGGGATTTGGTCAAAATAATTAAATTTTGTAGAGGAATAGGTATCAACAAAGAAAAATGAACATGATCCCACCAACAACCGTCAAAGGACCAATCTTTTCACCAATCATCAATACAACTCATAGGAATATCAAGTGGTGACATGTGTGAGCTATTTGATGGGAAATTGTAATTCAAAGTGACACAAACCAACCATAAATGTGAATTAAATTAACATCTTATTAGGCTCAGGAGAATGCACCCATGCATAAAAAAAACTCTATAAATTCAACCAGCATCACCTTTCTTCCACAATCAGTTGGATCCAATATGGTGAGCTCTTAGAGTGATGGTAGTTCTACCAATGACTACATCATCCTAGAGGAAATCGAGTGTAGTCCACTATTTAGGCACACTTAAAACCAACTAAAAGAAGTCTTCATAGTGTAGAGCGAGGTGGAGGAAGAAGTGCTCTAGAGCATCCTTGGTGAGGCATTTCTGGGTTAGGCCCATGTGCACAACACAACTATGCTGGAACACTTTATCTATATAGTCATTAGGAATTCTCGCTATCACGACTGGGGCATGAGAGCACTGGAGCACCTGGTGAATCCCAAATTTCATCACCGCATCAAGGTGGTAATTAATAGGCTCAACTACTATCCCTAAAGTGGATTAATAGCCAACACTATCTGCATTGCATCAAAAATTTAGGATGAGACTCTAGAGGAGGTCGTGGCTCTTCTATGCATAGGAGTGGTGAGGAATGATATGGGACTTTTCATATAATTCCTCTAATCACATGAAAATTTGTTGTTGCCAACTAAAATTGAATGCCTGCAGATTGTCACTGAGTGCACTCGTGTCTTGATGTTTGCTTTGTGCACCTAAGAAGAAATATCTCTTTTTTATTTTTTTTTCCACAACCTAAATTTTGTAGTCAAACCAAGCGATTTTTGGAAATTCCAATGCAATGTAAAATTATATATATATAAATAAAATATCTCTTTTTGATACTACTATGTCTTTACATGCATGGCTTCATTTGTTTCCTATTCATATCATGCCTAGAAAATGTTGGTTTCTTTTTTGTATAATGCATTAGTTAAGTGATTAGACTGAATTCTATTAAATTAATCACTAAAAATGTTCTAGGTGGAAAAATAGGTAGTTCATATAACTTAATAAAACCCTGCCTAGGATCGAGAAGGCCTAAAGAATTTTCCTAAGGCATGACTTGCGGGTGAAGTTTCTAAATCTTGAAACACAACTCATCAATTAGTTTTCTAATATTCATACACTCACTTTTGGAGGAAAGGAAAGTTTGAAAATGGTGAGAAAACACCACCCGGTGAAGGACAAACAATACAAGTGGTAAAATGAGGGGTTCAACAAACACACAAAAACCCCGCCCAAAAAGGCCACTTGAACATAAATTGAGTATAGGACTCGGGTGGAAAGAAAGATAACAACCCAAATAGAAGTTAAGGGAAAATTTTATGGATAATAGTGGCTCTAATTGGGGACAAGGACTACAAAGGAAAAAGTAATGAACCCAGAACCACGAGCATGGACTAGACCTTTCCATTGGGTACGAAGTCAAGGAGCATGGAAAAGGAGGAGAAAAAGCAAGCAAAAAATGGAACAAAGAAGGGAAGGAAAGTACCTAAAGTACTAGCACAAAAATAAATCCTACTTTGTACATGGTAGGAAGACCCTACCTTAAATGGCCTCCATATTGATCATACAAATCCATTAATGGGCTGGAAGAAGTAGTTTCCTGTGCGAAACAATGTTGGGTGACTAAAAATTGTGTGCACAACCAACTGCCAAATTGTGACTACTGCTATCAAAAAGATAGAACAAGCACCATGTGAAAATTATTTAAATATATTTTGATACTTGGCAAGCCACTCTTTATTGTATGCTTCTGCAACTAAATGATTCACAATGTCACTGCCTTGCATAGGGTTACCAAAACCTACCTACACCACATCATATTCAATATTGCTTTGTAATTGATTTTCTAAACAAAAAGAAACCAACCCTGAATTGGCCACCCCACATAAAAATTATGAGATAAAGAGACTTCTTGTTCACCACATGTAGAAGTAACTACATTATTTAAAAGTTTTGGACCCCAATCTATAGTATGTGTAGCAAAATACTCATTAGATTCGAATGTTGATTATTCTATCTTGATCTCTTCTCCATTTTTATCCATTCCATGTATTGACTCAAATGATGGATCTAACAAATTTGAATCTTGTATAATATGAAAGGATTCAGAAATGGGATGATTAATTACCTCATTTCCTATTGTTTTACCTTCAAGAATTTCATCAGCAAACTTAGACACTTCAAAGTCAGGTTGCAAACCAGAAGAAAAGGTGTCTAAGAATTCAGTTACCTCTTGGAGCAGATTTTTATTTTCATCTTCAGCTATATAGTGCATATTAACATCTCCAAAAGTGAATGTCTCTTTCTTTGATAACTTGTTGGCATCTTTAGTTTCAAATTTTCATTTGACCTTACATCCCCCAAAAGTTTACCTAGTCCCTAGAAAATTACTACTGGAAACAATACTATCCTTATCCTCATCACGTGTTCTCTCAATCTGATCACTTTCATGAAGGGTAATTTCCTTTATAGGCTTGTGCAAAGCAGGGATTGGTCTATTTTCCACTTCTGACTAGATATTGATTTCATCTCCCTTCAATGCAAGACTACTATTTTTCTCATCCTTCCTATGGTTATGATCAACCTTAGCCATTGATAAACAACATTCCTCCTCTAACATTAATTGCTTTTCTAAAATTTTGAAAAGGGGGTTATCATGCATTTTGAATTCATTAAAATTAAAGAGAGGGTTAGAAAGAATTGACCACAATTCTTTCTCCTAAAAATCATCATTCCTAGAACCATCATTTCTTTCCAAATTTAAAAAGATGTCTTTACTCTCAATTTCTTCAAAGAAGAAAACTTCATATTCTGGAGTAAGAAAAGAAGTCAATGCCAAATCATTCAAACTAGCTTTAGAAGGAGAGATCTTATCAAAAGGAGGGGGTGAAGCCAATGATGACCTTTCCTGCAACTCATCATATTCATCATCACTAGACGAACTACAATCACTTTTTATTTCAAAGGAAGTATATAAATTCAAAGCTGAATCATTACAGAGTTGATCTTTTCCTTCACTAGGCTGCTACATGTTATCAATAATTATTAAATTCATGTCTTCTACAATAGCGAGAAATTTAACCAGAATCTTATGAAATGTCTTATAACTAGTTCCGAGCTTCATATTTGAACCTAATTCATAGTTACCCATAGTGATAAAATCATCTCCAGCCTTCACTACCTCCAGCTGAGCTCGTTTCATCCATTGAATTTTATCTCTTTTAAGAATTAATTATATGTTTGGTTCAAGAGAAGAAATGAATATATGGTACTAGATCTCTTCACTAGGATTTTCTAGAGTAGGAATCTTTTGACGAGATCAATTGAAATGGTAAACACAATCCCTCATTGTTTTAGCTTTGTTTTTCATGATCTGAAAGAAAAGATGCAATGTAGCTACAATGTCAATTGGGATTTTGTAGCATTGAAGAAATTTTGTCTTAATAACATGCCAGCAAATAATTGTCCCTTATTCAAGCCCTTTGTACCATTATGTCACTTTTTCAATCATATTTTCAATAAATATTCTTACAAAAACATGTTCTTCTCAAATTCCTAAGACTGCACTTACAATCGTCATAGCCAAAATATGCTCCTCAAGATCTTGTTCATTCTAACTGGAGAATTTAGGAAATCTCTTCTAGGAACCTTGGGGTAAATCATGGTATTGTGATAAAGTAAGAGTGCTAACTTGATTGCACCAAATATTTGAAGCCATGAACATACAGACATAGTCGCCAACTCACATGGCGTAAAATTAAGGAAAGAAAATTACTTTGGTAGAGAAAATAGAGGTGGATTCTGAGGCTGATGTGTAGGTGGGTCCCTTGGTTAACGTAGTGGCGGACTTGGCTAATGATTATGATGATGAGGAGGGCCATCATAGTATTCAAATATCAACCTCAGGGGTCATTCAATCACAGGTATAGGCAGTCGTTGGGCTCGTTCCTCCTCTTCCTCCAAGACAAAGTTTACTTGCATATAATCTATCACATTCCTCCTATATATCCACGTGAGTGTATTTAATTGTGATATGATGTATTATTGCTCCACTAGGACCCAATCTAATTTTGGCTGTAAAACATGAAATACATTATTGTGAGGAAGTACAATCTTGCTGCATGACATGATGGCAATTGTCAGACTTTCCAATCAATTCAATTCCCTAGTAGAGTTGCTAAAAATCTGTAGTGAATGGAATATCTCTTGATATAAATATATATATATACACACACATTTAAATAATGAATCTAGACCCGAATTCAACACCAATGTAAATCTTCTAATAGCTCTAAAAAGTCCACAATTGCATTTGTGGCTTTTCTTTGAATTTTGTTGAGGTACAACTCCCTCACTTGATTTTCAATGAATTAATATAATTTATAGAAAATGGGTGTGCTTTTAACAAGAAAGTAGAAAAGGTGACTAATGCTAGCTAATAAAAATGAAACTAACATGGAAGAAGAGGTCCCAACCATTCATAATCAACAAAAACATTGGAAATTCATGACCATCAAATCAAATCAATGAAAATAAACTAGACTGCAATAAATGAATGTTATATAGCTTATCTTTCAAAGTAGACACAACCGTATCATATGCATAATACCAATATCAACATATGAAGCATCATTTAATTCATAACACAAAGATTATAAATCATTATAGTCTAGAATAAATGTTTATTCCTTCTCGATAACACCCCTAGGTGTATCCCCCAACAAAAAAATTCCTCCTTTCATCCTTTACAATTTCAAATTTATAACAGCCGAAGCCATTACTAAAGTAGAAACTTCTTGTATTCGAAACAATTCTCAGGGAGTTGGTCAAAATAATTGAATTTTGCACAAGAATAGGTATCGGCAAAGAAAACTGATCATGATCCCACCAATAGCTGCCAAAGGACCAATCATTTCACCAACCATCATTGCAACACATAAGAATATCAAGTGATGGCATGTGTGAGATTTTTGATGGGAAATTGTAATTCAAAGCAACACAAGCCAACCATAAATGTGAATTAAATTAACATCTTATCAAGCTCAAGAGAATGCACCCATGTTTAGCCAAAACTCTATAAATTCAACAAGCATTACCTTTCTTCCACAATTAGTTGCATCCAATATGGTAAGCTCTCAAAGTGATGGTAATTCGACCAATGACTACATCATCCTAGAGGAAATCTAGTGTATTCCACTATTTAGGCACACTTCAGACCAACTGAAAGAAGTCATCATACTACAGGGCAAGGTGGAGGAAGAAGTGCTTTAGATTATCCTTAGCGAGGTGTTTCTAGGCTAGGCCCATGTGCATAACACAACTATGCTGGAGCACTTTATCTATATAGTCATCATGAGTCTTGGCCATCGTGACTATGATATGAGAGCACTGGAGCGCGTGGTGAAACCCAAATTTCATCATCACGTTGAGGTGGAAATGAAGGAGCTCAGCTACTATCCCCAAAGTGGATTAATAGTTGACGCTATTTGCATTGCATTGGCTATTCAGGATGAGACTCTAGAGTAGGTCATGGCTCTTCTCTACACATGAGTAGTGAGGAATGAATGGGATTTTTCTTACAATTCCTCCAGTCACATGAAAATCTATTGTCACCAGCTCAAATCGAATGCCTATAGATTTTCACTGAGGACATTTGTGTCCTCATGTTTTCTTTGTGCACCTAAGAAGAAATATCTCTTTTGTCTCTTTTTGTCCACGACCTGAATTTTGTAGTCAAACCAGGTGGTTTTTGGCAATGCTAGTGCAATGTAAGAACATTTATATATATAAATAAAATATCTCTTTTTGATACTACTTTGTCTTCAAATGCATGGATTAATTTTTTTCCTATCCATATCATGCTTGGATAATGCTAGCTTCTTTTTTTTATAATGCATTAGTTAAGTGATTAGACTGACTACTATTAATTTAATCACTAAAACTCTTCTAGGCAGAAAAATATGTGTTTCACAAAACTTAATAAAAGCCAGCCCTAGTTTGAGAAAGCCTAAAGAATGTCGCCTGAGGCATGAGTTGAGGGTGAAGTTTCTAAATCCTAACACACAACACATAAATTAGTTTTTTAATATTCATACACCCACTTTAGGAGGAAAGGAAAGTTTAAAAATGGTGAGATAACACCACCTAGTAAAGGACAAACAATACAAGTGGTAAAATGAGGGATTCAATGAACACACAAAAACCCCGCCCATGTTTGAGAAGAATAACAAAAGGCTTCCCAAACCTAAATTGAGTATAGGACTTAGGCATAAAGAATGGTAACAACCCAAATAGAAGTTAAGGGAAACTTTTATGGGTAATAGCCGGGACCCAAAATAGATCCAACAGGCTTCATGAACATTGAATATAGTGCTTAACACAAGGTTGTCCATGTTAGAAAAATAGGGACATAAAACTGAGAGGGAAGGGGGGTGAATCAGTTGTCATAGAATATTAAAATTTTTAAACTTTACTTAACCTAATCTCAAATATGACGAATGAACAATAAACCATAAATAATCAACACATCAAAAACAAAAAGAACACTAAGAGTTTTACATGGAAACCCTGTTAGGGGAAAAAGCATGGTGAATGTTAGTCCACAATATTTTACATTGTTAAAAGTATAATGAGAATAATAATGGGAATGCACATGCATTCAAACACACTGCCTAGAGCTCACTGCTCAAATACAAGAGGGCTCACTACCCAACAATGCACATTAATTTGGATTAGATCCACAAGGTGTGAAATGAGAAAATAATTATAGTTCCAATTAAACACAAAAATCCTTCTTCACACTTCACTCAACCTTCTTCTCACTCTACTCTGCAATCGAATGATTAGATCAATGTTTGCACACTTTCTCTTTCTCTGGATTTCCTTTTCTTTCACATGCTCTAAATTTGCTCAAAAAACTAATCTTATATATCTTCAACATGAAATACATCAACAACTTAGTCGAATAGAAATATAAAACATATTTACAATGTTGGCCCAAGTTTACAAATAAATTTTAATGTGAATCAAACACCATTAGCTAATATTATGATGAGGCCCAAAACAATATCTTCGAGTGCACCAAACATTCAAATTTTAATCTTCAAGCATCCGCAACATGTTACAACCATCATGTCAGCTAAGAAAATGAAAACTTGAATGTATACTGAGAAAAAATCTTCAACCATGAGCACTCTGATCAATGTGGGCATACAATAAGAATAGAGAATTATCTAGAAGCATCCACAAACAATAAGAACTAATAGAGAATCATCCGCAACAACATAAATTATGAGAATCACATAAAATTCAATCAGCAACACTGACATAACCCACAAAAATACTGTAAGAACACAACTATTCATAGCATGATCAAATCTTCATGCAGACCTCTAAAAATTCTGGTAGATGATCTAGATACTCTCAACAGTAAACCCTTTAGTCCACAAAAATTGATCTTCAAAACACCTTCATGAACTTCACTATTCCACTGGAAACCAACAACTCTTCCTTTAACAATTTTCTCAATATCCTCGACATATACAACCTTCAATAAAATAATTGCTAATAGTGTTGAAATCAATGACAACCACATATCAACAACACAACCACAACATCCAACAATATCCCCCTTTGGCATTGATGGAAACAGATGATGTGAAAAACATCATCAACACAGCTACACTTACTCCCCATTTGGTTATGACTCTTCTCATCAATTTCTCTTGTACCCCTAAAATGATTTTTCACATTGCTCTTCTCCCCCTTTGACATCGATGGCAAAGATAAGCACTACCTTCCCACATACAAGCTCTAAACCACATATCTGCACATCTGACTACTCCCCCTGAGTAGAAGCCACAGGAACATTAATATGGATCTGAAAATATCTATGAAGGATATGGTTTGATGGAAATAAGTGCATCTCTAGTTCATATCTAAAGGGGTAATCACCCCTAGCATCCCTTTCAGATACTCAAAAGTATCCTTCGGCAACGACTTAGTGAAAATGTTTGCAACCTATTCTTTTCTAGGCACATACTCTAGTCTGACTTCTTTCTCATTCACTTTCTCCCTTAAGAAGTGAAATTTTATTGATATATGGTCAGTATTAGCGTGTAACACCAGATTATTTGATATGTTAATTGCACTTGAGTTGTCACAGTATATGGCAATAGGTTCTTCATATACTAATCTAATATCTTTCAACATCTGTTTCATCAACATTACTTGAGTACAATTATTTGCAGCAACAATATACTCTGCCTCAGTAGTAGATAGAGAAATGGAATTTTTCTTTTTACTCAACCAAGACATCAGTTTCTTCCCTAGGAATAAGGCACCACCACTAGTACTCTTCCTATCATCTACATATCCTACCCAATCCACATCAGTGTATGCACTTAGAGTAAGATCATCATCCTTAGGATACCAAAGCCCAAAATCAACTGTTCATTTTAGGCATTTGAAAATTCTCTTTATAGCATTCACATGGGACTCTTTTGGATCAACCTAAAATCTAGCAACCATGCATACAACATTCATAATGTCTAGTTTGGTCTAAGTTAAATAGAGCAATCCACCAATCATTGACATGTATCTTGTTTTATTTTCCTTAGGAGAATCATCATTCTATGTTAACTTGCATCCGGTCACCATGGGAGTACCAACAGGCTTTGATTCTTCCATGCCAAACTTCTTCAACAATTCTTTCACATATTTGGACTGAGATACGAAAATTCCATTATCTATCTGAGTAACTTGAAATCCCAGAAAGAAATTCATCTCTCCAATCATACTCATCTCAAATTCATTCTTCATTTCATCAAAAAACTTCATACATAGATTATCATTTCCTCCAAAAATAATGTCATCAACAAAGACCTCAATAATCAACTCTTTGTCATGATCCAACTTGAAATACAAGTTGTTGTCAGTAGTACCTTTATTAATCCAAGCTTTAGTAAGTATTTGTCCAGTCTAACATACCAGGCTTTGGGAGCTTGCTTGAGTCCATATAGAGCTTTTTTCAAGCAACAAACCATGTCATCCATGTTAGTTGGTTGAAATCCACCCGGTTGTTCAATGTATACTTCTTCTTCTAGCTCACCATTCAGAAAAGATGACTTTACATCCATTTGATAGAATTTATAGTTCTTATATGCACCATAAGCAAGGAATAATCTAACATCTTCAATTTTGGCAGCAAGGGAAAACGTTTCTTCAAAATAAATACCTTCCTTTTTTTAATACCCTTTACATACCAATCTTGTTTTATTCTAGACCACTTCACCTTGTTCATTCAACTTATTCTGAAATACCCATTTAGTACCAATCACATTTTTGTCTTTAGGTCTAGGAACAAGTATCCATGTATCATTCTTTTCAATCCACATTAGTTCTTATTTCATAGCTTACATCCAGTGTTCATCTTTACATGCTTCATTGACATATTTAGGTTCAATCTTGGAAATTAGGCAATACTCTTTTGTAATATTTCTTCTAGTCTGTATAACTTTATTCTTGTCTCCTATAATTTGATTTTCATAATGATTTAGCTTCACATACCTTGGAACTTTGGGACTCTCTCAAACTTTTGGTTCTTCTGTTCTTTCTTCTGCACTTGCACTTGTCTCTCCTTCTTGACTTACTTGATTTACTGAAACAAATTGAAGTTGTTTTACTAGAACATATGGCACAATTTGAAGTTGATTCTATGTCTGAGCATTCTTCCCTTTGTTTGTGTTGTCTTCTTGGTCATCTGAATCATATCCACAATATCTAGATGATCTAGCAGAGTCCTCATCAACTCTGACATTTGCACTCTCAACCATTTTTCTCACTCTTTTGTTGTTGCACCGGTAGGCCTTGCTTTTAGTAGAGTACCCTAGAAAAATTCTCACTTCTTGCATAAAACTTTCCTATATCCTCATCTCTCTTGATATAGCACTTACTTCCAAAGATCTTGAAATATCTAATAGTAGGCTTATAACCAAACCATAGTTCAAATGGAGTTTTACCAGAATTACCATTGATATTTACCTGGTTTAAAGTGTACACAACAATTCTTACAGCTTCACTCCTATAGATGGGAGGCACATTTCCTTCTATCATCATTGTTCTAGCAACATCCAAAATTGTTCTGTTCTTTCTCTCTGCAACTCCATTTTGTTGAGGGGTTTGGGCAGTAGATAACTGTCTTCTGATTCCATGCTCTTCACAAAAGGAATTGAACTCCCTGGAGGTGAACTCACCACCTCTGTTTGACCTTAAGCATTTGATTTTCAGGCCTTTCTCATTCTTTTCCATAGCTTTGAAACTTTTGAACTTCTTTAATGCTTCACATTTTTCTCTTAAGAAAGCAACCCATATCATTCTAGAGTAATCATAAATAAGAAACATAAAGTACCTTTCTCCATTAAAAATTCTGACTCTAGAAGGACCACATAGATTAGTATGCACCAACTCTAGTGATCCATTTGAATGATGTTGTTTTCTCTGAAAAGAAACTCTAGTCTATTTTCCCATATGAAATTCCTTGCAAATTGTGTTAGTAGTATTTACTAGCTTAGGTAGATCTCTTACATCTTGAGTGGATCTTACTTTGACAATGTTATCAAAATTCACATGACACAACCTCCTATGCCATAACTAGCTTTCATCTACTTAAGCAATTAAACAACTTTCACTAGTAGCATTCAGGTGAAAAATATTACCTTTTGTCTTTCTACCTAAAGCAATTATTTTTCCAGATCTTCCAAGTATCCTGCATCTTCCATCTTTGAACTGAAGATCATAGCCCTTGTCCACCATCTGTCCAACACCTAGCAGATTGTGCTTCAAGCATTCAACATAAAGGACATCATCAGTGTTATGCTTACCACTAAGACAAATAGATCCTCTACCATGAATCACACCAACATTGTTATCTCCAAATCTTACAACCCCACCGTCATACTTTTCTAGAATTACAAATTTGATTTTTTCACCAGTCATATGATGTGAGCATCCATTGTCAATAAACCACTCATCATTTTCTTCAATTTGAGCTGCAAGAGATCTCTCACCTTTAGCAGATTTAGTAGCCATTAGACCATTTTCCTTGATAACAAGGAACACCCATTCATCCTCATTTCCATTATCTTTACTAGACTCATCATCAATCACTCCTTCTTCAGTATAGTAATATTTCTTTTCAAATCTAGATTTGTTAGGCTTCAATCTAGGAACTCTTTCAAGACACCTTGATGAAAAATGACCTATTTTACTACAAGAAAAACATTTAATAGGAAACACTCCTTTATACTTACCTTGTCCTCTACCTTCTTTCTTCACAATCAGTGCTTCCAACTCTTCTACCTCTCTTTCTTCATCTTCAAGTTGTTTCATTTCTTCCTCATACTTGAATGACTTTCTGGAATGCTCTCCCAGATCATATCTTTGCTTGTTTCTTCTGGATATACTAGCCTTGAATGCAGTTTTAGTCTTGGGAACAGATTCACCAAATTCACTCAATTCAAAGGCAACAAGTTTACCAATTAGTGTATCTCTTGTCATATTCGTCAATGATCTAGTTTCTTCAATAGCATGAGCCTTTCCTTTGTAAGAGGGAGGTAATGATTTGAGCACTTTAGCCATAATTTCTTCCTCATCTAGGGTACCACCGACACATCTAATAGCCATCACTATTTCATTTACTCTTTGCATAAAAGAAGAAATATTTTCATCTTAACCCATCTTCAAATTTTCATACTTGCCTTTCAAACTCTGTATCTTATCCATCTTCACATGTACATCTCCATCATACAAATTTTCCAGCTTCATCCAAATTTCATGAGTTTTCTTTAGATCTATCACATTTTTCATCTCTGAATATGTTAGAGCACTCAACAAAGCTTCCATATCCTTGACATTATTCTCAGCCTCTTTAATCTCATCAGTAGTGGAAGGACCATTCTGAGGAATAACATATGGATTCTTTGTAATCTTCCAGAAGGGTTCTCCAATACACCTGAAATGACACTCCATCCTAGCTTTCCAAAATGAGTACTTTATTCCATGGAATCTAGGACTGTCCTTGTATGGTGCCATCTCGGATCACCTCAAGATTTTAAACTTCTTCAAAGGAACTTGCTCTAATACCAATTGTTCGAAAAAAAAAGGCATACAACTAAGAGGGGGGTGAATTAGTTGTCATAGAATATTAAACTTTTCAAACTTTACTTCACTTAATCTAAGATCTGATGAATGAACAATAAACCATAAATAATCAAAACATCAGAAACACAAAGAACACCAAGATTTTTTTGTGGAAACCTTGTTAGGGAAAAACCACAGTGGATGTTAGTCCACAATATTATACCCTGTTAAAAGTATAATGAGAATACTAATGGGAATGCACATTCATTTAGGCACACTGCCTAGAGCTCACTGCTAAAAGCAAAGAGGGATCACTACCCAACAATCCACAGTAATTTGGATTAGATCCATAGGGCGTGAATTGAGAAAATAGCTTCTACACAAGCCTGATTACAGTTCCAGTTAAGCACATAAAACCTTCTTCACACTTCGCTCAACCTTCTTCTCACTCTTCTCTACAATTAAATGATTAGATCAATGTTTGCACACTTTCTCTTTCTCTAGCTTTCCTTTTCTTTCACACACTAACTTTGCTCAAACAACTACTCTTATATATCCGCAACATGAAATACATCAACAACTTATTTGGCCAGAAATATAAAACATATTTACAATGTCGGCCCAAGTTTAAAAATAAATTTTAATGTGAATCAAACACCATCAACTAATATTATGATGAGACCCAAAAAAATATCTTCGAGCACACCAAACATTCAAATTTTAATCTTCAAGCATCCACAACACGTTACAACCATCATGTCGGCCAAGAACATGAAAACCTAAACATACCGAGAAAAAATATTCAACCACAAGCACTCTGATCAATGCAGACATACAACAAGAATAGAGAATTATCTAGAAGAATCCACAAACAGCAAGAACTAACAAAGAATCATAGAAACAATAGAAATTATCAGAATCACATAAACTTCAATCAAGAACATTGACGGAACCCACAAAACTACTGTCAAAACACAATTGTTCATAGCACGATCAAATCTTCACACAAATCTCTAAAACTTCTGGTAGATGATCTAGATACTCTTAGCAATAAACCCTTTAGTCCACAACAACTGATCTTCAAAACACCTTCATGACCTTCACTATTCCACTAGAAACCAACAACTCTTCCTTTAACAATTTTCTCAATATCCTTGACATATACAACCTTCAATACAATAATTTCTAATAGTGTTGACATCAATGACAACCACATATCAACAACACAACCACAACATCCAACAGGCAAAACTAGTGTAAAAAACATAGAACTATTAAGCTTGATACTTTCAGAAACCAAAAATATTTTCAATGCAATTAAAACATCTTAACTATATAACCGCAAGTCAAAAGACTTCATCATAGAGAAATCTGGACTAGCAACATTTCTCCCGAACCTCAACCATAACACAAAAAAACATAGTTCAAAACTGGTGAACACAATTTGAACATCACAATCAACCAGCAACTGAAAATTTGGATATAGCAACCTTCAACAACCATGACCAACATATCTAAACCATACAAACATAGGGAAAATAACCAAATCATTACCTAGAGCAACAACTGAATACCTGTAAACTTTCTTTAATACAAATTTCTCAGTATCCTCGACATATACAGCCAAAAATAACTAGTAGATAACTAGTTGACCAATTGACCTCAATGACAACACCTTCAATCCTTTCTCCATTCTTGCTACACAAAGTTGATGCTTGAATATAAAGGGTATTTATGGTACCAAATGAAAATCTATGCCACATGTCAACTATTACAAAAGACATGATGATAACATTGTGAAAATTTCTAGCTGTAAGATAGAAATGGACTGTACATATATGAAAATTTTATAACTAAAAGATTATATAAAGGAAACTTATAGATAGATTATGAACACTTATGAATCAAAATTTTGTTGGATTTGGGGAGATTCTGTTACTATTATTTTTGTTTTAACAATTTCTATTAAGAGTTTATGGGATTTAATAATTCCCACCTAAATATTTACCACAATTTTTTTATTAATTCCATACACTAAAAGGTGTGTATTCTTGAAATTTTTCTATATTATTTTATGCTATAATTGTTTTTGGAAGCTAGTAATACAATATGGTAGGTTTTTTTTCTTATTTTAATCATTTTTAAAAATGGGCATGTAGGACTAAAGCATATATTCTATAGTTCAAGCATAAGGATTAGATGAATTAGTGCTTCATTGTTATTGCATGTAATTTTTTAGATAGATAAAGTATACATATCAATATATGATTGTTTCTTATGTTGAAGTTTGTGTTAAAGATCCAAGATACTAAAAGGGGGGTGAATCAGTATCTTCTTAAATTTTCTGATCATATACCATGCAATTACACCAATGCAAACAATAGAGGAAATGAATAAGAGCATTAACAGAACATAAGATCAGAGAACACAAGAACACTAGGATTTTTACATGGAAACCCAAAATGGGAAAAACCATGGTGAGTGTTAGCTCACAATATTATATAACCGGTTATTGTTCATATTCCAAAATGGGTGGCTCACTGCCAGGACTCACTATCTAGAAACAAAGGTTCAATACCTACAAAATTACAATGATTGAATGGATTTCAAGTAGAAAATGAACTAAAAGAGTACACCTAATAAGTGCAGATTTAGTTCCAATGTAACTCAATAAACTAACTTAGCACATTTCATTATGTCACACTTCTTTTCTTCTTCACACACAATCACACACCTTCTTCAAAAAATTATCTGTTATATATATCCAGTCTTTTTCAAAAGCATCAATTAGGTCAGCCTAATTAGATGCACTTGATATTTACCAAGAAATATTATCTGTTGGCCTCAAGCTTTCAAAAAGATAATCTGCACACTTCAATAAATCAACATAGACCTAAAATAGATCACACATATATCTGCATAACAAAACTATTTTTCATCTTTGCACAAATCATCAAGGAAGTCGACCAAGAGTAGACTTCAAACCAATAAGTAAAAAAAAAAATTATGAGCATGAAATATGTGAAATATTGAAAGTACGTGCTCCTGATATCTACAAATCATTTCCCAAAATTGTATGCAACAAAGATTACCAAAAAAAAAATGCAGACCAAAATACCAGAGGATTTCAGGAAAAATACCAGTTCAGATACCAAACTAGAATACTGGAGTAACTTTAGTCTTCATCTTGCAGTTGCAACTCATATATCATGGTGACATCAATGAGAAACAAAAAGTAACAAATTGAGATGTTCTTCATTTTTCCAACAATCTCCCCCTTTGTCATTGATGGAAACATGTGCTAAAACCAATTTAGAAAAAAGAGTATTTATAGAGTTCTTATCCCCCTAACACTAACAATCCACCACTTCACTCCCCCTTTGACATCAAGGACAAATGGTGTGCCAAAAACAACTGAAAAACATTAAAGCAAAGAAAACAAAGAAATATATATTAATTGGAAGATGAAAAGCCTTGAAGCTCCTTCAGAATACCTTCCTAGACTATTTTTCCTTTTTCCCAGCCTTCCTTTCCTATAGTCAACATCTTGTTCAGAGATTACAACTCAACCGGAACTTCTTCAACACTGTCTAGAGTATCAGGGATCAGGTTTATCTTCTCAATCTTTTCAGTGCATTCCAGAGCTTCTCCAACTAGAGAGTATTCCATTCTTACAATATCACTTAATAGACTCAATTTCTTGATGATTTATTATTTCTATTTTTGTAAGGAAAATAAATTTTCTCTGTGGGTAGAAATGGCCTTCCAGATTCTTTATCTTTAAAAACACTATAATTACTAGAAATAGTAGAAAACTGGGACTCAATGGAGTCCATGACAATTTTGATATTCTGAGTGGCATCTGGCCACTTCAAGTAGTAAGATAGAACATCTACTTTAGATTCACAAAATTTCACCACTTCCAAACTGTTCTCGACACAAGAGTGTGCTAGAGCACATTTGTCATGCAAGGACTACATCCTTTTCTCTACCAAGTTTTCTTCTATCTCTTGTCTTATCTTTTCATTAAGTCTAGAGGAATACTCTTTGAAGGAGTCTAACAATAATATTAGATTTTCAACAGGGGTGAGAGATGTGTTAATGGATGCACCAGGTATAGCTTCCTATAATGTTCTCAGAGTATCTTCTATCAGCTCCATTCCCTTTTGATGTGTCTCAAGAACTTATTTTCTTATGGATGCTTACATGGCATCACCCAACACAACCTTATGTATAGGAGACATCTTTTCCACATCAACATATCCTTCAATCAAAGGAAATTTTAAAATTTCCTAAGGAATAATCAGTTGAAATATAATTTTCTTAGATAGCAAACCTTTTAGTACATCACCACCAAAAGACGAATCACAAGAATGCTTCAGAGATTTTACAATCTATTTTTCTTCTTCATTTTTCTCAGAGGATTCCCCAACTGTCTTCTCTTCCTCTCCCTTTTATTTTTCTTTACCCTCCTCTAGTACCTCTTCTTCTTCTTCCTCTTCCTCTTCATCCTTTTCATCTTCCTCTTTATCATTTTTATCATTATTGTTCTCTTCCTTGTTTCCATCATCTTTATTCTACTCTTCTTTAGGATTATTTTGTCCTTCTTCATTGCCTTGACCATCACCTTCAACATTTCCTTTATTTTCTTCCTCATTACCTTGTTCTTCTTCGCCTTTTTCTTCTTCAGTATGCTCCAGAGGAGCATCATTATGCATCTCAGGCTCATCTTCTCCTTCATTCTACTCAATAACTTCATTACCAATATTAATTTCAACACCAAAATTATCAAAAATATTTTCATTACCTATTTCTAGAGGAACACTTTCCTCAACATTTTTAGCTGCAACATCATCAGTTTTGAGAATACCATACTTTTCTACTATCTCTCGAATAATTTTAGCTATTTTCTTCCACACTTTCCTTGTCAACTTCTTGTTTGTTGTCATCAACATATTTACCCTACCCTTCATTTGGAACATTTCAGCACAGATCCTCTTTAGGGATTCAAGATCATCAAGAGTCAAGGAAGACCTAATCTTATTATATGTTGCATTTCTAATATTTTCTTCAAACACAATAGCCTCGTATCTTCTTTTCATCATATCATCCCACATGCTTTTAGGAACATCTTTCTTTATGTTATCCCATTTTACTTCTAAGACAATGACATACTCAATAACAACTAAATTAAAGTAGTGTTTTCTTATCTTCTTCTCTAACATCATCATAGTATTGAGTTTTGGGTTGAAGCATTTTTTCAAAATTTAACAAAGCATTAAGAGTTGGCTCAAGTTTATACCAGGGACCAGAACTTACTAGAATATCTTGTTCTTCTTTTTATTCAATAGAGGTCTCATCAACTACCTTAGCCTTCTTTGATTCAGGCTTGGTGTGCACATGCATATCAAAATCACGCTCTTCTTAATCTTCAGATGATGTCACAATGTGTACTATTTTTGAACCAACAACATCTGTGGATGCACCTTCTCTGGAGGATAAACTCCCTCTTCTTCTCCTTACAAGCTTTGCTTTGGGAGATCTTCTTCTTCTTCTTGAACATCTGTAACACTCATATTATTTTTTCTCATCTCCTTCTCTTTCCTTCCTCTCTTAGTAGGGGCAACTAGAGGAGTCTCTTTCCTCTTCCTAGATCTAGTGGTTGGTCCGAAAGAAACATGACCTTTACCTTTATCATCCTTTCTAGGTTCAGTCACAACTATAGGGCTTAGAGAGGATTTTGCAAAGGTATTTCTACTAGATCTTCTCAGACTAGATGATTCTGCTTCTCTTTGTGCCACCATATCCCTTCCAAGGTAAATTTCCTCATCAGTAAAACCAACATCTTTAAGAGTTTTCTCCACTTTCTTCCTAATCTTAGGCTCCTGCTATTCCATATGAATCTCCATAGATTTCTCTGTAAATGTTTTAGCAATATCTACACATAGCCTTTAGCTTCTTCTTTTTTTATCTCATATCCAAGAGGATGGATCTAAATAGTTTGAGGTTCTATAGCCTCAATCATTCATTCATCAGTGGAGACATGAAATATGATTTCATGCTTATACTTTTCCACAATTTTTCTCAGAATTCTATCTCTTTAATTCATATTTCTTTTAAATACTACAAAGAAAGTTGTTAGGGAATCCTCTTGAGCATTCAAATTTCCAAGATTATGCATGTAATCAAAAATTTGATGTCCCACCGGTCTAGATGGGCTCTAGAATACATCTTCATTTTTTCCTGGAAGCCTCTTCATGAAGTAAAACTATAAACATATAATCAACGAACCAAGCTTAAAGGCATAATTATTTTCCTTTGATTGCTTTATGTTTTCTAACAATTACAGTCGAAGAAGCTCATAAAGGTCATAATCTGCACCTTTCACTACCATATCATAGCCAGTATAGATTGTTGTGGTCAAAACATAATTATCCCTGTTTGTGAAATACATCTTGTGACCTATCATGAGAGATGCATACTTCACTATTGGATTGGTAATAGTCTTCATTGCTAGGGCTCTTTTTTCAAATGTTGCTCTAGTGAGTTCCATCACTACTTCGTTCTTTATAGATTTTGACACATGTACTATTCCTTTATCCCAAAGACCAGTTACAACCCCAATCACTTCTTTCATTATCAAGTGTGGCCTATCAATCCAGAGAATTTTTTTGTGGATTCTGCTCTGAACCATCTTCACAAATTTTTCATTGGAGCTAAAATTAGGGTAATTGTTCTAGACATGCAACCTTTTATCAACCACATTTGAATATTCAGTTTTTATCCAAAATTCATCACCAGTAATCCCTTTTTCCCAAAGGTCAATTAGTTTTATGTGATTGTACTCGTCAAACTTGACTCTAATCACCATCCTTGTATCCTCTGTTGGCATTACACCATTTGGAATTGATGAAAATGCACCCATGGAATCATCATCAAGGAATTTCAAAGAATATTTTTTGTAAGAGGGCCTCAGCCTCTCTAATACTTTTACAACCACAGGAGTTGCCATTCTATTGAATTCAAGAAAATTAACCAAAACACAACAGCTCAGGAATTATAAATACGTTTTTCTACACACTGAACCATAGCTATGGTTTCCATAGCTCAAACTCCAATTATCTTCAGGAATGCTCCAAAAGTTCTCTAATTCCTCAAATGCTCAAATGAACTAAATTCCTTGATCATTTTCTTTATAAAATAACAATTTTCCCTAAGTTGCATTTATTGCAGTAGACTTTAAAAAGCTACTAAAAACTCCTTTCCTTTTACATAGACAAATCCTAATTTTCTCCACAAAGAATCATCTCTTCATATTTTCTACCGGTTCCTTTTTTAGAACCTCTAAAAATTCAATCTTCACCACTCTTCTTCATGCCAGCCTCTGACATGCCATTTATCGAAGGGGTTCTTAAAATTTTCTAATGAAGCTCCCCCTTGCAACCTTGCTAGGTCTAATTATCGAATAAATTGTCTATACCGGATGAGGGCATAGACTCATCAGTTGTCTCTAGTTCTTCTTTCTTTCTCCAAATCTTTCCCATCTCTTGCTTAATCTCATCTTTTCCAACCTTCTTCACAGATTCATTATTTTCTTCCATATTGGTTTCCTTACTCTTCTTGCTTCTACAGACTCTTGAAACATGTCCTAGTTTGTTGCAGTTATAGAAGACAACATTCCTTTGATTAGATTGACTCCTTGTTCTACACTGATTAGCTTTATGGACATATATGTTACAGGTATAGAAATAGCCATTGAAAGATTGACTCATTCTTCTTGCATTAAATTGATTCATCATCATGGTTCTAAATTCACTTGCTCTATGTCCAAATCTTTTGCATGTAAAACATTGACCAGGGAAAGGACTAGGAAAATGATTCATCTTGCTTCTACATTCAGTTGCCCTGTGACCAAAGATATTGCATGAAAAACAAGTGCCATTAAAGGAAGGGTACCTTTGTGCATTAGGTTGTCTCACCAAAGGTCTCCTAGCAGAGTTTCTAGAATTTCCTTTTTTCTTTCCTTTATCGGGAGTCTTTTGATTATTCTCAGTTTTAGAGTTTTCACCAGCATCATTTCCCAGAACACCTTTGTCTTTGCTTGATTTTTTTCCTACAGTTAATTCATCAAGCCTTGCTAAGCTATATTTGAAATTGTTTTCACAGAGTTTTTCCTTCTCCAAATCCACTTTTGGGTTCACAATTTCTTGTTCAAGGTTGGTGCAATCTTCAGACTCTCTTTGTACCAACTTGTTCAGAAACTCTTCAATTCTTTTCTTATCTTCCACTTGAAATTTCAAACCAGCAATATCTTCATTAGCCTTCTTCAACTGATCAGTTACTTCCTTATTCCTATCTTTGAATTTTTTTAACTGCTTCCTAAGTTTTCAGATTCATTCGTTTGCTTCTTCAAGATTCTCTTTTAGATATTTGTTTTCTCTTTCAACTTTATCAAGATCCTCAAGAGTAGTTTAGAGCTCTCATTTTTCATTCATTTCTTCCATCTTCAGGATCTCCCTCAAGCTATTAGGCTTAACTAGAGGAACCGAGCTCTGATACCAATTGTTAAAGATCCAAGATATTGAGAGGTGGGGGGTGAATCAGTATCTTCTTAAATTTTTTGATCAGATACCATCGATTTACACCAATGCAAATAATAGAAAAAATGAATAAGAGCATTAATAGAACATAAGATCAGAGAACACAAGAACACTAGGATTTTTATGTGGAAAAACCAAAGTGGGAAAAATCATGGTGAGTGTTAGCTCACAATATTATATAACCAGTTATAGAATATTACAAAATGGGTGGCTCATTTCCAGAACTCACTGTCCATAAACAAAGGCTCATTGCTTACAAAATTACAACGATTGAATGGCTTTCAACCAGAAAATGAACTAACAAAGTACAACTAATAAGCGCAGATTTAGTGCCAATGTAGCTCAGTAAACGGACTTAAAACATTTCATTATGTCACACTTCCTTTCTTCTTCGCACAAAATCACACACCTTCTTCAAAAAATTGTTCGTTATATATATCCAGTCTTTTCCACAAGCATCAATTAGGCCGGCCTAATTAGATGCACTTGATATTTACCAAGAAATATTATTTTTTCGGCCTCAAGCTTTCAAAAAGATAATCCACACGCTTCAATAAGTGGCATAAACCTAAAATAGGTCGCACATATATCTGCATAACAAAGCTATTTTTCATTTTTGCACAAATCATCAAGGAAGTCGACCAGGAATAAACTTCAAACCAATAAGAAAAAATGTTATGTATGAGCACTAGATACGTGAAATCTCAAAAGTACGTGCTTCCAATATCTGCAAATCATTTCCCAAAACGCCACACAACAAAGATCACCGGAAAACAAATGTGGACCAAAATACTGAAGGATTTCAGGTAAAATACCAATTCAAATACCAGACTAGAATACTAGAGTAACTTTAGTCTTGATCTTGCAGTTGCAATTGATATATCATGGTGACATCAATGAAAACCAAAAAGTAACAAAATGAGATGTTCTTAGATTCATTTTTCCAACAGTTTGACTATTAACCACCTTTAAATATTGTATTCTAGTATTTAAGAAATTTTGCATCAACTATCGCTATTGTTGGTGTTCATTTAATTAGATAGTCTACTTATTTCAGCTAGAAACTAGAACTCGTGAAAAATAAATGTTATATTTTTTTATCTATTTACTATGTTCTTATTTTATATTTCTTTAAAATCAACTAAACTAGGACTAGTTTAGATATTAATGATACACACACATGTAATATTGGCTTTGGTTAAATTAAATTGGAGTTACTTGTGAGATACATGAATTGGAAACTAAATTAATTTGTGAGAGAATTATATTCTCACTGTATAAAGAGATATAACAAACGATTGTAAAATACAATAATTGAAAGTAAATATTACAATAAATTTTCCTAGGATGACTAGAGCCACTTGAAAGGAACACCAAATACACACATCTCCAAATTATCTAACTCATTCGAGAAGTAGTTATAGAATTTTTGTAGGAAGCAAATTTCATTTAAAAAAGAATAATCAAATTGAAATTATTTGATGTGTGGAAACATACATCAACGCCATCCTCACTACATCATAATCCTAATGAGACACAAACCATTACTTTATTGATCTAAATATTAAAAATTCCTTTCTCTAAATTAATGTATTAGAAATTTGCAAGTTGAATGCATTCCTAGCCATGAAAGGAGGTTTAGTTTAATGTACAAGTCAACTCAACATTGCCTGCCTAGATATATGCCCTCCTTGATGAGTTGTGATCAATCATTTAAATGACGAAAAATATATGTTGAATCATGTAAAAACCTTAACTTGTATTTAGGAGTTTGAGAGTTGAGAAATCAATCTGCACTATAATTAGACCGATCTTCCCGACCAATAAAGGCACTAACGGTGTTGTTTAAACATGTTTATCTACACATAAGGTTGTTCTGTCCTTTGTATGTTGAATTGAAATAACTTTTACACGTAGAATTCAGATTTCTGCCTTGATAGCATATCACTCTTCTCTTTTCCTAATAAGCGTACAAAAGAAATTCAAAATAAGTTATTCTGATAAATTCTTTGAAAATTCAAAATAAAAACTTTGTGGCCTGGACAAAGCTCACATAAAATGACAAAAAAATCTCCACATTGATAAGTTGAGTTGACAGATTGTTAGCGGATGTGTTCGTCTCTTCTTACGTGCTTTGAGTTGACAAAATTTAATAGAATGAAAGATTTTTAACATTCAGGATTTCAAAGATAGTTTAAGTATTGATCTGCGGCTACTCAGTTTATTAATGATTTTTTCTATTTTTTCAAACTTTTTTATTGAATAAATTTAGTAGTAGAGTTACCATTAAATTAGTTATTTATTTGATAGAGATGTCATTGTATGCTTTATATTTTCCAAGAAAGTACTTTTTTGTTTTTTACTATCCGAACAATGTATAATACACAAACTCTATCTTTTTATGCATTTTTTGTATTTTCCATCTACCCATTTCACATGGAAGATGATGCGAGTTAGTCCTTAACTGAATTATGAGAAGCTTTGTTCTCCAAAGTATAATAGCCCCTCTATAAGCCTTTTTTTGATAATAACTAGCATATATATATATAATTTTAAAAATATATATAACATATGCATAGAAATATCCTTCTTGAGGCATCTGTTGCACTTTTATGTGAGAAAATTTATTAAAAATATATGCCTCGGGAAGGATATCTCTTGGTGTATTTTATATATTAGTAAAATAATATATATATGCTAGTAGCAATCACAACGCAACATGGAAGACAAAATTATCATGGTTAGGGATAGGGTTAGGATAAGGGTTAGGGTTTGTGTTAAGTTTTGGTTAGGATTGAGGTTAACATTATGAATACGGTTAGGGTTATGATTAAAGTTAGCAATAGGGTTAGGGTTAGGATTGGATATTATGTTTGGGATTAACATTTGGGATAGGGTTAGGGTTAGGTTTACGATTAGAGGTAGAATTATAATTTGGGTTGGGTTATCATCATAATTAGGGTTAGGGTTAGAACTAGGATTAGAATTAGGGTAAGGATTTTAGGTAGGGATAGGGATAGAGTTAGCAATAGAAGAAGGGTTAGGGTTATGATTAGATATTGAATTATGGTTAAGGTTAAGGTCAAGGTTAGGATTAAGGTTTTAGATACCATCAAAGATATAATTAGGGTTAGGGTTACAATTATGATTATGGTCTAGGTTAGGTTTCAGGTTAAGGTTAGGGTTATAGTTAGGCATAGACTTAGGGTTAGGATAGGCTTAAGGATTGGTTTAGTTTTTGGTTTAGGGTTAAAGGTTAGGGTTCGGGTTTGAGTTAATGTTTGAGTTAGGGTTTGGTTTAGGGTTTAGGTGTTAGGGTTAGGATTGGGCGAGGGTTAGTGTGTTATTTAATGTTTTTTAACTATAATTAGGGTTACAATTAAGGTTAGGGTTATGATTAGGATTAGAGTGAGGATTATGATAACAAAAATAATTAGGATTGGGGCTAGGGTTGCAATTAAAATTAGTGTTAGTAATACAATTAGGGTGGGCTAGAAATATTGTCTGTGTTAGGGTTAGGTTTAGAGTTAGAGTTATGGTTATGGTTAGGGTTAGGGTTAAATTTTGAGTTATAATTAGGGTTAGGGTTGTAATTATAATTAGTGTTAGTTATAGATTTAGGGTGATTAAAAAATAGTTATAGTTTTAGTGTTTCAATTAGAATTATAATCTTACCCCTTATTCTACTTGTAACACTAATCCAAATTATAACATTAACAATAATTCTAGCCCTTTTCATAATCATACTTATAATAAATACCTTAATTCTAATTATAACCCTAATTAAAACCTAACCCTAACCTTAAATAATCCTAACCCCAATCTAACTTTAATAATTATAATTGAATACTAATCCTAACACCAGTTGAACCCTTACCCTAGAATTGAATATAAAACCAAATCATAACCCTAATTGAATCTTAACCCTTATTACAATTGTAACACTAACCCTAATCCTAGTTGAATTATAACCCCAACCCTAACACAAAAAATTATCATAGAACCCTAGCCCTAATTGAACATCAATTGAACTTAACCCTAATTGAATCTTAACCCTTATTAAACACTAACCCTAGTAGTAATTAATCCCCAACCCTAACCCTAACCCTTACTCCAACATTGACCCTAGTCTTAACTTATAACTCCTAACTCTAACCTTAACATAAATATAACCCTAACTCCAACCCTAATCTAATGCAAACCCTAATAGGCTTTGATTTACCTTACAAGTTCCCTAACCCTATCGAAATTTAATCCTAATTGAACTAGATCCCTAATGGTAACCCTAACCTATTAAAGTTCAACCTTTATTGAACCGAAACACTAACCCTAACATTAATTCTAATTTTAACCCTAATTAAGCCCTAACCTTAAACTAACTTTAACCCTAACTATAATTGAATCCTAATCTGAACCTTAGTTGAACCCTAACCCTAATTGAATATGAACCCTAGCCATAACTCTAATTGTATATCTTAACCATAATTAAATATTCAAACTCTATCCATAACCCTAATTATGATCCATGTTAGGATCTATTACAATTGCTAAGTGAATGTTTTAATGATTACAATGCTTGATTGAAAATACTTAAAACATGGTAATGTAATTGAAATTCTTAAATGAACAAAGCAACAATAAAGTGATGAACAAAATAGAAGAGAGACAAAAGATAGAAGACAAAACATAGTTGATAACATAGTTCGCCAATATGGCTACGTCTCTGGGCCCCTCTCCAATAGAGTAACCAATCCTTGATTATGCTCCAAACAACATTACAAGGCTTCAACTAACGAGTTACAAGTCCACCGCCTTCCAGGACAATGGCATAATGCTTCTTCATTGTACAGAAATGAACACTTAAGTCTTCAAGATGATTCTCTCCCTAGTCATCACATGGTTACCAAAACTCTTAATCCCCCACTTTTTATACACAAAATTTAATCAATTTGGCCTAAAACCAAATGATTTAAAAAATCCCCCCTTATCTCCCATTTTTACAATAAAATACCTCTTATCTTTATTAATCCCCTTTTTACAACATAATAATCCCCTATTTAATCTTTAAATAATTTTGACACATTTTTAAAATTCTTCTAATCCCTTTAAATTTCATATTCTAGGCTTTAGAAGATTTACCTTAAATTTGTTTCAACTTTTAGGAGATTTACCTTTTGATTATATAAAAGTTAATTATTTGATTTTAAGGGATTTTTGGCACTAGTAGTTGTTTAAAAGCAACTAACGCTCGATATAGTCTTAAAGCTATTGATGGCATAGTGGTAGGAATTTATTTTGGGGATGGGGAGGTCAATGGTTCAACCCCCACCCTCCTATTTTTAAACCCATTTACCAACTCTGAAATAACAAAAACAACCACTACTCTTTATATGGTAAGTGTGTATCTCATAGTATAGTGGTGGAGCAGAGTTCTTATAGGAGGTAGGTGAGGGGTTCCAATTGCCCCATCTAATTTTGTAAATCAATTGAACAAATAAGCACCAGAGGAGTCCCAAGAATGTACCACGTGGCACAATTTGATTCATCCACAACTACCACATGTTCACCTATGATAGGTCCAATTTGCTGCCGTACTATTGACTCATTTGCCCAATAAAATTCCACGTGTCATAGTATGATTCTTCCATGCCACTATATAGTTGGTACAGACTAACATGTCAGTATACTAACGTCAACATCCATACAACCTTAGTCTACCCTAATTTTTGCAAACTTTGACTAAGCATAACTTGAGTGTATAAGCTCCTTTTGACTTTGTTCAAGTTGTGTTGGATTGAGTTTTTTAAGATCTTCGACATGCTGCTAAATTATAGAGCATATGTAACACTTCAATGTTTGGTGTAAAGTATCCACCTGGATTAGTCCTCCCCACTAGAGAGCTTTTGGACCTTCGAAAGGTTGATTACTTAGAAAGTAAGTGAGCGTAAAGTTCCCTCACTTTACCAATCTCCATTCATTTTTTTGTGCTTGGATTCATCCCCTTCAATCCCACTTTGAGGTATTCAACCGATTCTCTTCATGAAGTCCTGATGTTCCTTTCTAGGATGACATCCTTTGGAAGCTCTGACATATACTTAGGTGAAAGATCATCAACTAATGGAACCTAAACATCAACCTCCTCATCTAGTACTATCGGAGGTTTATATAACTTCAAGTTCTCTACATTTACAACTGAGTAGATGTGCATGTATTGTGGAATATTAAGGTTGAAGGAATTGGTACCGATCTTTTCCAAGATCTCAAAAGGACCATACCTGATCGGCTTGAGCTTCCTTCCTTCACCTTGCATTCTTTCCTTACTGATATGTAACCAAACTCTCTAACCTAAAAATGATGATTTATGTGATGCTTATCATGTTGAGCCTTGTATTTGGCTTGGCTCTTCTCTAACTATGCTTCCACTACCTAATGAATTTCTTGGACTTTCTGGATGAACTTCAAAGCCTTTTCTGCATCATGGAATCCATCTTGAACATCATCCTTCCTGAAAGCAAAGTCCATTTGTGTTTTTGGTAGATAACCAAAACAAGTCTCAAAAGGACATCTTTTTGTAGAAGAGTGTGTTGCATGGTTGTAAGCATGTTGCACATAGTGTATATTTTCATCCCACAACTTGGGATGCTTAATGCACTATCCTTTAAGAAGATGTACAACTATCTTGTTCACTACCTCTATCTTTCCATTAGTCTATGGATGGAATGTTGTACTTTCCTTCAGTCTAGTGTCCATGAGTTCCCACAATGATGACCAAAATTTCCCCAAGAATCAAGAATCTCAGTCTGATACAATAGAAGTAGGGAGCCTAAAATGAACCCATAAAAATTGAAATTACATATGTGTTGTTAGTTTACTTGTGGCATGTTTCTTAGAAGGCATTAGAATACAAATTTGATTGAACTGATCAACTACTACAAATAGATAATCATGTCCCTTCCTAGACATTGATAGGCCTCCAAAAAAATCCATTGAAACACTTTCCCATGGATAGGTAGATGTGTGTAAAATCCTAATTTCCTATTGCTAGGTTTACTTGTTGCACACATTACAAAACCTCTACTGTACTTAGATTCAATTTCTTGCATACGAGGCCAATAACAATATTTCTGCAATTGATTCATTATTTTGCTTAACCCAAAGTGTCCTACAATTAATGACGTGTGTGCTTCTTTGATTACCTGTGCCTATTCACCTTTTGGAATACATAGTTTTCCTAAATGATACAAAAAGTTATCCTACACATGTAGTAATCTTTCTCTTCTACACGTTTGTCTGCAATTAGATCTGAATAGATTTCCTTAGAGTCTTCATCGTTAGCATACTATTCCTAAAAAAAATCATGTACCATGGAACTACCTTTAAGGATAATCAAAGCATTCATAATAGGAGGCCTAGATAACATATCTGCTACTTTATTATGGGTACCATTTTTATACTTAATAACCAAATGAAACTAGTTAAGGAAACCCATCCACGTAAAGTTCCTACTTTGTTGTAGTTTGGATTGTGAGTGAAAATATTGAAGTGGCTAGTGATTAGTGTGGATTACATTTACTTTCCCCATTAAGTAGTTGAACCAAAGATTTTTGTCACCTCTTGCACCTCTAGGTTTTTGCACCTAAAAGAAGAGAGACAAAGATATTCACTTCATTCAAGAACAAACCCTTGAGATTTCAATGCAAAGGAGATTGAAATATGACAAATGGAGAGTTTTAGGGAATTAATGATAGAAAATGAGGGCTCACCACCAAGTGTAAACTTGCAAAAATGAAAAATGTTTGAAAACATAATGTTGTATGCAAAAAGACTTGGAAAGATGAATATAAATGCAAGTAAAACATAATAGGGGAGAAAAATAGAAAGTGTGCACCTACAAATGTATTGAATATTATAATGAGGACTATAAATTCCTTTGATTCAAAATTTTTGACCTAGTGGGACTCATACGCAATTTTGGGTGACTTAGTCCCAGAATTGGAAAACTGCATTGGAGCCTGTTTCAACCAAATGGGTATCTAAATCTATAGAAATCTCTGAAAAACATGTATAGTGGGACTTATATGCAACTTTGAGTCCACTTTGGCTTTTCTAAAAATTTGAAAGTGGAAACAAAAGCTCTCTGTCTGAGCTTTTTGTTCCTCCAAGTATCTGGATCTAAAACTCTGATATTTAGCATTGTAAGTTACTTTTTGTAGATATTTTGACCTAGCCAACAAGGAGATGTCTTCAAAAATTTTGTAACCTATTCTTCAATGATCTCCAATCTTTCAAGGTACCTAGATCTGCAAACACATAAATAAATAAAGAGAAATGTTGAATGTTAGGGAATGGGGATTTGCCTTGGTCAAACCCCTTTTAGGTAATTAAACCAAATGAAGAAATAAGATGAAGCATGAACATGAAATGAAGTAATTAGAAACTTTCCATGATGATAGATCTTGAATTTGTGCAACAATGGATGAAGAATCTACTCTTGAATGCCTTAGAAGGCTATCTTGATGACTTAAAATGCTAAAACACTAGCTTTCTTTACTTGAGATGGATAATGAATGATGAACGAATGATGAATGACCTATTAATTAGGGTTTAGAAGATTTATATAGGAAATCCACCTAAAATTCATGTTAATTTGATCCCCAAGGCCAACATGGAGGAAAATTAAATGTAAAATCCAATTTTTCCCACTTAAACCTCAAAAATGGCCCAAATGGGACTAAGTCGCCAAGCTGGGTGACTTACTCCCATCTAGATGGGACTCATTTTCCTAGATGGATGACCTAGTCCTATAGGAGATCTTTTTCCAGCTAGATTATCGGGGAGTGAATAAATCAGGTTTATATGTTGATTTTATCGAGTCTTTGATCAAAATAAGCCTTGAGATACACAATATGGGGTCACAGGGGCCTATTAATGAAGATGTAAAGGTTAACTAGGGCTATGGATATAAATTTCAATGTGAAAGTTTGATTAGATACACTTTACAACATTAAAATGAGGTCTACATAGCCTATAAAGGCACAACATCCAATGCGAATATGTAAAACACATTACAACACTAGATTAGAATTAGGTTTACTTTACAAGCCTTCTAGATTAATGTGAGAATGCAATTAAATACATTTTATAATATTGAATGAGGGGTAAAATAGGTCCATTAGACTTAGATGCTACATAAAAGTCTAGAAAAGTGTGAAAGTCATTTACAACACTTTACAACACCTTTACAAGATGCCGATAAATGTATTTGATTTAGTTTGCAAGGGCCCAAGACCTAATGTGGATATGTAAAACACCTCACAACACTAGATCAAGGTGACATTAGGTCCAATTTATCATGAATTATTTCCATACCAAGCATGAAATACTTTTTTTCAACACTACATTTACCCCCACTTTAGTGAGAGGATATAAAATTGCTTCGAAATCACACTAAATTAGACATTCAAGAAGGGTCCAATCACACCAATGTGGGTGACAAAGGATGAAAAGGATTAAAGGAGGTTGCACAAGCCTCGAAGATCCAAGATCCTAAGTCAAACCAATATAAGTGCAAGAGGACATGCACAAGGTGAATGATTTGTAGCAAAATAAGATACACAATCATGCAATGGAAATAACTAGAAGGAAGAGAAGTATAATTGAGCAGAAAGAGGTGGATCAAGCTTTGACCATTTTTCCAACATGTTTTGGATCATATCTAAGCTATATTTTCCAAAAATGCATACTCACTCTGAGGCAATAGAACTTTTGGTTGTCCACTAGGTGAGAAATCCTAAAAGGTGAGAAACATATAGTCATGGCTGGTATACACTCACACACAAGTAGGTGGCTATGGGGAAAGTAATTCCTCAGTATGGGCTTCTTGATCAACCATACCAAACTTATACCTCCTCATAAATTTGAAAAGGCTCCACACAAAAATGATCTTTGAGCTCTATGAGGCAAGCAAAAATTTGTATGCTTGAAACTCATAAACATTGTAAATGTGAAATAGTGCAAGAAATATTCATATGGATTTTTCTTAGTTCATGAAAGGTCTCATCTTAGGGAACATCATGTTTAATGTCTCCAAGAGAGGATAAGTGCAAATGGTCTCATCTTGTTTCCAAGAAAGGACAAGTACAATGTCTAGGTGTTGTCATAATAGTGGTTTACAATTCCTAAGAGGAACAAATTTTAGCTGAAATCACATATTTTTAGAAAATATAATGATTTAAGCCATAAAAAGTTCCATTTTAAGGATTCCAATTGAAGAGGGTTTGATCAAATCACCTTAGATCAAACCCCCTTGGATAGAACCTCGCTAGTTTTAAACCATACCTATAAATGCGTCTCCTTTACACCTATCAAAATGCTGATAAAAAATCACTTTTGATTTAGATTTTGGGGATCAAATTAATTCATTTAAAATTTATTTCAAATGATATTCCTCAGAACAAGCTATCCAATGAATATAATTTTAATATGTTTTGGTTTTTATGTATTTGTTTTTGTTTTATTAAACATAGGTTTTTCATCGAAAATGAATTTCCTTGTTCTTCACATGTGGAAAAATAGAAGATTATCAAAAAAAAATTGAAAAATATGAGTGCACTAGATATTGAAGTCCTTGATCCAACAAAAAATAAAATTCAATTTTGACATATACAAAAAAATTTACGCATTATACAGTCGCGATGTGTCTGAATTGTAATTTGTTTGACTTTGAAACTTGATTAAGGAAAAAATATTCAATAAAAAGCTATCTAACCAAGTGGAAGCACTAGATATCAGAGTTAAAAATATAAATTTGAAATAATTATAATTTTATCCTTCATGGAAAAAAAGTTATGCATTATATGGTGTGTGTCACTTTTAAAATGTTGTTTTCTGAAAAAAATCTATTTTCGTGGGAGATGGAAAAAGAAGTGCAATTTGATTCCAAAAATTTTGAAAAAAATATTTTTAGAATCTATAGACAAAATTTGATGAGACTCTAGTTTGCACCATCTTCCAATTCCTCACAGTTTAGCCGCTATAGGTGCCCGAATGTGAAGATTTAGTTAAAAATAATAATTTTAGTGTCCAGTTTGGCCAAAAATTGTAAACCACTATTATGGGATCACCCTGAATCCTATGCAACATTGTACCTAATGTTTGCAAGAGAGGAAATCACAAGAAAAAGAAAATCGCATAATGAAATATGAGTGTCGATGTATGCCCCCACTTTAAAGTGGTTTCTAACACCATTACTATGAGCAACTGATTTAAAGTAGAAGAAGACATGAGAGCTTATTCAGAAAGAAATATGCCAAGTCATATGTTTCCTATAAGCTATGTGTCATGAATAAGGTAGTATGTCACATGCCAGTCAACTGAAGGCATGTCGTCCACATCCCAAGCTTGTTGTTATATGATCATGAAAGGTTAATAGCTAGCCAAAAGAGGCAACAAAAAGTGACATACAAGGAAAAGGCTACCTAACCCTTTCTCCCCACTGAGTGTAGGAAAAGGGTGAGATGAAATGATTAATAAGATGCATGGTAGAGTGAAAATCAATATCAATTAGAGGAATTAGGTGCCCCCACATAAGGGAGAGCACCAAACTCCTTAAGATGTTTTATTTTACTAATTAAAGCCTTACATTAATTAGTAGAATGACTGTGGACTCTATGATAGGCACAAAATAAAGTCTTGTAATATAATTTCTTTTGAGTTCTTGGAGGAAGGGAGATAAAGTGATCTTGGAGGAGTCTCTACAAGATACCCACTTGATTAATGGTAAAAGGTGTTCCTGTAGTTTGTGACAAAGATATCTCTTTCTTAGATGTAAAAGATGCCATACCTACACAATATTATTTAGATTGTGAGATTTTGTTCTCTCCTATACAAAAGGGTGTAAAATCTAACGAATTCAAATCATTAGTTTTTTGCGAGATGACATTTACATTAAGTGAAGATGTCTTTGTTTGTTTTGTTTCAAGAAAACAAGAAAAATCAAAACCACTATTGCCTATCAATTCAGGATGCACTACTATTAAAGTTGTTTTAAAAGGGTATTTTGTGATATTGTTGATGTTGAATGAAGGCATTTTTATTTCTATTTTGAAGGACATTAACCAAGACCATGAGTTGTTTCTTGTCTGTTAAGCTCTATAGGGTTATGGATACCTTTTTCATTAACACCACATCCTTTTCCACTATATCCAAGTTGTTTTAGAAGTTCATAGCCCTTTCCATAAATCTTTTTCATTTCTTTTGTATTGGGTGGTTGTTCATGATTAATTTCATCAAAATTTGTTGGGTAATCTGTTGCCTTTTGTTCTAAAGTGGTTGAGGTGGATGCTTTCGAATGGTCTTCTGAATTTTGTGTAGACATTACTGATTTCTCTTGTCCCTTGTTAGAGTTTTTGTGTATGATCTTGTATTCTCCCATGAATGTATGTTCAAAATCTAAGGAACCCCAATCATCTTCTAATAGCTTCATGACTTGTTCAATATGTTGTTGTGTGTCCTTTTTTTTGGACGAGTTCCACTTGCATAGTTGGTGGCAAAGTTTGTTAATGATTCTCTTTGTTTTTCTCAATGTTAAAACAACTATTTGGATCTGGGTCAGCTTCAAGTATGTGCACTTTGTTGTTGTAAATGTATTTCATTTTACAATGAAGAGTAGAAGGCACACCATTCATTGCATGAATCCATGGTCTTCCTAAAATGAGATTATATGAAATATTATTAGACATAACATGGATTGGTGTTTCCAATGTAGCCTTCCCAACTGTAATAGGTAAAGTGATCACACCAAGTGGTTGTTTTCCTACATTGTCAAATCCATGGATAGACAAGGGATCAAGTTGAATTTCTAATTTATCCACATGCAACCTATCCAAAATATTTACACTACACACATTAAGGGCTGAGACATTGTCAACAAGGGTTTGATTTATCCCTATTCTCTTGTATTGGGTGCTATCATAATAGTGGTTTACAATTCCTAAGAGGAACGAATTTTAGCTGAAATCACATATTTTTAGAAAATATAATGATTTAAGCCTTAAAAGGTTCCATTTTAAGGATTCCAATTGAAGAGGGTTTCATCAAATCACCTTAGATCAAACCCCCTTGGATAGAACCTCGCTAGTTTTAAACCATACCTATAAATGCGTCTCCTTTACACCTATCAAAATGCTGATAAAAAATCACTTTTGATTTAGATTTTGGGGGATCAAATGAATTCATTTAAAATTTATTTGAAATTATTATGGTATTCCTCATAACAAGCTATCCAATGAATATAATTTTAATATGTTTTGGTTTTGTTATGTATTTGTTTTTAAGTTTTATTAAACATAGGTTTTTCATCAAAAATGAATTTCTTTGTTCTTCACATGTGGAAAAATAGAAGATTATCAAAAACAAAAATAAAAAATATGAGTGCCCCAGATATTGAAGTCTTATATCCAACAAAAAATAAAATAAAATTTTGACATATACAAAAAAGTTGAGCATTATACAATCGTGTGTCTAAATTGTAATTCGTTTGACTTTGAAACTTGATTAAGGAAAAATATTCAATAAAAACTATCTAACCAAGTGGAAGCACTAGATATCAGAGTTACAAATCTAAATTTGAAAGAATTAGAATTTTATCCTTCATGGAAAAAAAGTTATGCGTTATATGGTGTGTGTCACTTTTTAAAAATGTTGTTTTCTGAAAAAAAAATATTTTCATGGGAGATGGAAAAAGAAGTGCAATTTGATTCCAAAATTTTTGAAAAAAATATATTTAGAATCTACAGACAAAATTTGATGAGACTCTAGTTTGCACCATCTTCAAATTCCTCACAGTTTAGCCGCTATAGGTGCCTGAATGTGAAGATTTAGTTAAAAATAATAATTTCAGTGTCCAGTTTGGCCAAAAATTGTAAACCATTATTATGGGATCACCCTATTGAGATATTATTATGAAACCAACATTTAGTTTTTGCACTCCCAAAGGGGGGAGTTCACTTTGGTGGAAAACAATGTCAACATTTATTCCTTGGATCATGGCTGCTATGTCATTCAGTTCCACATTAGAAGGGATAGGAACTTGTTGCAAGGAATTTTGGATATTGTGATGATAGCGAGGGGCAGCTTGAATAAGGTCCCATAATGATATCTTAGTAGAATTATTCTTAATTTGTTCAAAAATATCATACTCCTTAGTATGCAAAGTTAATCGAGGAGCACTAGGCAAGACGAGATTAGGAAAAGGTAATGGCGTTATGGTGGGGTGTTGTGGTTGGAGATTATTTCTAGTGTTTTATGTATGAACAATGGTATTATGACTTAGTTGTTGGGACACATTATTCTTAGGTGGGTAATGGATAAGTTCGGGTTTGTTGTGAATTTGTTGTTTGTGTGACGGTGGGTAAAGGATTAGAGGATTCTTATGATGTCCCATGGGATATGTAGGATTTCCAATAGTGAAGGGAAATCTAATGGAAATTTGTGCATTCATAACCTCAGCGGTCTTCATGTGATGTATCTCTAATAAAGGGGAATCTAGAATCACCTTTTTATTGTTATCTAAGGAAGAAAAATTACTATTGCAATTTTCTAGCACCATGATATGCTCCCTAGGAGGAGAGTTTTTAGGAGAACTAAAAATCAAATTTTCTTGACATTCATTGATTGGTTCTTCTAAAATGGCTTCATCGCAAGTAGGGGAATAATCTATGGTTGAATGATCTTGTTCAATAAGGGTTTCCTTAAGTGAAGAGGGACAACTAAGATTCTCATGATTCTCATTGGTTGTATTTTCTAACATCAAAGCATCTTCATTACAACTAGAGGAGATACTAGGAGAAATAAAAGTATGATTATCATGACCATGTACGACTTCATGCATTTGTTCCCTAATTTCTTCCAAAAGAGGGTTGTTATAGACCTTAAATATTTGATCATCTAACACCAACATAACCTCATCATTTATAATATCATCTTTTTGAAATCCCTCTCACAAGCCAAAGGAGAATGGAAATTAGGTAAGGGGATGTTTAGAAATGTTTCTATGATTTCATTCTCTTGTGCTAAAATATCTTCCCAAAAGGGATGAGGATAAGGACAAACAAGATCCTCATTATTCTCAATGATTGTATCTTCTTTCACCAAGATACCTTTGTCATTAAAAGAAGAGGTATCATGAGAAGAAAAAATATCATTATCATGGTTATCTATGTTTGTATGCTCTTCTATCACATCATCCACACAAATAGGAGAGATAGGAGGGAGTGTAAATTTAAGGAAAGTATTAGCATTTTCACTCTCTTTCACTAAGAGACTCTCATAACTAGGGAATGCACTGAATGAATGACTAACATGCTTATTAACTACAAATTTCTTTGCAAACATAGAAAAGATAGAAAGTAACATTGTTGAACAATAATGTATGCAAACTTAAAATGCAATGTAAAGGCATAGAATGAAATGCAACTTTTTATATTTTACACAAGTTAATGTATTGATTATGCTATGCATCTGAAAATGAAATTTTGTAGATGTAAAATTGAATTTGAGAAATGCATGAAATGAGCTAATTTAAGCTAGATCTAATGAAATGAATGTTACAAAAACTCAACCAATTGATATGGATAGTTAATGGAAGAAAACAAAAGTGCATAAATAGGGATTTTAGTGTTGTGAAAGGTAGTTTTGGGGGCATAAAGGGACTAAGTCGCCCAAGGTGGCGAATGAGTCCTAATGGAGATTTTTTTCATAATTTTCAGATTTTTTTGATTGATTTTTATTTTTTCTATGTTGTATGATACAAACCTAAGATGCAAATGCATAATTAAAAAAAAAAAAGAGTTGAGAGGAACAAATGCAACCTATATGCACTTTCATTAATGCAAAATTTGAAACCTAGAATGAAATTTAACTAATGCAAAATTCAATGTTAATGCAAGCTAATTATAGGATAATGATGGAACTCAAATAAAAAAGAGAAGGTATTCAAAAATAAAGTTCACCAAGATGAACCAAATATTTTTGTCACCTCTTGCACCTCTACAGTTTTGCACCTAAAAGGAGAGAGACAAAGATCTTCACTTCATTCAAGAATAAAACCTTGAGATTTCAATGAAAAGGAGATTGAAATAAGACAAATGGAGAGTTATAGGGAAGTAATGATAGCAAATTAGGGATCACCACTAAGTGTAAACTTGGAAAAGATGCAAAATATTTGAAAACACAACGTTGTATGCAAAAATACCTAAAGAGATGAATATAAATGCAAGTAAAATAGAATAGGGGAGAAAAATAGAAAGTGTGCACCTAGAAATGTGTTGAAGACTAGAATGAGGACTAGAAATGTTATTTATTCTAAACTTTTGACCTACTAGGACTCATATGCCATTCTGGGTGACTTAGACCTAGATTTAGAAAATTGCACCGTAGCCCGTTTCAGCCAAATGGGTATCTAAATCTATAGAAATATATGAAAAAAATTATAGTGGGACTCATATTCCACTAATGGAATATGATTCCTCTTTCCATTTTCTGAAAAAATTGAAAGTGGGAATAGAAGCTCTTAGTCTGTACTTTTTGTTCCTCTAGGTATCTAGATTTGAAACTCTAATTTTTGGCACTATAAGTGACTTTTTTGTGGATATTTTGACCTAACCAACAAGGTGATGTATTATAAAAGTTTTCAATCTATTCTTCAATGATATCCAAGCTTTCAAGGTAGCTAAATCTACCAACACACAAAGAAAGAAAGAGAAATGTTGAATGTTAGGGAATAGGGGTTTGCCTTGGTGAAACCCCTTTTAGGTAATTGAACCAAATGAAGAAATAAGATGAAGCATGCACATGAAATGAAAGAATTAGAAACTTTCCATGATGATAGATATTGAATTTGTGCAACAATGGATGAAGAATTTTCCCTTGAATGCCTTAGAAAGTTGTCTTGATGAATTAGAATGATAAAATCCTAGCCTGCTTGACTTGAGATGGATAATGAATGATGAATGAATGATAAATGAACTATGAATTAGGGTTTAGAAGCTTGTTAATATAGGTAATCCACCTAAAATTTCCATTAATTTGATCCCCAAGGCCAACATGGAGGAAAATTAAACTTAAAGCCCAATTTTTCTCGCTCAAACCTTGAAAATGTCCCAAATGGGACTAAGCGACCAAGATGAGCAACTTAGTCCCATATATATGGGACTCATTCACCAAACTGGGTGACTTGGTCCCATAGGGGCTCTTTTGCTAGCTATATTATTGGGGAGTGAAGAAATTAGGTTTTTATGTTGATTTTATAGGGCCTTTGATCAAAATAAGCCTTGGGATGCACAATATGGGGTCATAAGGGCCTAATAATGATGATGTAAATGGTAATTAAGGATAGGACACAAAGTTCAATGTGAAAGTGTGATTAAATACACTTTACAACATTAAAATGAGGTCCACATAGCCTAGAAAAGAAGAACAACCAATGTGAATGTGTAAAACACATTACAATACTAGATTATAATTATGTTTAATTTGTAACAAGCCTTCTAGATTAATGTGAGAATTTAATTAAATATATTTTATAAATTTCAATTAGGGAAAAATAGTTCCATTAGACTTATATGCTACATAAAATTCTAGTAGAGTGTGAAAGTCATTCACAACACCTTTACAAGATGTCAATAAATGTATTTTATTTAGTCTGCAAGGGCCCAAGACCTAATGTGGATGTGTAAAACACCTCAAAACACTAGATCAAGGTGAAATTAGTTTCAATTTATCATGAATTATTCCCATATAAAGCAAGAAATATTTTTTTCTATGCTACACTAGTGTTTCCATTTTTTAGCACCCTAGCTAATGTATAAAGTTCCTTATCATAAGTAGGATAGTTACTTACTACATTTGTAAAGGTTTTAGAGTGATAGAAGATTGGTTTAGCTACTTGAATTAGTACTGCTCCCATGGAAAACCCACTCACATCTGTCTCAATCTCGAATGGTTGTTGTAAATTTGGTAAAGCTAGAACTAGTGCAGTGCTCAACTTTTCCTTCAAAGTGTCGAAGGCCTTTTTCTACGGACCTCCACACTAGAAAGCTATCTTCATACTAGTTAATGCATGCAATGGAGATGTAATGTAGGAGAGTTTTGCAATGAACTTCCTCTAGTACTGAACTGCACCTAAGAAACTTCTGACTTATGTGACTGCACTTGGCTTATGCCATTTTACAATAAATTTGACCTTCGCAGGTTCTACTTTCAATTGACCACTTCCTATGACATAGCCTAAGTACACTAAGGATGTCTTAGCGAATTCACATTTAGAAATATTTACTATGTCACCAAAAAGGGTATACTTTGCTTGATATGGGAATAATTGATGACAAATTGGACTTAATGGGGCCTTGATTTGGTGTTGTGAGGTGTTTTTCACATCCACACTAGGTCTTGGACCCTTGTAAACTAAGTAAAATGCATTTAACGATGTCTTGTGAAGGTGTCGTAAAGTGTTTTAAAATACTTTCACACCTCTCTAGACTTAATGGACCCATCTTTCCCTAATTCAATGTTGCAAAATATATTTTAATGCATTATCACATTAATCTAGAAGGATTATAACTTAAACCTTATCTTAATCTAGTGTTGTAATGTGTCTTAAACACATTCACATTAGATGTTGTACCTTTATAGGCTAAGTGTACCTCATTTTAGTGTTGTGAAGTGTATTTAATCACATTTTAACATTGAATTTTGTGTCCCAATCCCTAATTGACCTTTACATCATCATTAATAGGCCCCTATGGCCCCATATTGTGCATCCCAAGGCATAAATTGATCAAACACCTAATGAAATCAACATAAGAACAAAAATTCCTCATTCCCCAACATTCTAGTTGTCAAAAAGGCCCCTCTAGGACTAAGTCACCCATCTAGGTGAATGATTCCTTTCCAAGTGGGACTAAGTCGCCCAACATTCCCAACATGGTGACTTAGTCCAATTTGGCCTATTTTTGAGGTTTGAGTAGAAAATTTTGGAATTTAAGTTTATTTTTTATTTCTTGCCAGCCTTAGGCATCCAATTAACAGACAAATAAGGTGAATTTCCTATAAATACAAGTCTCCAAACCCTAATTCATAACTCATCTTAACTCATCATCATTCATTCATCATTTATCTTCTCTCTCAAGTCAAGCAAGCTAGGGTTTTATCATTCCAAGTCATCAAGATAGCTTCCTAAGACATTCAATGGAAAAATCTTCAACTATTGCTATAGAAAATCAAGTTCAATCATCATGGAAAGGTAATAAATCCATTTTTTCATGCTTCATTACATATTTTCTTCATTTTGGTTTAATTACCTAAAAAGGGGTTTGACCAAGGAAAACCCCCATGCCCTGACATTCACCATTTCTTTCTCTTTCATTGTGCATTTGCAGATTTAGGAACTTTGAGGGTTCGAAGATCATTGAAGATTAGGTTGAAGAATTTTTGAAGACATATCATTTTTTGCAAAGTCAAAATACCCATTAAAAGTCACTTTTAGGCTTGAAAATTAGAGTTTCAGAAGCAGACACCTGTTAGGAACCGAAGTGCAAATCGATGGATTTCATTTCCACTTTCGAATTTTCAAAAATTCAAAAGTGGACTAAGTCACCAACAATGGAAAATTAGTCCCACTAAACCTTTTTTTAAAGGTTTTTGTAGATTTGGATACCCATTTGGCTGAAACGAGTTTCTAAGTAGTTTTTCCAGATTTGGGACTAAGTCGCCCAGATTGGCACAAGTGTCCCAATTGACTTCTATAATAGTTTTGTTAGGATTCTAGACCTTCATGCCATCCTTTTTCAACCTCCAAGTGCACACATTCTATTTCATATCTTTCTATTTAGTTTTGTTTACATTTCTAGGTCATTTACCACATGTTTGTATACAACACTATTTTCTAGCACTTTACGTTTCTTAGGTTTTGCATTAAGATCAATCTATTTTATCAGTCCTTTGGATTTATATCATCCTATTGTGGTACATTTCATCCATTTTACATTAATCTTGAGTGCATACATTAGCATTTTGACCCATTTCTCTCCTTTTAGATGAAAACCCCTAGAAGTGTTAGAGAGCATTAGGGTGCCAAAATCATTGTGAACATTTTGGTGAACCCGACTTTTTGAATACTTTATTTTCTGATTGGGAGTCCATCACTCTCCTAGAATTGGCTTAAATTGCATTTTTTATATGTCAAAGTTGCATTCTAGGGTTTCAAAATTTTCATTAGTGAAAGTGCATATAGGTTGCATTTTTGGCCTCTAAAATCAATACAAAATTGTCGAAAATTTGCATTTTCCTCTTAGGTTTGCATCTTACAACACAAAAAACATACAAATCCATCCAAAAGAATCTGAAATATCTCAGAAAAATCCCTATTGGGACCAATTCGCCACCTTGGGTGACTTAGTCCTTGTTCAACCCTAAAACTATCATTTATAGAGCTAAAAACCCTATTTTTAAGCTTTTGTTCGGTGCCTTTACTTATCTGTATTAGTTGGTAGAGTTTATATGTAACGTGCATTTCATTAGATTTAGCTTAAATTATCTCATTTCATGCATGATTTAAATTTCAAGTTTGCATTCTCATACTGTTATATAGCATAATAAGTCAATTGTCATCCTTAAAATCTGAAAAATTGCATTCTTCTTTTGCATGTTTTCCTTTGAATGGTTACATTTCAAGTTTATAGAATAATCATTACATCATGTTTTCATTATAAAAAATATAGTTATCATCTTTCATGTTCTACTTTTAGATCTTCTTGCATGTTGTAAGAAAGTTTTGATAAGGGCATATGAATATGAGGTCCTTTCCCTTCTCTTTTTGTTCTTCACCGATCCCTCTCCTAGTATCCCTTTTGTATGAGAGGTTAGTCTAATGAAAGAAACCTTAGATAATCATATCAATTATACTTTTTCTTCTCCTATTATCTCTCCTACTTTTGAAGAATATATTATAGTTTTAGAAGAACCAATTAATGAGATTTTTGAACATCCGAGTTGTTTATCTCCTCTTAGCTCTCTTATTAGTTAAAAAATTACTAAACAAGAGGACATAATGATAAATAATCATGACAATCACACACCACAAAAAGATATCATTGAAACCTACCTATGTTCATCTCCTTGCATCTTCTCCTCTTGTGATAGTGATGCATATATGTTGGTGTTAAATAAGAAAACTTTCAAGATCTATGATAACCCTCTTTATGATCCTTCCCTTACCTCTCCTATTTTGGAAGACATTAGGGAAAAAAGGAGTGAAGTTTTAGATGACCATGATAATCATATTTTTTCTTCTCCTAGTATCTCTCCTAGTTGCATGAAGAAGATACTTTGATGTTAGATAACATAATCGATGAAGGTCATGGATATCTTAGTTATCCCCCTTCACCTAGAAAAACCCTTCTTGAGCAAGAACATTCAACCATTATCATTCCACTACTTGTAATGAAGTCCTTTTATAAGAACCAATCCATGAATGTCGAGGAGATTTTATTTGTAGTTCTCCTAAAAACTCTCCTCCTAGGGAGAATATCATGGTGCAAGAAAATGACAACAATAATAATGTTATGCCTTGCATAACCACCCCATTTTGTTTTTGGTCAAAATGGGCCCCCCTTGTGTTTCTTTTTCCTTGGTGTTCTTGTTTGGGTCTTAGGATTTGTTCTTTTCCCTCCTAAGTTCTTGTTTCTTTTATTCTGCGAGCTCGGGTCATGGGCAAGAACATGCACTTGTTCCTTTTCACAAGGTTCAAGTTCTTATTCATGTCTCAGTCCCAACCCCATCTCTTGCCTTGTTATTTTTCTATGTTCTTTCAGGTTTGGGTCATGTGTCAGCACTAGCACTTGTTGCTTTGCAGGGTGTTAGTTTCTATTTATGTCCAGGTACTAGTTTCCTTTCTACTTTGTGTGTTTTGTGCCTGTTGGAGTCAAATTTCAGGCTGAAAACGAAACCAAGAAATTTTCAAATTTCTTGTTCTCATTTCTAACCCAATCCCGAGGTCTGACCTCTATTCATGTCTTTGTTCTCTACAAGATCAAGTTTTAGAACATGACTTGAACTTTGCACCTTTTCAAAGTTCTAGTTCCTTCTCATGCCCTAATCTCGATTCTCGTTTTGTTCTTTTGAGATTAGACTTCAGACTGTGACTGAACTTTAAACTTTTCAAAGTTCTTATTCCTTCTGAAGTCCTGATCTTGGTCCCCATGTTGTTTCATTTGTTTGTCGGGTTTAGGTCGCGGGCTTATGATTGAACATTGCACCTAGTGAGGGTTTGGTCTCGGTCCATTTCCTGACCCTGACTTCCAATTACCTTCTTTCCCGCACCTAGTATTTATGAATCCGCTCGAATCCCAAGGCTTGCCCAACCTGTCATTAATTCCATAACTTCTTGCATGCACCAATGGGTTTTTAAACCTTGCTGCTCCTCAATTTTCGTCCATTCTTATTTGAAGAGTTTAGCAAAGAGAAATAAGAGCAATGAAAAGATAGGGTTTTAGGAGTTCACCATGATTTGTCAACATGCTGCTAGAATTCTTGGGTGCATTTGAAGGTAGGTGTTCTTGCTTCCATTTATTTTCCTTGTTTTCTTGCTTTTGCTCCCTTTTTGGTTGTTTTTCATCTCTTGTGTTTCCCTTGTTTTTGTTTTTTTTCTCACTTCCTCATTTGATTTCATTTTTACTTCTCTATGTTTTTGTCCACACCATTTGGTGTGTTTTACTTTGTATTTGAACCCATGGTGGGTTCATGGTGCATTCTTTTGTGTTTTGGTGTTGTCATCTTGTCTCTTGGTCATGGGATTGTCCATCTCATTATGCCCTAGTTTCCTAGTGTTTTTCTCTACGTTCAGTCAGACTGCTTTAAATTGTCGACAGTTTGGAAACAAATTGTTTTGATCCACAACATAACCAAGTACCGAAGGAATATTCATGGAAACTGTCATATTTGATATCTCCTTCACTATCCATCACCCTCTCGAGTCCCAATCCCCGCATCATTGTAGGGGTTAGGAATCGAGCAAACACTTAGGTTTGTCTACTCCTTGGTATTAACTCTTTCACTTTTCCAATCCCCGCATTACTATCGAGATTGGGGGTTGGACTAGTACTGTGAGTCTGGTTTAAATTTTTTGACTAAGTGTTCTTCAAAGTCCTGCATTCAACCCCTGCATTTACCATCAGGATTGGAAGTTATTTTGATACTGAACCTTTAGCTCGCTAATTGGTGCATGGACTTGACAACACCTTGATCCTGATTCCCTACATGTATCAGGATCAAAACTTGAACTTGAAACATTCCCATTATGAATTTTTAGACTTGATCTAATGACCACCTGATCCCAACACCAAATGTCTTATCGAGTTTAGAACTCAAGAATCTACTTACACTTCTTGACTTTGGATAGGTCTGGTTTTGAATCACAACTCGATCCCACACCCTGATTCAAGGTCAAGATCAAAACTTTGCACAACCTCATTCATTGATTTTTTGGAACACCACTTCCGAGCCATGACCTAATCTTGATTCCCAAATACTATGGGTTCAGACTCTAAGATGACACTGAACTTCTTTAAACACCGGTCTAGTTCTAAATGATGACCCGATCTTGACTCTTGACCACATTGTGGGATTGGACCACGAGTCAATACTCAACTCATTTTCCATTGTATGTCTAGGTGTTGATCCACAACCTGAACCTAGTCTCGATTCCTTAACATTACGGGGCCAGACTAGGGAATGGTACTAAACTTATCTAAACATGGGTTTGGTGCCTAGTCATGACTCAGTCCCAACTCTCAACAAAACTCAGTTGATGCATGAAATTTGCTAAGTTCTTGGTACTATTTTGAGCCTGAAGTCCAAAAATCATCAAATTAACTTATTGAACTAAATTCTTTCTAAATTGATACCGATTTATTGTGAAAGCCTATTTTATGATGTTATTTATATGTTTCCTTTTGTGTCTAATGATGGTCAGTAGTGTAGGAAATTTAACAAATGTCTAACTCTGAGGAGGAGATACCTATTGAGTGATTGGTTGTTGAGGGAACATATGAGGGAACATCAAAGAGGTCCAAAGCCGAGAGATTGAAACTAGAACAATTCTTCCCTACACAATGTACTATAAGTATCAAGGGAATCTAGTTCCATCCAAATTTGACTCTCAAGTTGTGAAAATAAATGAAACCTTGGTGGGACATATGGATTTAGAGCAGTTCATCAAAGATACATTTTTAGAGAATGCTGCCACAAGAGCAAAAAAAATTGTTGATTCAGGACTAGCTCATGTAGCTAACCTTCCTATTGTGGTATAGTGTCATGAATTCATCCTAATGGTTGTACAAGCATATAACGCTACTCAAAGGCAATGTACTAATGTTGAAGGTAGTGTTATTATTGATTGAACTCTAGCCATGATCAAACATGTCTTTGATCACCCTCCTTACCCTGATGTGAAGATAATGATTGAGGCTAAGGAATTTGAACTATGGAACAAAGATGTGGAAGGAATCAAACAAATAATCAATAAACGGTGGCTAAAAAAGGAGAAGAAGTCAGTAAAGAAGTTTCCACCGAATCACAAGAGGTTAGATTTCTTTGAAGACATTGGAGTTATTATCACACTGCTAGTCAAAGCTTTTGGAAAATCAAACTCTCACATTTTTGAACACTAGATGTTTCCTTCTATCTAGTTGATTCAAGATGGAAAGCAACATTTGGATTGGGGGGAAATCATTTTAATTAACATTCATGCACAACTTCTCTAGGTAACAAAAACCAAGAAATTTTACATGTCTTCTTATGTTATATATTGTGCAGCAAGGATTGGAAGGTTTCCTATACTGAATACTATAGGGTCAATGGATGAAGGCCTAGATCAAAAGAAGGTTTGAGAACACTATGACCAATTGGAGATTAAGGAATCAGAAAAGAACTTCAAAAGACTAAATGATGCTTTTCTATATGTCATTATAAATCTGCTCACAGGGGACATAGGTTTCAGATTGTTCTTGGAATCCATGGAGTTCATTCAAAACTGAGGGTATTGGCTCATTCAATACCCTAGGTCAACTTATTTCAAATTATTTGGTTTTGATGGTCATCTATTTAAATTTATGAGATGTTTTGGCAATAGGTGGGTTTTAATGGAGTTTTCTAGGAAAGCTATAGAGGTAAATGTTTTCTCTTCACAACACAAGACTGTTGCACATTCTTCTCCCTTGGAATTGAGATTTTATTCTTGTTCTTCATTAGTTATGGCTAAAACAACAACTAAAGAATTCCAGTCTCTAAATATCTAGTAGCATACTTCTAGGAAGAATTTTGACCCAAAGAAGAAGATGCATGCACTTTACTCATCATGTTCCTCTTTTTTAGGATTTTGTGCCAACCTTCAGGATCAATTTGAGGTAAGGAAAAGAGGTTACGAGAGGTTAACTATCCCCCAGATGAGGGATTTTGACATTAAAACTGATATTCCTGAAGGCACTATAGATGATGGGATCACTCTTGATCCCCAGTATGATATAGACCAAGTGGCTACAAAAGCCATGCCGCCCACAAATTGGACAGAAAAAGAAGAGACTAAACTTTAAAAAGTATCACGGGTAGTGATAAACATGAGCTTGAAACAGACACAACTTTAGTTCAAACAACCAAGGGTTGGGGTGACAAGGAAAAGAGGTTCTAGTAGTGAACCCACTACCTCTGTAGAGACAAAGTAGTATAAGAGATTAAAGAAAGGTGTTGCAATGGTGGAAGTAGCTAGAGAAGAGCCTCCACAAAAAGAAGATATTTCCATATAGAACCTTGATTATGCTTTGTGTAAAGCAAAGGTTACTTGTGAGGTGGCTAATGAGGGTGTTACTTTAGGTTTTTCTACTATAACTTTGGCCATTGTTCACCTTAGTGAGGAGAGTTCCACGAAGAGATAGGCTATTGTTCCTCCACAAGATAAGGGAAGTGCTCCTACCATACCATCAACTTTGGGAGCACTAATTATCGAAGAAGAGGGATATGCTAAGGTAAATGTTCAAGATATATCCTCATATTCTAAAAGAATTCCATCTCAAGAGGGAGAAACACCTGAATGGGAGGAGTATTTGAAATAGGTTGAAGAAGAACTAGGAGAAGAAGGAGCTAAATTTGAAGTTAGAAGTTACATAGTGCATAAATAGAATTGAATGATGTATTTATAGAAAAGGAACAAAAAGAATTAATGGAAGGTGTGCAAAAGCTAGCTAATGAATGAGCTGCCCAAGAAGAAGGAGAACAAAAGGGAAAAGTTGAGGAGTTAGCTCGAGAAATGGGAGAAACTGAAGCACTAAATAAGGCAGAGGATAAGGCCCTGGAACTAGAATGGAAAGTTGCACAAGAAAAGGCTATAGGGGAGGAGCTTGAGCTAAGGAATTAGAGAAAAAAAGGCTAAATGATGAAGAATAGGCTACCAAATGAGAGGAAGAAATGAGGAAAATAAAAGAGATAAAATTTGAGAATGAGAGGAAGGAGCAATAAAGATTGCAAAATGAGCAAGAAGAGCTTCAAAAAGCTACTTCTCAACAAACAATTGAACCAATTTATTCTACACCTCCATCCTCAACACCTCCTAACATTAAAAAATTAACCACTCTGCTAGCTACACCCACTTGGTTGAAACTAAATCTAGAGAAGAGGTAGCAAGTACAAGCCCAACCAGTAACATGGGATGATATGATGCCAAAAATTGATAAAGTAAAGGAAAAGAAGAAGCCTCATGTAGTACACTCAACCAAACTCACAGATGAAGGAGATCTGGTAGCTGAAATTTCTATCCCAATAGTTGATAAGGATGATAGATAATTACAACTAGAAGATTATCAGATAATTACTATTAATTTGGGAAAGCACACTAGAAATTGAAATATAAATTTAAGTGGTATTGTTGCCACTACTACCAAGTCTATGTTGATTAAAGAAAAGTAAGCTAAAGATGAGCTTAAGGATCAAGTTGTTAAAATGAAATATTTCTTGGAGTTAATGTCATCCACTCCTGAGTAGCCTGCACCATCGGAGATCCCCATTTTAATGAGCCAAAAAAAGGTAGATGGTTTGACTAAAATGAAAAAGAAAGCAACATGGGTTGATAATTGGCTTAATACCTTTAAAGCTGATATGGACAAGTTTTTAGAGGAAGGTTTTAAGTATTATTATAGGAGGCTGAAATTAGTCAAAACCATAGAACAAGTTATGAAGAAATGGTGGGAAGAAGAGGAGAAACTCAAAGAATATTTGGGAAAGCTTAGGGAAATTGATAATTTTTTTGATAAAGAGCTTGTCCAGTCCTAAATATTGGGTGAGGAAGATTTTGGATATGTTGCAAAGGCTATTCATATATCTTCATTTAAGTCACAGACTCTTATTGAACACACGATAATCATGCTTAAGAATTCTTGTGAGGTATTTGAGCACACAGGTATATTTGAGGAAATTATTTCAAGGTTTATTGATAAAGCCTTACCTCCAGATCAAAGACTTGAATCATTGGGAGATGTCAAAGATGCATGGGAGAAACAAATGAACGGAATGCTAATAGAAGGAGATATTGTTGAGTCACCACTCATGGAAATATTTTTGGAACTTAGATGTTACCTATGGTAGGCATCCAAGTTTGTTGGTCAAATGAAAGTAACCATCGATACCACATAAAATAAATTCGAAGAATTAGAATTCAAGGTTGACTAGGTCAATGGACCAAATGATGATATAGTGAAACAAATTCTTGCCAATTATGATGAATATCATGGGGCACAACATGAAGGTGACAAGTAAAATTAATTTTTTTAATTATCTTTTGAACAACGGTACCTTTTTGGAAAAATTTTGAGTAAAGGGATGACTAGGGAGCAAAGCCAATAAGTCAAGAGTAGTTCATGGTAGTTGGAAACAATCTGTGTGAGGACTTGGAGTTCATATTTTGGTTGAATGAGCAAGTGGTACACTTGGTCAGCTTCAACAATTACAACAGAGACAAATACTAGAGTTATCTGAGTGTCCATACAATTGTGAATCTGAAACCTCAAATTGTGGATCTTAGTTTTTGATGGGAGGATTACTGTTGAAATAGTCTATATGTAGAATTTGTCTCCATTTTGTAAAGGTCAGCTGATTGAAGTCAGGATTGGCTGCCTTAGAGAGATTTAGGATAGTATTTATAGCCTTTTTAGGATTTTTATAGCTTTCATGTGCCACAACCCCTATTTTTATTGTTCGGATTTTTGCAATGTTTTATTAAATTAGTTTATAATGAAATAAAAATGCAAATGAATAAAAAATTAATTATATTTTAATTAGATAATTTATTCTACAAATAAATGATAATGAGTAGCTATTTAGAATTATTATCTTTAATTACAAATTAAATGTTATCTTCTTGCTAACTATTTTGAACAAAGATTTAAATTATAAATAAAAATATATCTAGTTATTGTTTACTTAGAATAGATATTCAAATTGCAATTAAAATGACACTTACGTAAGATAAATAGGTGGAAAATAAATAAATCTTATTTTTATTATTTTCAAGATTCGGTTATTGGAAAAAATGAAAACAAATCTTTAAGAGAAAGGAAAAGAATAACAAAAAGAAGACGTTTTTTCTAGATCTTTATTCTTTTTTTTTCTCTCTATGCAAGAAAATATAGAAAGAATTTGAAGATTTGAAAAGTGGCGATTTCAAGTTACGAAAAGAAGGCATTCGATTTGGGAAGATTGCGCATTACACATATTTAATCTAACAAATTGTCATTATAAAGGGAGGAGGAGCACTTAATCGACGAAGATGAAAAGAAGCAGCATCAGTGCTTTTCCTTACCCGAAGTAGATGATTCAAAATATGCATCCGAAGATGATTGACCACAATATTCTTCAAAGGCGTTTCCTCTCTATGGGATTGGAAATCATTCCAGAAGGAGTGCAAGTTTCCAGGTAGTCACCGAAATCCTTAATCTCATTCAGAAAATTATTACATTTGAATGCATGTTCATCTTGTTATGTCCCTCTTATTAGTGCAAAAAATTCTATACTAGATCGGTGATTGATTAAAAGTTTTCTTATAAAGATTGATCAAGTATATATGGATTTATCTTTACTCTTTCTTCGGTAATCAGGTTCACTTTTGAAGGGGATAGAAATAGAAGTTCATGCCCTTAGTGACCAACCTATCGATTACCATCTTGGGAGGCTAGTCCCTTATTAATTCTTGATTAGTCTTTGATGTCAAGAGTGGACTCCTTGGAGGAAAAATGCCTCGCCATTGACTGGAAAAATATTTTTAGAGTTATATAATGAATGTTTTGGATCAACTCAGGGATCATTAAGTATTTCATTACCTCTTAATGTTTCTTTATCTTTGAAAGTTGTTTTAAGTAATAATGTATCAAGAACTGATGGGATCTTAGAGAACCCCCTTCAGCTCTTAAGAGTCAAAAGAGTAAAAGAGTTAACGTGTTCTCATCAAGGATCTAAATCCATCTGTGGGTTAATTGTGAACCTTATCTAATGCTTGATTATTGTTATAAAATATTCTAGAATCACGAGAAACAATCTTGGAGCACAATATTACAATAGTTCTCATAATATGAATTATTAAATAATATTAAAAAAAAGGAGAATCCTTATTGTTGTATGCATTGTCATACTTTTAATTTTATCTGCAAATTTGCATTGCCCATACCATGTTATAACACTCCATTTATCTTTGAGTGCCACCCGACACATGGTATGTGATGATGGACAAGATATCCCTTTGTCCAATAGAAGTTGTATCGCTCATCATAAAAGATTTAGCCTCATGGGTTTATTTTCTTTCTTATAATCTAGTTCCACATATAGTAGATAGAAAACTCTATGTACAAATCTTTTTAAATCATTTATTTTATCATTCACTTGTTAATTATCATTTTAAAATTAATGGTATATAATATTCTCCGTGTAATAGAATTCCTTTTGTTTTAGTTTCTCATTTTTCCTTCTCAACTACCTTGGCGTTAATGAAGTATAATCGTATTGTATGTTTGTGCCTATCAATATTTTTATTACTTCAATTTATAGCTATCGGGATTTTGTTCATCAGCTATGCAATGATGAAATATCCCCTTAATTTTTTATCTTAATTTTCAATATCAATTACAATGCACATGCACTTGTTAAGATTAGCTCCAAACCATCCAAACCAAAATGATGTGGAAAAGAACTCTAACCAAGAATGCACCCTAAAACCACTTAAGGAAGAGGTGCGGGCATATGGTCAGACGATCCCTAGGATCTAATAACTCAACAACTATAGGATGATTACAATTGGAAGTACAAAATAAACTCAATGCCAAGAATGTGCACACAAGATCCCTTTGAAGGCAAGATGCTAACATATGGCATAGTAAGTATTAAAAAATTAAAAGAACTTAGGGGGTGAACCAGCCATAAATATTTCCGCTCAACCACTTAAATAGTGGGGGGAAAACTACAAACAATTCAACTAATTCATCCGCTGGGGCGGGCATCTACTTAAGAGTGGGGATTCTCCACCTTTTAGTGGGTACAATGAGAGTTACAAGTTTATTATCCACACTGGCGGTAAACCATCTAGGGTTAATTAATGTTTTCTTAGAAATTACAAGTAAATGCAGCAATAACAAATTGGTTGGATTAGTACTACTAATGCACAACCTTACAATCAAGATACTTTGCAATTTACTAGTTTACAATGATAGAACAGAGCCAATATGTGAAGAATGATTCTCTCAAATTAAAAAGCTCTCAAAACACTGAAAATGAAGCATAAATCTAATTCTTTTGAAGTTTGATATAAAAAACCAGTAAACTAAAACTGAAAACCAGCAACCTCTAAATCAATGAAATGCACATAACTTTATCAATTTACCTCCAAATTGAGTGAAATCAATTGCAATGAACCTCTAGAGGATAGGAACCCATGTCACGATGATGAAACAACTTCAAAAATCAACCATTAATTTACTTGCATAATTCCCAATGCTCCCAACACTGTATGACCCTTAGCAAGGGTGATTTTGCAAGAATAAAAAGAAATACTTTGAAATAAATTCTGCTTTTCTTTGGGAAGGGGCACTCGTGTGCCAGGAATCCATATCTTCACTTCCCAGAAGCATATTAAAATTGTACAAAGAGCTGTTAATAAAAATCACTTTCAGCCATGAATGAAGTAGCAAGCTCAAAACTGAAAAATACTTCAAATTCTCCAACAATGAAGCTCGATGTGCACTTCTGAATGAAGTACATTCTCAATCCACCATCTAGGGAACCATAGTTTCAGGCCCAAAGAATGGAGACAAATTGCTAAGCTTTCCCTTAGCCAGATTCTTGATTTCAAACCAGCAGTATAACTTTACAATATTTCCAAAGATGAAGAACTCTTCTCAAAACCTCAATATATAAGCTTCAATTGGAAACTTAATCACTTCAAATTCCAAGAAGTTAAATCACTTCAACTTCCAAGAGGGATGCCACCTTTAAGCATTTTACTTTTTGAAATAATAAAAATTTATTCAACCTCCCTTTAGGCATCCAACTTAACAATGCAATAATAAAGCATTTAATAAATCATTAAATACACAATTGACCCCATAATTTCCCCTCTTTAAAAACAACATGAAGTTATCACTCCTAGGCATGGGGTACAACTAAGTAACATAAAATTGACTAAGTATAAACTTAGTCCATTGAGATAACCAAAGTCAAACTAAAATTGAAGGATAGCAAGATGACTTGAGGTGAATTGTTGATGATGCTACTACCAAATTTAGACTTACTATAAATAGCCAATGCAAAAAATAGTAAGTTCGTTTCAAAACCATAAAAAATCCAAACTAAACGACCAAACTACAAGGGATTGAACTACTGCAAAAAAAATACTGCTAAAAGATAGACTTGCTAAAAATAGTAAGTCTACACAACATCCTCTAAACGCCAACTAAGCAATTTCTGAAAGAGGAAACCCTAATTTTCTGCTTCAACTTAGCCTATGGATTTCTAGAAATAGGCTAAATCCAAATGAAGAGTGTATGGCCAAAATGGGGACATTACAAATGAGTAGTTAGGTAAGAAGTGGATCATAGGAATATTTTATCGTCACATGTTTGGCTCATTTTTCCTTGAAGGTTGTAGATGCAAACAATAAAAGATTTCGTCCAAATTTCTTTAAATATTTATAGTTTGTGTAAGGAATTTTTTCATGTTGTGTTGGTATACCAATCTTTTATGATACTAGAATATTGATTTAAGATGGGTTTACATATGGAAACAAGTCCTTCTCTATTAGAATGTATATCACAGCGTACATATTGTGAACTCACAATTGTTTTATTCTATCAATATATATTATTGTATGTTCTTGATGCTTGTGCAAGGATTATAGTTGCCTTTTTTTCACAAATTGTAGACTTCATATCATCATATAGTTGAAATAATTTAACCATTCTTGTTCGTGTCCATAAATTGAAACTACCTTTGTGAATAGAAAGTATAAATTTTTGATGAAAAAGTATGCAAAAATGAATTCTTGATCTTATTCTTTGGTAACTCTTGGGAAGGGGTGGCTGAGTGGTCATTGAGAATACCATGGTTCATGGTTTATGTGGGTATCCTGGTTGTTATGTTGTGTATTCTCATTGTTAATTACAAGTTGTTTATTTTTCTTTTTCTTATTTTCTGTATTATAACTTAGGGTTCGTTGCGAGGCAGTTTTGGGATGGAAGAATTTAGATTGGATTTAGTTATGACACACATGATTTTCTATTCAACACCTATGTGAATTTATAAAGAGACAAGAGCTCCATCCCATGCATTTGGAAAATCTATCTAAATTCCATAACAAATTATGGAGATCCTAATCACATAATTCCTTGATCAATGACAATGCATAATCTAATTGCTATTGTGAATAAAATACTTTTAATGATATGTATTTCACTACACTACTAGCAACCATTTTTATATTGTAATTTCTTGAGCAAAAAATCTGTTGATGCACCAATGTTCTCTTTATTCCTTTAATTGTTATGTGTATAACATTCAAAATCATATAGAAAGTTTATTTAATCCATTAAGAGTTGATTGCATAAAGAGGATTTAAGAAATATGTATATGTTTATTTCATTTAGTCTTATCAAATTCTAGTAGAGTCAAGAAACATATATCATTAAAAGAGTAGATAGAATAATTATTTAATTTATTAAGAATTGAATTGCAAGGAGGGAATTAAGGAATACAAATATATCATTTAAGTGTAGAATATTATTGTTCGGTGGTAAATTGAGTAGTTTCATATATTTATATGTTTATTATTTGTTTGAATTTAGTAAACTATTTCTTGTTACTAGATAATTTTTCTGACTTTAACTTTAATTTATTGACATCATTATTAAGGAAATAGTGAGTAATTTCCTTACACATTTTATTGTATGATGATTAATCGTATGTAATATTCTTCAATATGAATAATTTCTCCCTCTCTCTCTCTCATATTATTGTTTGTATTTCTTTACCTAACCGTCTAATAATCTTCATGAACTTGTGAGTTAGCCTCAAGAACATGTGGATGAATAATATGAAGGTATGCGTCATAATGTGTCTATTCTTCATTCATTTATTTTATTTCATTTCAAGGTTTGATTATCAAAGTGGGGTTTGACCAAGGCAAACCCCTATTCACTAACATTTTCTTGCAGGTCTAGGTGGTTGACACATGGATGATCAAGCCTTTCTTGTGTAAGCATCCTTAGATTGGTTAGTTACATTATATCTGTAAGTATTTACTTTGGATAAAGATGATTCTTATTTGTAAGTATTTAATTTGGATAAAGATGATTTGTTTATCTTGTTTGATATACCTTGATTCATTGATGTGCATATTAATTCATTTTTATAAGTGATGTAAATTATATAATAATTCCTCTTAAATCTCACCATTATATAGTTAGTTGGTTCCATTAAATTATTTTTGGGAATTGAGGATTATAATTAGCAAGTGGAATATTTTTGAATCCTTACATCATGCAACACTTTTACAATTTTAATATAGTTTATATTATTTTCAGATTTTTTTTAGTTTAATGATAATGTTGATAACCAATAGTTATTCATATGCCAATGAGTTTTTCTCTACATAAATGTCTCTTATTTTATTAAAATCAATAGAAAATTCTAAATCTGAAACTATTTCGTTAAATTATCTATGAATGAGATATATTTATATTTGTTGATCTATGAATTCTAGTAATGAGTTGGTGATGTGTTCCTATTTGCAAATGAATTTTAAAAAAAAAGTGTTGATGAATGGTTATACATCTTGAATTTTCACTATGAATGAATGCAATGGTATAGATTATTCTATGGATTGTGTCATTTTATGGTTTTATTTAGTTAAAGAAATTCTCATTATGAAGTTTATATGTCTGGATTAAAAGAAATTTGTGTTTATGCTTTGTTGTCCTAAGCCCCATTCTATCTTTTTCTTTTTATTTAGACCCCCCCAAACATTATATTAGTTCATATTATGCAGTTTGTACTATTTACTAGTATACCCCTTGAATATTATAGTTGCATAGGCCACTAAATGACAACACAGTTGAGAACCAACTATAGAGACCTTGGAAGATGGGTAGTTTATATTATTTGTATTTTCTAGGAGAAGTAGAGTACTAATATTCTTTAATGTTGTGTTATTTTTAACCATAAAAAAAATTGGCTCTAGAAGGAGGACCTAGAGGAACAAACTAGCTTGAATCAGGTCCCTTTCACCAGAAAGGTTTGAAATATTTCTCAGATCTACTACAAATCTAGAACCGTTAGTTGAGCTCTAGAACCCTATTAGGCCCAGAGCTCATAGGGTTTTGATCCCACTACCGTTAACACCACCACTTACTCCATTGGGGTTTCCACCAATACCACATCTTGCACAACCAAATCCACCACCACCTATGGCATTCTTTTCCAATAAACCTTTGCGACTGGGAGTCATTCCTAGTGGCATACATGAAATGTCTAAGAATCTAGAGAAATTCTTCCCCAAGTATGCTCATGGAGAGTCACAAAGTGTTGAAGAGAATATATAGGCATTCAAAGATGCATGTAATCAGGCTCAAATTGCTCATCATGATGTTTCATGTAGACTATTTCCCTACTTGTTGGGAGATATGGATTACAATTAGTATCTGAATCTGCCCACTAGATCAATCTTGAGTTGGACAAATTTTAGGTTGTGCCATAGAAAAATTGCCCCTTTTAATTTTTATAGCCTTTTAGGTCTTGTTTCATGGTGTTGGAACTATGTTGCTTTGATTTTATGTTGTGACATGGCTTAAACATGCTTATCTAGGTACTAAAACTCAAAGAATGATGTCTTCTGAAGGTGTTGTGAAGTGGTGTAAGACATTTATACATTCTTCTAGATTCTATTAATTACAATTCACCTTAAACGCACCTTTTTACTCATCAAAAAGTCCTATTTTGAAGTGTTGTAAATATTTTTAACAAGCTTTCACACTTTTCTAGGCACATCTTCACTATTTATCCCTTTTTCATGCTTTATTTGACCCCTTTATGCTCTCATATGCTTAATTAAGTGTATTTTTTATTATTATCCCAACAAACAACATTAAATACAACACATTTCCCGACACTTGTTTTTAGGTCCTAGGTGGGACCCATTCACCATGGGTGGTGAAGGAGTCTCCCTTGGCACCAAATTCAAAATATTTTAAATTTCCTTTCGGTATTTTATTCAAAAACACTTGATGTCAGCCTATGATGAGGTATGAATGGATAACTAAGGCACAAGTGTGTATAAATATGTGATTTTCACCTCATTTTACATCTCCTTACTCATTCAAGCATTCTACAACATCAATTCAAGCACTATTCAAGTACTTTGAAGCAGCCATTGCCATTACTTCAAAATTGCATCATCAAGGGTTTGGTAAGTTAATAGCAATTGCATGTTATTAGTTTATCATTCCTTTGCATTTCATTATTTCATTGAAGGTTTGATTACCAAAAATGGGGTTTGACCAATTCAAACCCCTATTCACTAATCTTAAACCATTTTTCCCTATTACATGTTTATTTGCAAACCTATGTATGCAGATTTAAGAAGCTTTTTGATGTTGATGATTGGTTTATAAGTCAACTAGGTGCTTCAAGCCAACTTAAGTCTATTTCAAGCTTGGAGAAGGTTTTCTGTCCTTTTTCTGCAGGATTGACTTTGGAAACCCAACAAGCAAAATTTTCCAGATCTGGTGTTGTAGATTTGTCTGCTAAATTTTTAGAAATTTGGGAGAGTACTGATTCACCACTTGTGGAAAATGAGTCACACCTTAGGACTGAAAATCTAAATTTTTTCAGATTTCGGATCTCGACAGATAGAAACTTGCTTCTGACAGTTTTTCACCAAGAGGAGGACTAATTCGCCACCCTGGGCGAATGTGTCCCACTGTGAAAAATTAGTAATTTCCACCAACATCAAAAAAAACTCCAGATTCATCACACTTCATCCAGGTGCACTCAGATTCATCCCTTTCCTTTCTGTTCTGCATAATTTCTTCATTTACTTAGTTGTTTGCATATCACAATGTGTTTTCAAACATAGCTTTAATTTCACTTTTACATTCATTTTTATTCATTTAGATTAGTCAATTGCATTTATTTAGCTTCATTTAGTTTAGAAAATATCACACAGAACATTAAATTGAATGAACCATTAGCATTTTTTACCTACTCTCCTTTTAGGTGAAAAACCCTAGAAGAGTTAGAGAAGCCCTAGGAACCAAAAATCAATGGTTCATTTTGGTGAACCCAACGTATGAGCACTTTGAATTTTTTCTTGCATCCTAGTTTGCATGTGCATTAAATTTCAATTAGTACATTGTTTTGTTTTTGCATTTTAGAACATTTTATCTTGTATTAGTCAAAGCTTCATTTAGATTTCATTTTTACATTTCATCTCATTGAAAAAATAGAAATTATACATTCTACATCATTGTTTGCATTCTGTAGGACATTAAAAATATCTTAAAATTTCTAAAAAATACAAAAAAAATGCATATTGGGACTCATTTTCCACCCATGGCAAATTAGTCCCTCTACACTTGTTCAACAACATTTTTAGCACTTTTATGCCATTTTTCTACATTTATTTTTTCTATAGTTAGATCTCTATTATAGTTAATAGCATTTCTATTATTTGCATTTCAAACTCTTAGACTAGTTTTCATTTGCATTCACCCCTCCTTAGTGCTACTTGCATGAGTGTTCGGTGCCTTGTTGATAATACTTTGGTGAGAATAATTTTTAGACTCATGGCTTCCCACGATGGCACTTTCATTGTAGACATTGGGTTCTCAAGAGCTCCTATTCCTAGTATGGACAATGGTGCATTAGGAATTTATCATACCACTTCCATCTCTTCACCTTTCCATCCAATGAATGTTGAAAACCAAAACAACTCTCTTCAACAAGACAAGGTCATTAGTATTCATGAAGAATTTTCACATTTACAAAAAAACTTTTCCCTTGAAAACATTTCCCAAATTGCCATACCTGCCATTGACAATCTTCATCTTTTGATTGAAAGTGATGATGGCTTGCAAGTGATGAAGAGAATTTCTGAGATTTACAATAAACATGCCTCTTCTAATACCCAATCCACAACCATTCCTATAAGTCAAGGAGGACCTCATGCTCCTCCCCCTTCAACCATAGCTTCCATCCCAGCTTATACCAATCTGCAAGTCCATACAACTATGCATCAGGCTACTTCTTTCTCGATTTCCACTAGCATTCCCACTTCTTTTGTGACATCACAAGTCCCTCCCACCACCTTCACACCGCATAGTATTCCTTTCACTTCACCTAACATCACTTACACTCCATCACCATTTTCCCTTCCACCTCAACCCACATACTCCAATCCCCTTCTTACACAACTCCTTACCACTGTTTCATCTATGCAACATTAAATTTCCACCATTAGCCAAGGTCAATCAACTCCACTTACATATCATGTCTGTAGTAGTCCTTTATCCTTAGAAATATCACGTACCCCTATGCCATAAGGGATATAAATATGTTAGTTTGAGAAATATGGAGGAAAAGGAGACCCTGTCAACCGTGTTAATGCCTATATAGCTTTGTGTAGTGACTTCATCCTTGATGATAAATTTTTAGCCAAACTATTTCCAAGAACCTTGAAAGACACTGCCTTAGAATGGTTTTACAACTTGCCTAATCATTCCATCTACGCATTCAATGAATTGGTGGATGCTTTCATAAGTAACTTTCAAGTTCACATGACACCTAAAAAGACAATTGTTGACCTTATGCGATGTAGACAAAACATAGATGAAAAAGTAACAAACTTTATTTCATTATACCAATCTATGTATGCTCAAATTGATGTCAAGATTCCCGATGGACAATTGCAAAAGATGTTTATCAAAAATTTGCATACACACCTTCAGGATAAATTAACAATGATGAAATTCCCTTCGTTTATGCATTTATGCAGAACATTGTGTGAATTCCATAACTTGGTTTCAAGTCATGATTCAAAATCCACTTCTAATCAAGTTGACAAACCTGAACACAACAATCGCACCCAAAATAACCAACAAAACTTTCACAAACCAAATAGAGGATTTTTCTAGATTAACCAGCCTCCTGAATCTCAACCACAGCCAACCCAATCCATTCCAAATCAAGTGGTAGTTGTTAAAGTAGCAGTGCCTTATACCTATGGGGACATGAAGAGATAGTTTACTCCCCTACCCGATACCCTTCATAATACAATGAACCACTTAATTCAACAACGCTTGCTCACTTTTCCACCCATCTGACCACTTTATCCAAACCAACCTTTACCACCCACATTCAAACCTAATGCTTATTGTCATTTTCATTGCCAAAATGGATATGACAATAAACATTGCAAGCATCTAAAAAATCTAGTTCAAGACCTCATTAATTCAGGCCATTTATCCATTATGGGTGTTAATGATCAAAGAAATAATTTTGTTGCACTCCCTAACCAAAATTTGCATATTTTCACTAATACCATGCCTAAACATACTACCTCATTTTTTGAGGCTAGCAAACCTTCAACCACTAATGTAATGACTGTTGATACAAACAATGAACAACATAATGCATCTCCCCTTGTTACTACATAAAGTCCTATGGATGCGCTAGTAGCTATTATAGGTGTTATCCCTCATAAGGGATAAACCAATAAATCTCTTGATATAACTTTTTCTTCTAAAGACATACTACAAAAACTTCTTGATGGTCCTCTTTACATAGATGGAAGAATATATAATAAGCCCACTAATGGGAATGCGATAAAAAAAGATTTTCTAGTATTACATGAGCTATATGAAGATGAATATAATAAACCAACTACATGGATTAAGACACATACTAGTTTTGCATTCCCTACAATCAGATCGATCATTCTACCCTTACAAATAGGACCTAAAATTTTGGAGGTAACATTTTCAATTATTCCACAATCTAACCAATCTCATTTGTGGCTAGGCCACCCTTGGCTTTGCTCAATGAAAGTGGTCTCATCAATTGTTCATAAGTGTTTGAAGTTTCCACATGATAATGAGATAGTCACCATATATCATAGTGGCTTTAATCCTTTAATTTCAAAGGTAACTTTTCATTAGAAGCTTTTTTTCCTACACCTATGGAACCTATCACACCTTGAAAGGACTTATTTTTCATAACTTATCAAAAGTTCAAAGCCAAACATATAGCTGAATTGTCTCTTCATAACTCATCCCCATCAACTTCCACACCTCCTATCATAGATGAGACCATGATTCAACCTGAGTCTGACATTGAGCAAACCATACAACCTCCTGAATAACCACCCCTTGATACTTCCACACCATCATTTAAATGACCAAGGGAAAATCAAACCACTCCTATCATTCCTCCTCACCTTAAACAAGTGTATAAAGGGGTGATCCCACAATAGTGGTTTACAATTTTTTGCCAAACTAGACATTGAAATAGTTTTTTTAACTAAATCTTCACTTTCGGGCACCTATAATAGCTAAACCATGAGGAATTTGAAGATGATACCAAATAGAGTTTCGTGATATTTTTTCTATAGATTCTAAATATATTTTTTTCAAAAATTTTGGAATCAGATTGTACTTCTTTTTCCATCTCCCTTGAAAACTAGTTTTTTTTCTGAAAACAACATTTTTAAAAAGTGACGCTCATCGTATAACACATAACTTTTTTTCCATGAAGGATAAAATTCTAACTCTTTCGAATTTAGATTCACAACTCTGATATCTAGTGCTTCCACTTGGTTAGATAGTTTTTTATTGAATTTTTTTTCTTTAATCAAGTTTTGAATTCAAACCAATTATAATTCAGACATAGCATGACCATATAACGCGTAACTTTTTTTGTATGTATCGAAATTCAATTTTTTTTTCTTTGTTCGATCAAGGACTTCAATATCTGGTGCACTAATATTTTTTTAATTTTTAATTTTTAATAGTTTTCTATTTTTCCACATGTGCATAACAAAGAGCTTGATTTTCAATGAAAAAAGAACATTCAGGAGAAATAAAAAATAAATATAATAATAAAATTAAATTTATTTGAAATTATACTTTTTGGGAAGCTTATTATAAGGACTACATACTTGCAAAAAATAAAATTTAAATGAATTTATTTGATCCCTCAAAAGGTAAATCAAAAGTGGTTTTTTATCAGCATTTTGATAGGTGTAAAGGAGACTCTATTATAGGTATGGTTTAAAACTAGCGGGGTTCTATCCAAGGGGGTTTGATTTAAGGTAGTTTTATCAAACCCTCTTCAATTGGAATTCTTTAAATAGAACCTTTTAAGGCTTAAATCATTATATTTTCTAAAAATATGTGATTTCAGCAAAAATCAGTTCCTCCCAGAAATTGTAAACCAACTTTGTGGGATCAACCAAAGCCAAAGAGACAATGTTTGATCCATCCTATTTGGTTTCTTATGTTCTTCCCTCTTTAGAAGTTGAAGAACCTATGATGCCCCAATCTGCTCTTACACGTCAACAACTCTAAAATAGAATTAAATGAAATCATGGTGCTAGGGAATGAAGGTGTCATCGTCATCTCCTTTCTTGTCAATCTCACATAGAAGAAGATAAAGAAAATCAACCTTTACCTTTGGCTGAAGTAATGAATTAGCACCCTCCTTCTCTCGACCTACCACATGACAGTCTAGTGCAACCTTCATAACAAATTGATACAATCCAACTGCCTCCGCTTGTAATCAATCCATCCTTAGAAATCACTCTTCATCCTCCCATTTTCATTAATCTTGATGATGATGATGATGATACGATGATTGCAAAAATAGATGAAGAAGTGCATAATTATTTAAATTCTTTATTTTCATCTACAATGTGCTTAAATGATACATCCTCTTCACCAAGTGTAGAACCTGGTATGACTCTTGGTTTGGCACTTGTAATTCTTCCTTTGGACAATCAACCACCCTCACATTACACTAAACATGATTGGGAGGTAGATGACCTATTAGATGGTTGAATTACATTTGGATTACTTTTCCTTTTCATGTGCATATCATGTTCCCCCATATTGTGCGTTTGATATCCCCTCTCTTCATAAACTTCTTCTTTTTGTATATCTCTTCTTCTATTTGTTTTAGATTGTCTTTTTCTCCTTTTCTTTTGTGTTCTCCTTTTGGGGATGACACAAAGTGTAGAGATGCCCTATGTCTCTTCCATGTTGACCCAAATGGTCCTCATCCTTTTCAATTTTGTTTTTTGTTCTCCTTTTGGGGATGACAGAAAGCTTAGATACACCCTACATCTCTTCCATGTTGACCCACTAGGTCCTTATTTTTGGGTATGTGCAGGATCATTGTGGAAAAAATAGGCCCTTAAGTGGAATTTTTTTTTAGAAAAATCAGAGTTCAGAAACTTGACGTAAAAATTTGAATAAGCTATCTATATTATTTCAAAAATATGTAACAATAGAATCTATAGAAAATTAAATGTAGTTTCTAAACTACTAGGTTTGTTTAAATATATATATATATATCTATTTGGTGAAAATTTGAAATTTCAATGCAGTAGTACTTAAATTTTAGGGAAAAAATAAGAAGTAGGTGTCTGTCTGACCACCCTAACCACAATAAAATGATAATATTTTTTAATAAGATTTTAGATATAAGTAGAGGACTCATGCTTCGATGTGATGCATATTTTTTTGTAATTTTGTTTCCAAGTAAATAATTAATTATGAATTTTTTATTATAACTTTTTTAAAATATAAAAACTCATATCTCTGACCACCTTAACTTGGTCAAAACTTCATGAAATTAATTTTTTCTTTATTTAATCCTATAGTATGTGAAGCGTAGAATGTGATGAATGTTTTGGATTCAAAATTTGTGATACCGTTTGAAAGTTGTAGATGTTTTTCAATCAACCTATCAATTAGGACTTTAGTCATAATTCAAATAGAAAATAAATAATATTTATTTATTAAATTCAAAGGAAATCATAATTTATATTGATGGAAAGCTAAGAATCTCCTTGAAAAACCCTTTTCGTTTCATCAATTTTGGGTAAGAAAAATCATCAGCCACATACCCATCATATTGCCACTTTTTGGCCCATCATGATCCTGCACATACCCTTTTTTCTCTTTTTTTTTTTTGTTCTCCTTTTGGGGATGATACAAAACATTGAGACTGAAATGTCTCCTTCATGTTGACCCAAAAGATTTTTCATTTTCTTTCGCCTGTTCATTTTTGTTTCCATTTTGCTTATGTTTTCCTTTTGGGGAAGATGAGACTGCAATGTCTCTTCCATGTTGAACCAAAATAGACTTTCTTTTTCCTTTTTTTTTGCTCTCTTTGTGTCATTCTTATAGTTCTATGTGCTTTGGGGATTGATGATAGTTCCATACTCTAAGTTCATAAAAACATTGTACTAACAAACATACTGACCCCAAATCCATAGATCCCTTATGTGTTTGGTGTGCTTTCTTTTCTGTGGGGAAACTCCCTTTTCTTTTGTCTTTCATTTTTCTTGACATGACACAGCCTAATTTTGAAACATATGACTTAGCATAGGGTTTTCCGAGTTGGCTCTCATGTCTTGTTTTCTTTTTGAATTTTCTTTTCTTCTCTACTTTAAAGTAATTGCTCACAGAATGATGTGTAGCAATTCCTTTAAAGTGGGGGGCATACATTACCATTAGTTCATTTGCATTATTGGTTCTTAGTGTAGCTTTCTCATTTACGTGATGTGTTCATCACTTTATGAGTGAAATTGGGTGTGATGTCCTTCATAAGTATGATCTTTCTAAGCATATTACATTCCTCTTGGTTGCTTGATGTGACACACGGCATCCCCTAAGTTGTGAATATACTATTCTTTCATTGGTCCTATCTTAGAGACATTAGAAATAATGTTCCCTAAGTGACTTACCTTGCATGAACTAAACAAGACTCCTTCAAGCATTTTACACTGTTACACTTTACGTTTTTGCATTTTTTCGCCCTTGCATAACACAACTTGCATGACCGTGGTTCCTTGTTAAAGTTATCAATAGGTATAGCTTTGGCATGGTTGATTGGGAAGCCCACCTAGCAGCATGAATTTTCCCCATAGCCACTTTCATGTTTGTGAGTGCATACCAACTAGGATATGTATCTTACCCTTTCAGGACTTCTCACCCCGCGGACAACTAGTTTTGTGGCCCCAAAGTGAGTACATTTGGGCCTTCTCACTCGACATACTGTCACGTGTTATGTCACCCTAGAGTGAGTACACATTCTCTTTTTCAAATAATCAACCTAGATCTAATGGCCCCTTGTCATTTTCATAGCCTTTTAGGTCTTGTTTCATGGTGTTGGAACTGTGTTGCTCTAATTTTATGTTGTGACATGACTTGAACATGCTTATTTAGGTACTAAAACTCAAAGAATGACCTCTTGTGAAGGTGTTGTGAAGTGTTTTAAGAAATTTCTACATTCTTCTAGACTCTATTAATTGCAATTCACCAAAAAATAACCATTTTACTTATCAAAAAGTCCTATTTTGAAGTGTAGTAAAGTCTCGTAATAAGCTTTCACGCTTTTCTAGGAACATATTCATTATTTATCCCTTTTTCATACTTTAATTGACCCCTTTATGCTCTCATATGCTTAATTAAGTGTATTTTTGAGTATTATCCCAAAAAACAACATTAAATACAACATATTTCCCGACACTTGTTTTTAGGTCCTAGGTGGAACCCATTCACCATGGTTGGCGAATGAGTCCCTCTTGGCCCCAAATTTTAAATATTTTAAACTTCCTTTCAGGATTTTATTCAAAAACACTTGATGTCAGCCTATGATAAGGTATGAATGGGTAACTAAGGTGCAAGTGTGTATAAATATGTGATTTTCACCTCATTTTACATCTCCTCACTCATTCAAGCATTTCATCTCATATTTCAAGCATTCAAGCATTCTACAACATCAATTCAAGCACTATTCAAGTACTTTGAAGCAACCATTGACATTACTTTAGAATTACATCATCAAGGGTTTGGTAAGTTAATAGCAATTGTGTGTTATTAGTTTATCATTCCTTTGCATTTCATTATTTTATTGAAAGTTTGATTACCAAAAATGGGGTTTGACCAAGGCAAACCCCTATTCACTAACCTTAAACCATTTTCCCCTATTGCATGTTTATTTGCAAACCTAGGTATGTAGATTTGACAAGATTTTTGATGTTGAAGATTGGTTTACAAGTCAACTAGGTGCTTGAAGTCAACTTAAGCCTATTTCAAGCTTGGAGAATGTTTTTAGTCTGTTTTCTGTAGGATTGACTTTGGCAACTTGACAAGAAGAATTTTCTAGATATGGTGTTGCAGAGTTGTCTCCTAACTTTTTTAGAAATTTGGGAGAGGACTGATTTGCCACCTATGGATAATGAGTCCCACCTTAGGACTAAAAATCTGGATTTTGTTAGATTTTGGATCTTGATTGACAGAAACTTGCTTTCGATAGTTTTTCACCATGAGGACTAATTCACCACCTTGGGCAAATGAGTCCTACTGTAAAAAATAAGTAATTTCCACCAGCATCGAAAACACTCCAAATTCATCCCTTTCCTTTTTGTTCTACATAATTTCTTCATTTACCTAGTTGTTTGCATATCATAGTGTGTTTTAAAACATAGCTTTAATTTCACTTTTCCATTCGTTCTCATTCATTTAGATTAGTTAATTGCATTTAGTTAGCTTCATTTAGGTTATAAAACATCACACATAACATTAAATTGAATGAACCATTAGCATTTTTGTCCTATTTCTCTCCATTTAGGTGAAAAACCCTAGAAGAGTTAGAGAAGCTCTAGGAATGAAAAATCAACAGTTCATGGGTTTATGTCAATATTGCAATCTTATATCATCAATTCACTACTATCAGGAAAGAGCCACATGAATCATTTCCCCAATTTCATATGAGATTTTAGAGGATGTACAGGAGGTTACAAGACCCGTACTTGGTGGCTAAAAATATTGCTATCCAAGCTTACCTAAAGGCTATAGATCCCTTGATTGGCTTTTTTTGCAAAGAACATACCTTTCAAATGACATTAATTCTCTATCCAAGGTATAACACCTAACTATTAAACTATAGCAGTAGATTAGTTCACAATCAAGAGGTCTAGGAGGGATTTTCTCTCCTCTAGGATATCCTTAGGTGTCTAATCCTACCCCATTGTTTAATACAGTCCCAGGGATGTATCACTCTGCATATTGGCCTTTAGCCAAGCTACATGCTCCATTTTAGCAATTATTCTTTAGTGGTCTGACTCCTGAATCTTTGCAACAAGCTTAAAATTCCCATAATCACACTGGAGGGTCTGACCCTATGACATATACCTCAGCCACAACCACTATAGAAAGTGAACGTACATCTCATCTAACAAAAGAGTTTGAAACTTGGAAGAAAAAATTATCTCAGGTTACCAATTAGATGGCACAACTTAAGTATAACCCCCCTCAAAATCAAAATCAAAATCAAAATCAAAATCAAAATCAAAGTTACCAAAATCAGGGAGGGTATTCCATCCAAGGTAATTATCCCAATTAGAATGCTAATCAAAATCAAAGGAATTCTCAAAGTCAAAACTTCCCCAACCAAAACCATCAAAAGAAAAGGGGGATACAATCAAAGGACTAATAATAATAGGTAGTGGAACACTAGACCAAAAAATGGGGGAGTTCCCCACAACTATCAAGTTGGTGAAGATAAACCACATACTGCAAATGTTGTAGATCTAATTTCATGACTAATTGGTGTAGGTTGCATGAAATTGCAACACATTTTGAAGTTAATTTCCTAGAGATGGAGAAAATGGTTAAGATTGCAAAAGCTAATGCTCCACTAGAAGGTTCTCCCAACAAAAGTGGTGGATCCATAGATACAACCATGGCTTATGGAATCTTTGATGAAGGATCTCCTTTCCTAAGACAAGAGGAAAATGAACTAGATGAGGATGTATATGATGGTCAGGCCTTCCAATCCAAAGGGGGTCATTTATTGAGGAATCAGAATAAAGGACCATTCACCACATTTTCCCCTCTAAACACTATGGTTCCCCCTAACTATAATGCTCACAACAACCCACCTTCACTGAAAGGACCACCTAAATTCCAAAATAAAGGTAACTCATCTTTTGTTCCTAAATATCAAATGAAAAATGAAATGGAATTTAATTTTATTTCAGAAATAAAAAACAATAGACCTCATTGTCATTTTTTGACATCTTGAAGTGGTGCCCTGCCCAATGTGACATCATGTTGAGAGATTTGGAAAAGGTATAAGGGTCAAAAGGGAAGAATAAGGTGACTCCAACTAATGACATGAATGTGGTCCTATAAAAAGGTAAGACAGGGACACGACCATTCCTTCTAAGCCTGAGAATCTTCAGAAATAATTTACATAACTGCCTCTTGGATTCCAGAGCCTTAGGTAATGTTATTCCTTTCTCTATTTTTAAAAGGTTGAGTTTAAATCCAGTTCAAAATCATAAGAAAGTAATACAGTTAGACAAAACTGAGGTTAATTTGGTAGGGGAACTAAAAAATATACATGTGTAGGCTGGATCAGACACATGGATCTAGACTTATATAGATATGCAAGTAGCTAATATCCTCGAGATATACAACATTCTTTATCCTAGGACTTGATGAAAAGCAAATTGAGGGTTACCTATCCTTGGAATTTTCACACATGTAGCTACCATGAAAATAGGTAGCAACTCAAATTAGGATTGAGAGTGGGCCCTCTCTCAAACATATGATCATTGAGTATGACTTTCCTAATGAGGTAGCCTACTTTGAAAAATGAGATAGGGGTATATAGGAGAGAGGAAATCATGACCTTTTCAATATTGAATCCTGATGGCCTATAGCCTTTAGAGCATAGTGACCTAATGACCATTGTCATCTAGTAGGTTTTAATTAGAAAGTTGCAATAGGATAGGCTAGTTCTAGGAGCAGAGGTTGATTTATGGAGTTTGCTACTCCCTAACTCGTTGAAGACCCACTACCAGAGTCATTTTGTACTAACATGTCAAGCTTGTGTAGACATTTTGAACCATGTCTGTCATTCAGCGGAAACTTGTGAATGCCACCCTAAAACACCTCTGAATCATCTTTTATTTGAGACTAGAGATGCTACTATTTTGACACAAACCAATAGTACACATGAAGAGGTCATTTCCCCAACCAGATAGACTCAGGTTTCATGTTCTAACTTGGTAAATGAGGTTGAGGAATCTCAAGAACTATTTGACACACCCACGCCTGTCAACCTTCCAATCCCCATGCTTGCTGAAAACAATAATAAACTGTAAAACCAGTAATCAAGATTGGATCTATGAAGAAGTGTCCACATAGGTTTTAAATTTGAGTGAAATTTCTAACAATCTTTATTCACACCACTCCCCATGTTTAGAAGTCTTAAACCAGTCTGAGCTACCACCTATTTCTTGTTAAAAATTACCTCTAACTCACCCTAAGAAGGAAACCCTAGTCCAGGATCAATTGTGGGTCCTCAAATTTGATGTTTCAAAGTCTGAAACAGGGAGTGGAGTTGGATTTTAACTACCAAACCCAAAAGGGAAAACATACTTTGCTTCTTATAGGTTGTAGTTTGGTTGCACCAATAATGTGTCAGAGTATGAAACGCTGGCTAGAGGGCTGATGTTTGCACATCAAAAAAGGGTTACAACTCTGACAATCATGGGAGATTCTGAGGTAATTGTGAAGTAGATTCGTAGTCAATATACATACAATAATAAGAGGTTGGCTACATACAAGAACAAGATATGAAATCTTATAGAAGATTTTGATGCTTTTCAAGATCAAATTAATTCCTAAAGAAGATAACCATATTGCAAATGCACTTTTTGTTGTTGCTAGTACCTTGGAACCCATGCAAAATTCTAAGTTAAAAATATTCTTACTGGAGCTAGTCTCGATCCTATCCATTCCAGACAATGTCCAAAATTTCTAGGTCTTTAATGATGAGTAGCATATACTTGCCTTCTTGGAGAGTTCAGATGTCATTGAAGGATAGATTATTGATGAATTGGATAGAGATCAAGGAGACTGGTATCTTGAAAATTGTGATATAGAAGGGATAATGAACCTAAAAACAAATAGCATTCCTAAGGGAATGGTAGAGTTAAAAGGATCTTTGACTCTAATCCTCAGGCCCATGAAAAACTACCTACTGATACTAATGGAGGTAAGTACAAGTTAATTAACTTGGCAGATTCAGGACTTGAGAGAAATGTATTTATTGGCAAAACATTCTCCAAACACATTCAAGATAAAATCCTGATAGTGTTGAAAGTAGATATATGAGTGATTGCTTAGGGGCACAAAGACTTAAAAACCTTTGATACTTCGGTAATAACACATACTATCCCCTTGAAACTTGAAGCAAAGCCTTTCCATCAAAAGAAACACCTAGTGAATGCCTTGATTGAGCCCTTAATTCAAAAGAAAGTGCATAAGTTGTTGTTAGTGAGAATAATTTATCTAATAAAGCATTTGAATTGGGTCGCTAATTTAGTCCATGTTCATAAAAAGAGTGGAGAAATTAGGTTATGTGTTGACTTTAGAAACCTTAACAAAGCTGCAAAGAAGTACAATTACCCTCTTCCTTCCCTTGATGAGGTGCTACAAATAGTCAATTTCTTGCAAATGATTTCCATCTTGGATGGATATTCAGGATATAATCATGTGATGGTTAACTATGAGGATAGGATGAAGACTGCCTTCACTACCAAGTGGGGGAATTTTCTTACTAGAGGATTCCATTTGGTCTTGTCGATTCAGAAGCCACCTTTTAGCATGTGATGGATGTGGCATTTAAGGATTTGGTAGGTAAGTGTATTATCATATACATGGATGATTTCATTGTGTTTTCCAAGAATAGGGAAGACCACGCTACAAATCTATCAAAGGTCCTTAGAAATTTCATAAGCTATGGTGTCTCTCTTATTCTAAAGAAGTGTGTGTTTGGAGATTCAGAAGGGAAATTACTGGGCCACATAATATTAGAGAGAGGAATTTTTATTGACCCAGACAAAATGGAATCCATTCTGAAACTAACCATGCCTAGTAGCAAAAAGGAGATGAGGTTCTTTTTCAGGAAGATAAACTTTGTGCAGAAATTCATAACTAGCTTTGCGGAGATCATTAAGCCCCTCAATGAAATGATGAAGAAGAATGCTAAGATTGAGTGGAGTAATGAGGATAAGTCTGCCTTCTCATAGATCAAACAATCAATTTCAAAGGAATTGATTCTAACATATCCAGATTACCCATATCTTTTTTACATTTATTCTTTCACATTTGATCATTCATGTGTTGCTATTTTGACATAGTGAAAAGGTGAAGGGGATGAAAGGCTGATTGATTTTATGAGTTCTTCATTCAAGAATGTTGAAGTTAGATATCCACCTCTAGAAAAATATTATTTTGCACGAGTACAAGTAGTCAAAAAGTTCTGACACTATATCCTCCACAGTCAAATCACTACCATAGTTCTTGAACCTATTGTTAAGTCCCTTCTTACATAGAGTGAACTGGGGGAAAGATGAGGAAAGTGGATGGAAATTTTGTAAGAATCTAACCACAAAATCCATTTGATGAAGCTAGTCTGAGGACAAGGCTTACCCAAGGCTATGGAAGATGTTGATATTAAGATTACTTGCCAACAATATATGGTGCAGTCATTTAGAGGTGATCCTTCGTATGTTGATTTAATCTTTTTGTTTCTAAATAATAAATGCCTAGATGGAATGAGCTCCACTCAGAGGAGAGCACTGAGGCTGAAGAGTTCCAATTACATGCTCAAAGGGGTATCTTTGTACTGAAGAAACTTTGAGGGAATCTATCTATGTTGCCTTGTTCAACAACAGGTGAAATAGGCCATAGCAAAATTTGATGATAGGCATGGTACTGGACATGGTTCTGCTGATTCCATTGTACACCAATTCTAAGATTGGGTTACTACTAGCCCCATGTGTTCCGTGATACTCATCAACATGTGAGGACATGTCATACATGTTATACTTATGAATCTAGGGAATGCAATCTGGAAATGCCCCTACAACCGGTATATGAGGTAAGACCATTTGTCCAATGGGCATTAGATTTTTTCAAGGTTTAATTTGAATTCATCTAGAGGTCACAAATTTATTTTAACAATTTCAAATTACTGTACACACTGGATTGAATATCATCCTTGTAAGAATAGCACCACTGATGTTTTCATCAAATTCCTTAATGAATGCATCATTACCAAGTTTGGAGTACCATTTGCTTTGGTATGTGATAATGGCCCTTCTTTTTCTTCTGCAAAATTTATTCAATGGGCATATGAGCATAAAATTGTGTTAAAATAGTTTTCTAACTACTACACACAAGGGAATGGAGTAGTTGATTCTACTAATAAAAATCTATTGGAAGTAATTAAGAAGTTGTTAGAAAGTGATCCTAGGGATTGGCACACTTAGCTGAGATTTTCCTTATGGGAAAATAGAACTCGAATCAAGGTTGCCTTAGGGAACTCATCATTTAAGTTAGTCTATGGCCAAGACTCCATCTTTCCTATCCATGTACATATACCTGTCCTTAGGTTTATGGAAGAGTTTTACTCAAATTATGATAGGATAGAAGTTAGGCTAACTAGTTTATTGAATCTGGAGGAACAAAAAGATGTTGCTTTACAATAGTTTTCCAAACATCAAGTTGTTGTCAAAATTTGGTTTGAAAAAAGAGAAAAAATCAAAGCTTTCAGAATATCGGACCTTGTGCTATTGTGGGATAAAGCCAGGGAAAGGAAAGGGGACCACCAAATGTTTGACCAACTTTGGTTGGGTCCATATCAAATTTCCAAAATCCTGGGCGAGAATGTGTTTCGGTTGAGTAATTTAACATAACCTATTTCATTGCTTGTCAATGGGCAGTTTATCAAACATTATTTTGGCCCATGAGGGTATGATGCTCTATTTGGTTGTATTCATGTAATTAGCTATTTTTTCTGGTTTGTTTTTTTGTTTGTTTTGTTTTGCAGTTGTTTTTTTTTCTATTCTTTTGTTTCTGGGTGACCTCCATTTTGCTCTATTTCAGAACTTGGAGTGGTTATTCAATGTATACTAAGGGTACTAGGAGAGAAATTGGTTTAGGTATTTTTAGGAATTTCTGTGGAATTTTTTCAATTCAAGACATGTTTCTTGTTTTCTTTTAATAATAGCCTAAAAGGTTAAGAATAAACAGGTATATTGTAAGTAATCTCATAAACCATGACTGAATTTGTCACAAAATAAATAGAAACATCTATTTACATGAAGGCCTATTTGTCTCGAGGTAATTATATTCTAAATTTAGGTGAAAGATATGAGTCCTAACATTGTAACGAGGTCCATTGTAGTTCTCAACCCAAATTTTAGGATGATACATCTAAGTATTGAGAAAAAAGATGAAAAGTAATTTATTCAAGTAAGCCTATATAAAAGAAAAGAAAAGAGAACCATTAAATGATGGAAAAAATCAATATGAGAAGGGTAATTCAAGTATCTCTACCAAAGCTATGGATGCATGGATAGCAATAGAGCAATGCTTTGAGAGAACTAGATGTATCTCTGTCAGGGCTATAGATGCCTGGCTGGAAGAGAAGCAATACCCAGGATATCATTTCACAATAGTCAGAAGGATTCAACTCACATAGCCTAAATCTTAAATACAATTATTTAGGGGTAGGAAGAACCTTTATGGAAAGATATGCACCATACATGAACACAATCAAATTTGAAGTGGTTATTGTTGATTTATTTTTTAGATTCTAGCTCAACTTCATTTTCCATGACTGATCATACTCAAGTTAAAATATTCATGAACCAAAGGTTCTGGGTGAATGAATTCTTTAGTATCTTGAAAATGGGTAAACCATTTTTCTAGATGAGTCACCAATTGTTATGCCTTGCATAACCACCCCATTTTTTTTTGGTCAAAATGGGCCCCCCTTGTGTTTGTTTGTCCTTGGTATTCTTGTTTGGGTCTTAGGAGTTGTTCTTTTCCCTCCTAAGTTCTTGTTTCTTTTGTTTTGTAGGCTTGGATCATAGGTAGGAACATGCACTTGTTCCTTTTCGCAAGGTTCAAGTTTTTGTTCATGTCTTGGTATCAGCCCCGTCCTTTTCCTTGTTCCTTTTCTACATTCTTTCGAGTTTGGGTCACATGTTGGCACTGGCACTTGTTCCTTTGTGGGGTGCTAGTTTTTGTTTGTCTTGTTCTTGGTTTCCTTTTTTCCTTGTGCATTTTGTGCCTGTCAGAGTTCAATTCTGGGACAAAAATGGAACCAATAACTTTTCAAAGTTCTTGTTCCCATTTCTAACCCGATCCTGGGGTTCGACCTCTTTTTGTGCCTTTTTTCACTACAAGATCAGGTTTTAGAATGTGAATTGAACTTTGCACCTTTTCAAAGTTCTAGTTTCTTCTCATGCCCTGATCTTGGTTCTCATTTTGTTCTTTTAGGATCAAACTTTAGAATGTGACCAAACTTTGAACTTCTTAAGGTTATCATTCCTTCTGGAGTCCCAACTCTAGTCCCTATGTTGTTTCATTTATTTGTCGAGTTTAGGTCACAATCTTTTGATTGAACTTTGCACCTAGTAAGGGTTCGGTCTTAGTCCATGTCACGACACAGACTTCCACTTACCTTCTTTCCCATGCTTGGTATTTATGAACCCACTCAAATCCCAAGACCTAACCAAGCCACCATTAATTCCATAATCGCTCACACATGTGAATGGGTTGTAAACCTCGTTGTTCCTTGATTTCCATCCATTCTATTTTAAAGAGTTTGGCAAAGAGAAACAAGAGCGATGAAGAGCTAGGGTTACAAGAATTCACTGTGATCTGTCAATGTGCTACCAAAATTCTTAGTTGCATTCGAAGGTAGCTATTCTTGCTTCCATTTATTTTCCTTGTTTTCTTGTTTTTGCTCCCTTTCTCGTTATTTTTCATCTCTTATGTTGCCTTGTTTTCATTTGTTTTCTCTTTTCCTTGTTTTCTTTCATTTCTTATTTTCTATGTTTTTGTTTGCACCATTTGTTGTGTTTTCCTTTACATTTGAACCCATGTTGGGTTCATTATTCATTCTTTTATGTTTTTGTGTCATCATCTTGTCTTTTTGTTTTAGGATTGTCCATCTCACTATGCCCTAGTTTCTTAGGGTTTCACTCTACATTTGGTTGGACTGCTTTAAAATTGTCAATTTTGAATTCTCGATCGTTTGGAAACAAATATTTTTGATCCACAATGTAACCCGGTCTCGAAGGCATATTCTTGGAAACTGTCATATTTGATATCACCTTCGCTATCCATCACCCTCTCAAGTCCCACTCCCCACATAATTGTTGGGGTCAGGAATGGAGCAAACACTTAGGCTTCTCTACTCCTTGGTATAGGTTCTTTCACTCTCTCGATCCCTACATTACTATCGGGATTGACGATTGGACAGGTACCATGATTCTGGTTTAATTTTTTTGACTAAGTGTTCTTCAAAGTCTCGTTTCCAACCCCCACATTTACCATCAGGGTTAGAAGTTTTTTCTATACCAAACCTTTAGCTTGCCAATTGGTGCATGGACTTGACAACACCCTGATTCTGATTCCCGACACATATAGGGATTGTAACTTGAACTTGATACATTCCCATTATGCATTTTGAGACTTGACCTAACGATGACCTGATCCCAACACTCGATATCTTATTGAGTTCAGAACTCGGGAATCTGCTTACACTTCTCCACTCTAGATGGGTCTAGTTCCAAATCACAACCTGATCCCACACCTTGGTTCAATATCAAGATTAGAACTTTGCACAACCTCATTCATTGATTTTGTGGAACACCACTTTTGAGCCATGACCCAATCCTGATTCTTGAATACTACGAGGTTAGACTTTGAGATGACACTAAACTTCTTTAAACATAGGTCTAGTTCTAAATAATGACCGGATCCTGACTCCCGACCACATTGCGAGATCAGTCTGCAGGTCAATACTCAACTCATTTTCTATCGTATTTCTAGGTGTTGAAGCATGACCCAAACTTGGTCTTGATTACTCAAAATTATGGGTTCATACTAGGGAATGAAAATGGGTCTAGTGCTTGGTCATGACCCGGTCCCGACTCCCGAGATAACTTAGTTTATGCATGAAATTGGCTAAGTTCTTGGTATGGTTTTGAGCTTGAAGCTCATAAATGATCAAATTAACTTATTGAACTGAATTATTTCTAAGGTGATGCTAATTTATTGTGAATTATTTTGTTATGATGTTATTTATATTTTTTCTTTTGTATGTAATGATAGTGAGTAGTGCAGGATATTTAACAAATGTTTAACTCTGAGGAAGAGATACCTACTGAGGGATTTCCTGCTAAGAGAACATCAGAGGGAACATCAAAGAGGGTCAAAGCCAAGGGATTGAAACCATAACAACTACCTTACAAAATGAAGTATAAGTATCAAGGGAATGTAGTTCCATCCATGTTTGACTCTCAAGTTGTGAACATAACTAACACCTTGGTGGGACATATGGATTTAGAGTAGTTCATCAAATATACATTTTTAGAGGATGCTTCCTTGAGAGAAAAAAGAATTGCAGAGTTAGGATTAGCTAATGTAGCTAGCTTTCCTATTGTGGTACAGTGTCTTGAATTCATCCTAATGGTTGCACAAGCATATAACCCAACTCAGAGGAAATGTATGGATACTAAATGTAGTGTTATTATTGATTTAACTCTAGCCATGATTAAACATGTCTTTGATCTCCCTCCTTACACTGATGTGAAGATGATGACTGAGGCTAACGCATTTAAACTATAGAAAAAAGATGTGGAAGGAAACAAACAACTCATCAATAAACGGTGGCTAAAAAAGGAGAAGTCAATAAAGAATTTACCGCTCAATCCTAAGAGGTTAGATTTCTTTCAAGACATAGGACATATTATCACACTACTGGCCAAATCTTTTTCCAAATAAAACTCACATTTTTTAACACTGGATATTTCCTTTTATCCAGTTGATTCTAGAAGGAAATCAACATTTGAATTGGGGGAAAATCATTTCAAATAACATTCATGCCCAAATTCTCTAGGTAACACAAACCAAGACATTTTACATGTCTTCTTATGTTATGTATTGTGCAACAAGGATTGGAAGGTTTCCTAGACTGAATACTGTAGGGTCAATGGATGAAGGCCCAAACCAAAAGAAGGTTTGGGAATGCTATGACCAATTGGAGATTAAGGAATCAAAAAAGCACTTCAAAAGAGTAAAAGATGCTTTTCTGTATGTCATTATAAATTAGCTCACAAAAGACATAGGTTTCAGATTTTCCTAGGAAGCCATGGATTTCATTCAGGAATAGGCGTATTGGTTCATTCAATACCCCAAGTCAACTTATTTCAGATTATTTTGTTTTGATGGTAATCCGTTTAAATTACCGATATATTGTGGAAATAGGTGGGTTTTAATAAAGTTTTCTCTTCACAACGTAGGATTGTTGCACATTCTTTTCCCTTGGAATTGGTATTTTATTCTTGTTCTTCATCAGTTATGGCTAAAACAATAATCGAAGAATTCTAGTCTCTAAATTTCCTTTATCATACTTCTAGGAATAATTTTGATCCAAAGAAGAAAATGCATGCACTTTACTTTTCTCACTTTACTCATCATGTTCCTCTTCTTTAGGATTTTTAGGCTAACCTTCAAGATCACTTTGAGGTAAGGAAAAGAGGTTACAAGAGATTAAAAATTCCCTAGATGAGGGATTTTAATATTAAAAATGATATTCCTGAAGGTGCTATAGATGATGGGATCACTCTTGATCCCTGGTATGATATAGAGCAAGTGGCTACAAAAGTCATGCCACCCATCAATTAGGAAGAAAAAGAAGAGACTAAAATAAGAAAAGTGCCCTAGGAAGTGATAAACAAGAGCTTGTAATGGAAAAAAGTTAAGTTGAAACAACCAAGGGTTGGGGTGTCAAAGAAAAGAGGTTCTAGTAGTGAACCCACTTCCTCTGTAGAGACCAAATAGCATAAAAGATTAAAGAAATTTGTTGCAATGGTAGAAGTAGCCATTGAAGAGCCTCCACAAACAAAAGAATAAATTTCCTTATAGGAGCTTGATGTTGCTTTATGTAAAGCAAAGGTTACCTATGAGGAAGATTTTTTGGGTGTTAAATCAGGTTTTTCTATTGTACCTTTGGTCGTTGTTCACCCTGGTGAGGAGAGTTTTGTGGAGAGACAACCAATTGTTCCTCCACAAGTCGAGGGAAGTGTTCCTACAATAGCATCAACTTTGGGAGCACCAATTATTGAATAAGAGGGGAAAGCTGAGGTAAATGTTCAAGATATCTCCTCAAATTCTGAAAGAGCTCCATCTCAAGAGGGAGAAGCACCTGAATGGGAGGAGTATTTGAAAAAGGTTGAAGAAGAACCAGGAGAAGAAGTTGAATTTGAAGTTGGTAGTCTACATAGTGCATAAATATAATTGAATGATGTATTGATGGAAAGGGAACAACACAAATTTATGGAAGGTTCTTAGAATCTAGTTGATGAACAATCTACCCAAGAATAAGTAGAATTTAAAATAAAAGCTAAGGAGTTAGGTCAAGAAATGGGAGAAGCTAAAGCATAAAAGAAGGAAGAGGATGAGGCCATCAAACTAGAATGGAAAGTTGCACAAGAAAAGGCTACAAAGGAGGATCTCCAAGCTAAGGGGTTAGAGCAACAAAGGCTAAAAGATGAAGAAGAGGCTTCCAAATGGGAGGAATTAATGAGGAAGATAGAAGAGATAAAAGTTTAGAATGAGAGGAAGGAGTAGGAAAGATTGCAAAAGGAGCAAGAAGAGCTTCAAAAAGCTACTTCTCAACAAATAATTGAAACAATTTCTTCTACACCTCCATCCTCAACACCTCCTAACATTCAACAAGTAGCCACTCATCCAGCTACACCCACCTGGCTAAAACTGAATCTAGAAAAGAGGCAACAATTACAAGCCTAACTAGTAACATGGGATGATATGAGGTCATAAATTAATAAAGTAAAGGAAAAGAAGAAGGCTCGTTCAGTACTGTCAAAAAAACTCACGGATGAAGGAGGTCTAGTTTTTGAAATTGCTACCCCAATTGTTGATAAGGATGATAGAGAATTGCAACCAAAAGATTATCAGATAAGTATTGTTAATCTAGGAAAGTACACTAGAAATTAGTAGATAAATTTAATTGATATTGTTGCCACTACTACCAAGTCTAGGTTGATTAAAGACAAGCAGGATAAAGATGAGCTTAAAACTCAAGTTGTTAAAATGAAATCTTTCTTGAAGGAGTTAATGTCATCCACTCTTAAGCAGCCTGCACCATCAAAGATACCCATTTTAATGAGAAAAAAAGAGGTAGATGGTTTGACTGAAATGAAAAAGAAAGCCACATGGGTTGATAATTGGCTTAATACCTTTAAATTTTATATGGATAAACTTTTAGAGGAAGGTTTTAAGTATTATTACAGGGGGCTAAAATTAGTTAAAACCATAGAACAAGCTATGAAGAAATGGTGGGAAGAAGAGGAGAAACTCAAAGAATACTTGGGAAAGCTTAGGGAAATTGATAATTTTTTTGATAAAGAGCTAGTCCAGTCCCAAATATTTGGTGAGGAAGGTTTTGGATATGTTGTAAAGGTTATTCATATATCTACCTTTAAGTCACAAACTCTTATTTAACATAGGATAATCATGCTTAATAATTTTCATGAGGTATTTGAGCACATAGGTATATTTGAGGAAATTATTTCAAGGTTTATTGATGAAGCCTTACCTCCAGATCAGAGACTTGAATCATTGGGAGATGTCAAAGGTGCATGGGAGGAACAACTAAATGGAATGCTAATAGAAGGAGATACTATTGAGTCACCACTCATGGAAATATTGTTGGAACTTAGATGTGACCTACAGTGGGAAGCCAAGGACATTGGTCAAACAGAATTAACAATCGATACAACATAAAAGAAATTTGAAGAATCAAAATTCAATGTTGACTGGGTTGATGGACCAGATGATGATACAGTGAAAAAAATTCTTGCTAATTATGATGAATACCATGGGGCCCAACATGAAGGTGACAAGTAAAATTAATTATTTTAATTATCATTTGAATACCAGTACCTTTTTAGACAAGTTTTTAGTAAAGGGACGACTGGGGAGTGGAGCTGGTAGGTTAGGCATAATTCGTAGTAGTTGGTAGAAATCTAAGTGAGGACTTGGAGTTCATATTTTGGTTGAAAGAGTAGCTAGCACACGTGTTTAGCTTTAACAATTACAACAAAGACAAATACTAGATTTATCTAAGTGTCCCTATAATTGTATATATAATACGTCAAATTGTGGATCTTACTTTTTGATGCGAGGAATTAGTGGTAAAATTGTCTATATGTAGAATTTCTCTCCATTTTATAAAGGTTGGATGAATCAAGTCAGGATTGGCTACCTAAGAGAGATTTAGAATAGTATTTACATATTTTTTAGGATTTTTACAACTTTCATGCAAAGATACTTAGAAACACTTTTATAGATTTAATACAATTTATGTTATTTTTGAAAATTTTGTTACTTTAATGATGACCTATAGTTATTCGTATGCCAGTGAGTTTTTTTGTGCATAAATTTCTCGTATTTGATGAAAAACAACAAAAGATTTTAAATTTGAAACTATTTTGTTAAATTATCTGTTAATGAGATCTCTTTATATTTGTTGATCTATGAATTCTTGTAATGAGCTGGTGATGTGTTCTTATTTGAAGTTTCAAAAATAAAGTGATGATGAATGGTTGTACATCTTGAATTTTCGCTATGAATGAATGCAATGGTATAGATTATTCTATGGATTATGTCATTTTATGGTTTTAGTAAGTTAAAGAAATGCTCATTATGAAGTTTATATGTCTGCATTAAAATAAATTTGTGTTTATGCTTTGTTGTCCTAAGCCATGCTCTATATTTTCCCCTTGAACATTACAGTTGCATAGGCCACTGAATGAAAATAGCATAGTTGAGAACCAGCTATAGAGACCTTAGAAGATGGGTAGTTTATATTATTTGTCTTTTTCAAGAGAAGTAGAGTAGCAATATTTTATTTTAACGTTGATGTTTTATTTTTGACCATCAACAAGTAATATGTCTTCCTCAGATAAAAAGGTGATTCTATATTTCCATTTATTAGAGATACATTAAACCAAAACCGCTGAGGTTAGAAATGTGCAAGTGTCCATTAGATCCCCCTTGATCAATGCACCTCATACATACCCTGTGGAACATCCTAATAACCCTTTAATTCTCTACCCACTTTCACACAAACAACAAACTCCACAACAAGCTAAACTCATCCTTTATCCATTGTCACATAAACCCTCACCTAAACCTGATTTTACCCTTTATCCACCTCAACATGATGTTTTTTCTCACACACACTACACTAGAAACAATTTGTGATCAAAACAACCCACTGCAACATCATTACCTTTGCCTAATCCAATATTTCCTAGTGCTCCTCAATTAATCCTAGGGAGTATGATCTTGTTGAACAACTTAAAAATACTCCTACAAAGATATGCCTTTGGGAACTTCTTTAGAATTCACCTACCTATCACACTATGCTCCAAATGGCCTTACAACAAATTCCTATCCCTTCTAATGCACAACCCAGTGACATAGCAGCCATAATTCAAGGATTAAACATTGACATTGTTTTCCACCAAAGTGAGCTCCCCACTTTGGAAGTGGGAAAAAAAAATTATGCTTCCATGATCATAGTTCAATACCTTATGATAGGCATAAAGTGAACCCTTCTTGAAAATGGCTCCACTCTTAATGTGTGTAGCGTAAAACTCTTGGATAGGATTCATATGGATAGATCAATCATTCAGCCTGATTCTTTATCTATTAAGGGCTTTGACAATGAAGAAAAGAAACCGCTTAGTTTGATCACTTTACCTATTACAATTAGAGTAGTCACATTGAACACCCCAATCCATGGCATGCCCCATAATCTTTCATATAATATTATTTTAGGGAGACCATGGCTTCATGAGATGAATGTGGTGTCTTCAACTATTTATCGTGAAATGAAATACATTTACAATAACATATTCTACACAATTTATGTTGATCATGAGCCTTATAGTGTCTTGCAACTTGAGAAAAACAAAGAAACCTCTTTGAACACCTTAACCTCGACCACACAAGTGGAACCTATACAACAAAAATCCAAAACACAACATATTAAACAAGTCACAATGCTATTAGACGATGATTGAGGTTCCTTAGATTTCACACAAACACTCATGGAAGAATGAAAGATCCCAAAAAAGGATCTTACACACTCATGACAATGCAAAACTCATACGACCCTTCAAAATCATCCACCTCAACCGCTTTAGATGAAAATATAATGAATTATACAATGACCTTTGATGAACACAACGATCAAAAACCACCTAATTCAAAATCAATGAAAAAGATTTATGGCAAAGGTTATGAAATTATGAAACAACTTGGATATAGTGGAAAAGGATGTGGTGCTAGAGAATAAGGTATATGTGTCCCCATGGATCTTAACATGCAAGAAAAAACTCATGGTCTTGGCTATTGTCCTTTGATAGAAATCATCAATCCTTCACTCAACATCAACACTATCACAAAACATCCTTCTAAGAAGAATTTAACAGTAGTACATTGTGAACTGAGAGACACTAGTGGTATTGATTGTTCTCCTTTTCCTGAAATGACACAAAAAAGGAACTCTTTGCTTAATGTCAATGTCATCTTGCAAAACACTAATGATTTGAATTTATTAGATTTTACACGCTCCTATAAAGGAGAGAAAAAAATCTTGCAATCTGAGCAGTCTTGCGTAGGTATGACAACTACTACTAAGCAAGATACATCTTTGTCACCAACTACACGACCACATTCTCCCATTGATCAATAGGGTATCTTGTCAAGAATTCTCTAAGATCACTTGATCACCCTTCCTCCAAGAACTCAAAAGAAATTCTATTACAAGAATTCATTTTGTGCATATCATAGAGATCATGGTCACTCCACTAATGAATGTAAGGCTTTGAGTAGCAAAATCCAACATTTTAAGGAGTTTGGTATTCTTCCTTATGTGGGGGCACCTAATTCCTCTAATTGATACTGATTTTCACTCTATCATGCATTTCATTAATCATTTCGGCTCACCCTTGTCCTACACTAAGTGGGGGAAATGGGTTAGGTAAGCCTTGCACCTGTATGCCACTTATCGTTGACTCTTTTGGCTAGTTGTTAACCTTTCATGAACATATAAGAGCAAGCTTGAGATGTGGATGATACACCTTAAGATGGCTCACACATGACATACTACCTTTTTCATGATGTAGCTTATAGGAAACATATGAATTGACATAGGGCCTTCCTAGTAAGCTCTCATTTCTTCTTCTTCCTCTTCTACTTTAAAGAACTTGCTCACAGTAATGGCGTTCGCAACTACTTTAAAGTTGGGGAATACATCAACACTCACATTTCATTGTACAATTTATTTCTTCATGCGATGCATCTTTTTGTTGGTGGAGTCATTGGGATTGATTCCCTCGAAGAGTGTGATACTTCTTTGACACATCCTCTCTTGGAAACATTAAGCACAATGTTCCCTAAGATGAGACCTTGCACAAACTAAGAAAAATTCCTTTGAACATTCCCAACACTATTTTGCATTTACAGTGTCTATGAGTGTCAATCATACGAATTTTTTCTTACCTCATAGAGCTCGAGAATCATTTTCATTGTGGCACCTTATCAAATTTATTAGGAGGTATAACTTTGGTATAGTTGACTGAGAAGCCCATTCCGAGGAATGAATTTTCACCATAGCCACCTATGTGTATGTGAGCACATATCATTTGTATGTGTTTCACCTTTTAGGGATTTCTCACCCCACAGACAACCAGAAGTTCCATGGACATAGAGTGAGCATACTTGGGACTTATCACTTAGCAGACAACCAAGAGTTCTGTCACACTAGAGTTAGTACACTTTTATTTTTCTAGAAAAACAAGCTTAGATCTAATCCATAATGTGTTGGAAAAATGGTCGAAGCTTGACCCACCTCATTTTCACTTCTCTTCCTTCTAGTTCTTTTTCTTTCCATTGCATGATTGTGTGTCTGGATTTGTTGCAAATCATTCACCTTGTATATGTCTTTTTGTGCTTATGATGGTTTCACTTAGGATCTTGAATCCTGGGGTCTTGCGCAACCTCTTTTGATCTTTTTCATCCTTTTTCCATACACATTGGTACAATTGGACTCTTCTTGAATGTCTACTTTAGTGTGAGTTTGAAGCAAGTTCATCCTCTCACTAAAGTGGGGGCTAAATGTGTCACCAAAAAGTGTATACTTTTCTTGATATGGGAATAATTGATGACAATTTGGACTTAATGGGGCCTTGATTTGGTGTTGTGAGGTGTTTTTCACATCCACACTAGGTCTTGGACCCTTGTAAACCAAATAAAATGCATTTAACGTTGTCTTGTGAAGGTGTTGTAAATTGTTGTAAAAGACTTTCACACCTCTCTAGACTTAATGGACCCATCTTTCCCTAGTTCAATGTTGCAAAATATATTTAAATGCATTCTCACATTAATCTAGAAGGATTATAACTTAAACCTTATATTAATCTAGTGTTGTAATGTGTCTTACACATTCACATTAGATGTGGTGCATTTCTAGGCTAAGTGGACCTCATTTTATTATTGTAAAGTGTATTTAATCACACTCACATTGAATTTTGTGTCCCAAGCCCTAATTGACCTTTACATCATCATTAATAGGCCCCTATGGGCCCATATTGTGTATTCCAAGGAATAATTTGATCAAATACTGGATGAAATCAATATAAGAACTAAAATTACTCATTCCCCAACATTCCAGCTATCAAAAGGACCCATTTGGACTAAGTCACCCATCATGGTGACTTAGTCCAATTTGGCATAATTTTTGAGGTTTCAGCGATAAATATTGGAATTTAAGTTTATTTTTCTTTCATGTTAGCCTTAGGGATCCAATTAATGGACAAATAAGGTGAATTTCCTATAAATACAAGTGTCCAAACCCTAATTCATAACTCATCTTAACTCATCATCATTCATTCATAATTTATCTTCTCCCTCAAGTCAAGCAAGCTAGGGTTTTATCATTCCAAGTCATCAAGATAGCTTCCTAAGACATTCAAGGGTAGAATCTTCAACTATTGTTGTAGAAAATCAAGATCAATCATCATGGAAAGGAAATAAATCCATTATTTCACGCTTCATTACATATTTTCTTCATTATGGTTTAATTACCTAAAAAGGGGTTTGACCAAGGCAAACCCCCATGCCCTAACATTCACCATTTCTTTCTCTTTCATTGTGTGTTTGTAGATTTAGGCACTTTAAGGGGTTTGAAGATCATTGAGGATTAGGTTGAAGACTTTTTCAAGACCTCTCCTTGTTTGTAAAGTAAAAATACCAATTAAAAGTCACTTTCAGACCCAAAAATCAATGTTTTAGAAGTAGACACCTGTCATGAACCGAAGCGCAGACCAAGGGCTTTTGTTTCCACTTTCAAATTTTCAAAAATTCAGAAGTGGAAAAAGTTTCCAATAGTGGTAAATTAGTGCCTCTGAACCTGTTTTTCAAAGGTTTTTATAGATTTGGATACCCATTTGGCCAAAACGGGTTTATTAGTAGTTTTTCTAGATCTGGAACTAAGTCGCCCAAATTGGCACAAGTGTCCCAATTCACTTCTGCAATAGTTTTTTTAGGATTACAGACCTTCGTACCATCCTTTTTCAACCTTTAGGTTCAAACATTCTATTTCATAACTCTCTTTTTAGTTTTGTTTACATTTCTAGGTCATTTACCACATGTTTGCATACAACACTGTGTTTTCTAGCACTTTACATTTCTTAGGTTTTACATTAAAATTAATCTATTTTATTAGTCCTTTGCATTTAGATCATCCTATTGAGGCACAGTTCATCCATTTTACATTAATATTGAGTGTATACATTAACATTTTGGCCCATCTCTCTCCTTTTAGGTGAAAAACCCTAGAAGTGTTAGAGATCATTGGGGTTCCAAAATCATTGTCCACATTTACGAAAAAAAATTATTTTCTCAATAGATCAACAAAATTCTTTACATAACTTACATGATCTTCCAAAGTTTGAATGAATACAAGAATATTATCTAAATCAACTATGACAAACTCATCAATAGAAGGATGAAATACATCATTCATGACTCTCAAAAATGTAGTAGGTCCATTACATAGCCTGAAGGGCATGAAAAACCATTTGAATAGTCCTCGTTTTTTCTTGAATGTAGTTTTTAGGTATGTGCAAGATCATCATGGAAAAAATAGGCCCTTAAGTGGCAAAAAATTTAGAAAAATCAGAGTTAGGCAACTTGACATAAAAATTTGAATAAGTTATCTATATTATTTAAAAAATATGTAAGAATAGAATATGTAGAAAATTGAATGTAGTTTCTAAACTACTAGGTTTATTTTTATTTTGTAAATCTATTTGGTGAAAATTTGAAATTTCAATGTAGTGGTACTTAAATTGCAAGGAAAAAATAAGTAGGTGTCTTTCTGACCACCCTAACCACAATAAAATGATAATATTTTTTATAAGATTTTAGATATAAGTAGATGACTCATGGCTCAATGTGATGCATATTTTTTTGTAATTTTTTTCTAAGTAAATAATTAATTATGATTTTTTTATTACAACTTTTTTAAAAAATAAAAACTTGTATGTTTGACCACCTTAACTCGGTCAAAAATTCATTAAATTCAATTTTTCCTTTTTTAATCCTATAGTATGTGAAGCAAAGAATGTGACTCATGTTTTGGATTCAAAAAATGTGATACCATTTGAAAGCTATAGATGTTTTTAAATCAACCTATCAATCAGGACTTTAGTTGTAATTTGAATAGAAAATGAATAATAATTACTTATTAAATTCAAAGTAAACCATAATTTTATTGGTGGAAATATGAGAATCTCCTTTAAAAACCCTTTTCGTTTCATCAATTTTGGGTAAAAAAATTAGTTGCCAGCCACATACCCATCATATTGCCACTTTTTGGCCCATCATGATCTTGCACATACCTTTTCCAAATTTCATTTTTTGAAATTCTTATCTAATGATATCCGCTATGCAAGTCTAACTTAGTGAAATAAACTGCATGTTTCAATTGATCAAGTAAATCATCTATTAAAGGAAGAGGATACCTATTATTTACGTTATTGTGTTCAGGGCTCAGTAATTGATGTACATTCTCCAAGATCCATCCTTCTATGGAACCAACATAATTGGAGAACCACAAGGAGATGTATTGGGATGTATAACTCCTTACTCAACCAAATCCTGAACTTGCTTTTTAATTTCATCATTCTACAAAACTGATAAATGGTACATGCCAATGTTTGGAAGAGGCACATCCTAATACAACTAGATTTCATTTTGTATCTCTCTTAGGTGGCAATTCCTTCAACTCCTGAAATAAGTCATCATAAGTGGAAACAACTTTGACTAATTCAACTTTATGCTCTGGATCACACCCTTTGAATGCCTTAGATTTATCATCTTATTTGGCTTTAATAATCATTAATACAAATTTCTTACTTGCATGACTAACCTTTTCATTTTCCAAGTATTTACCAAGGTTAGATTAGTCTTAACTTTATGTGCACGTATGTAATGTATTCTTTACTATCCTTAAAAAGGTGATACTTATTCTCCCCACTATAAAAGATTGCTTTTCAGTCATACATATAGGGACTCCCTAGTACAAGACCAAAAATATCTAAAGGGACTACATTCGCTTCTACCTCATCTATAAAGTTTGCAGTGATAGAAAATCTTAACTTGCATTGCCTTGTTATCTTTAATTGTGCATCATTGAAAAACCATCGAAGCTGGTATGGTTTTGGATGAGGTGTTGAAGTCAAGTTAATATTTTTAACAACTTCTTCATAAATTAGATTAACCTGAGATCCCGTATCAAACAAAGTATCAACCTTAGTGTGGTTTGTTACAACCTGAATGTGAAACAATTTGTTTCTTTGCTTATCAACCTTAGGAGAAGATTCTTTACTTCCAGTTGCACTTGCATGAGAAAAACGTGTATTAGAATCAATATTTGTCTCATCCCCAGAATCAGATCCAGGATCCTTTTGTACTATAGCAACAGTCTTCCTTTTTCCTTTGTTTCCTCCATATTTCTTCAGCCTTAGTTTTGGATGCAGCTTCCAACACTTTGAATCATCATGCCCCTCTTTCTTGCAATGGGAGCATGTGGGCTTATCACCCTCTTTCTTAATTGTAGTTGTCATTTTCCCCTTTCCTTTTCCTTTGGATTTACCTTGAGGATTAGATGGATTCTTATCAAACTTATCAATCAAAGTACCCTTACCTCTTGACTCTAAGTGTGTGGCTTGTACACATAATTTATCTAGATTAATAGGATTCAAAACCAAAATAGAGTGTCTTAGATAAGAGTGAAGATGACCTATGTACTTAAGAAATGTATCTTGGGTGTACAGTGGGACATTTAATGCAGTAGCCCTTTTCTTGAATTCATGGGTGCACTCTTGGATAGATTGACCTTTTCCTTGCCTAAAATTTTTCTAGTTCATCATTAACTATTGCATATGGACTAGGGGATAAAATTTCCTTTTAAGAGCATTAACAAATTCTGACCAAGTTATATTGACTCTACCATGTTATGAAACTTTTGCTCGATTTCTACTCTCCCACCAAGTGAGATTTGTTCCTCCAAACCAAAGAGTAGTTGATTGGATCCTAGAAGCATCATCTAAGAGATTTTGAACTCTACAATACACTTCTACTTGCTGAACCTAGTCATCTAATTTCTCATCATTTAATTCCCCACAATACTTAGGTAGTTCAAATTTTACATCCTATTTAATTTTAGGCTTATGTGCACCCCTGACAGGATTAGCAGAAGAAGTAGAACTTGTAGGAGAAGAAGGAGAATATGGGGAAGAAGGAGAAGATGGATAAGATGGAGGAGTTTCTAGAGCAACTTGGTCTTCCTTTTTCTTTTCTTGCTTTGATGTTCCTCCTTTTTCATGCTTATTCCATTCTTGCCTCTCCTAAAAAGGAACTTCTACCATTGTCTTCATGTCGAGAAAAGCTTTTTGAAATATTTTCTCATCAAGCTCAACACTTTTCCCAACTTTTGTTTCTTCCATCTCTGAAAAAGTTCTTTTTTTTTTATCCCAGGATTGTATTATGTAGGTGTTCCTTCACCTTGTCGAATCCTGAATCGCATTAGCATCCGCTTTTGCAATACTAGTCAAACAAAGCTCTGATACCAACTTGATCTATGTTAGGATCTATGAAAATTGCTAAGTGAATGTTTTAACAATTAAAATGCTTAATTTAAAAGTGTCAAAATATAGTTGTGTAAGTGAAATTCTTAAATGCACAAAGCAACAATAAAGTGATGAACAAAATAGAAGAGAGAAAAAAGACATAAGACAAAACATAGTTGACAACGAAGTTCACCAATATGGCTACATCTCTAGGCACCTCTCCAATAGAGTGACCAATCCTTGATTATGTTCCAAATAGAATTACAAGGCTTTAGTGGACGAGTTACAAGTCCACCTCCTTCTAGCATAGCGGCATAATATTCTCCGTTGCACAAAAATGAACACTCAAGTATTTAGGGTCATTCTCTCCCTAGTCATCACATGGTTACCAAAGCTCCTAATCTCCTCCTTTTTATACACAAAATTTACTCAATTTGGCCTAAAACCAAATGATTTGAAAAATCCTCCCTTATCTCCCATTTTTACAATAAAAGCCCTCTTATCTTTATTAATCCCCTTTTTACAGCATAAGAAACCCCTATTTAATCTTTAAATAAGTTTGACACATTTTTGAAATTCGTCTAATCCCTTTAAATTTCATATTTCAGGCTTTAAAAGATTTACCTTAAATCTCTTTCAAGTTTTAGGAGATTTACCTTTCGATTATATAAGTTAATTATTTGGTTTTAAGGGATTTTTGGCCTAAGTAGTTGTTTAAAAGCAACCAACACCTGATATAGTCTTAGAGTTGTTAATGGCATAGTGGTAGGGATTTATTTTGGGGATGGGGAGGTCAATGGTTCGACCCCCGCCCACCTATTTTTAAACCCATTTACCAACTTTGAAATAACAAAAACAACTACTACTCCTTATATGGAAAGTGTGTATCCCACAATCTAGTGGTGGAGCAAAGTTCTTACAAGAGGTAGGTGAGGGGTTCCAATACCCACGTCTAATTTTGCAAATCGGTTGAACAACTAACCATAAGATGACTGTTGAGAATGTGCCACATGGTACAATATGATTTTTCCATAGCTACCACCTGTCCACCTATGATAGGTCGAACTTGTTGTCATACTATTGACTCACTTGCCGAATCAAATGCCACATGGCATAGTCTAATTCATCCTCATCATTGTATAGTCGATAGAGACTGACATGTTAGCATACTGATGTCAGAGTCCAATGTACCTTAGTCAACCCTAATTTTTACAAACTCTGACTAAGTATAACTTGAGTGTACAAGCTCCTTTTAACTCCATTAAAGTAGTAATGGATTTAATTTTTTGAGCTCTTCCACATGGTGCTAAATTCTAGAGCATATGGAACACTTCAATTTTTGGTGTAAAGTATCCACCTGGATCAAATTAAATCCTAATTGAATCTTAACTCTAATAGTAATTGTAACCCTAACCATAATCCTAGTTGAATTATAACCCCAACTATAACCCTAACCCCAAACTTTATCCTATAATCCTTACCCTAATTGAACATCAATTGAACCCTAACCCACCCTATTTGAATCTTAGTCCTAATTAAATCCTAAACCTAACACTAATTAATCATTTAACACTAACCCTAACCATTACTCAAACCCTTACACTAATATTAAGTTGTAACTCCTAACTATAACCCTAATATAAATCTAACCCTAACTCTAACCCTAGTTAAATGTAAACCCTTTAACCCTACAATTTATCTTAAAAACCTAACCCTAACCCTATTGAAATTCAAACTTAATTAAGCTTGATCCCTAACCCTAATCCTAACCTATTGAATCTTAAACATAATTGAACCTAAATCCTAACCCTAATTGAACCCAATACACAATCCAAACCCTTATTGAATGCTAACCCTAATGCTAAATCAAAGCTTTATTTTAGAACCCTAACCCTAACTAAATCTCAACCTAACTTTAATCCTAGTTATAATTTGAATCCTATAACTAACCCTAGTTGAACCCTAATCCTAATTTAATAATAATCCTAGTTGGATTCTAATCCTAACTTAAACCTAATACCCTAACTATAATTGAATTCTAAATCTAGCTCTAATTCTAACTCTAAATATAATGCTAACTCTACTCATAATTCTAACTCTAATACCAACCCTAATTTTAATAGGAAGCTTAATTATAACTATATTAATAATTTAAACCTAACCCTAGATGAACCCTTACCCTAACCTAACATTAACCATAACCCAAACCCTAATTATGCCTAACTCTAACTCTAGTTGAGTCATAACCCTAACTCCAACCCTAATCTTGACCCTAAACTTTACCCCAAACTTTATCTTATAACCCTAATAATAATTGAACCCTATTGTAACCCTAACCCTAACCCTAGCCTAACCTTAACCCTAATTGACCTCTAATTGAATCCTAATTAAAGCTTCATCCTAACTGATCCATAACTCTAACCCTACCCCTAATTCAACCCCAATCCTAATTAATCCTTAACCCTAACCCTAATTGTCATCCTGATCTATCTTCAATCACAAAAACCCTAACTCCAAGCTTTATCTTAGAATTTTTATTTAACCTAACCCATTTTAATCCTAATCATAATTGTACCCACCTCTCTATATACATATATATCTCATCTCTCTCTCTATATGCATATATCCTAATTTATTACATTTGTACCTCTCTCTCTCTATATATATATCACCCTCTCTCTACCTCTATAAATAACTTCCTATATCTTTCTATCCCTACATAGATCTCCCTCTCTTTGTCTCCCCCTTTTTATATCTCTATTTCTCTCTCCCTCTCTCTCAATATCCATCTTCATCTCTATCTCTATCTTCCCTTCTATCTCTCCCCCTATCTCTATCTCCTTACCTCTGCTTGCACATCTCTCACTCTTTCCCCTATATCTTTCCTAATCTCTCTCTCTCTCTCTCTCTCTCTCTCTCTCTCTCTCTCTCTCATCTCTCTTTCTATATCTCTCTACTTTTCTATCCTCTCTCTATTTCTCCCCCCCTCTCTCTCCCTATATATATTCCTTTATGTCTCTATATTAATCTCTCTGTCACTCAAACACAAACTCCTTATTTCTCCCTCCTTATATTTATCTCTTGTAGTAATGGAAAAATTATCCTTTTCCCTTACTTGGTTTGTATAATTAACATTAAAACTGAACTAATGGTTACTTGGAGTAGTGTTGTAATGTGTTGTACACATTCACATCATTCTAGGAACTTTATTTGATTAAAAAATGCCTTAATTGGTCCTTTGTAAAGGTGTTGTGAAGTGTTGTAACACACTTTCACACTTTTCTAGGACTTATTTACTTGATTAAGCCTTATGGACTCCTTTCTATATAAAATGTACCTAATGTGTGCCTTATTTAGGCGTTTTAAATTATTGTAACACACTTTCACATTTATCCAGGGTGGTCTTAATTAATTGTGGATGATTGGAATTAATTATCCCTTTTAATTCAAATTTAAGTCTTATTTATGACACCTCCCAAAGATCTATTTCAACACCTAACAATTAAATAATATAACATTTCAACTGGGAAAATTTAGGTCCTAGAAAATGGTGCTAGGACCCATTCACCATAGGTGGTGAATGGGTCCTCCCTTAACAGGACCCCCATTTTAGTGCTCTTTCCATCCCATAGGGTTAGGTCCTAGTAAATTGAGCCCAGACCCATTCTTTGAAGGTGGAAAATGAGTCCTCCCTTAATGAGGAGACCCTTTTTAAATTTCATCTTGGTAGGAATTTAATAATTTTTATTTCCAAATATGGTGTCAGCCTGAATTGTTTGAATTTTGGGGTTAATCTCCTAATTTAGTATAAATAAGGGGTTAATTCACATTGTTTCTCCTAAGAAGATCTAGAAGGTTTATGAGACATTGTAAGAACTTCACAAGAGCATTATAGAGCATTTTTAGAGAATTCATAATGCATTTAAAGGAATATTTCAAGAGTTAATGGCAGCAATCCAAGATCATATCATCATGCCAATGGTTTGATACATGCATTCATGTTGTTGAGCTAAGATTGTGAGTGTAGCATTGAAGGTCTATTGGAAGCATTGTTTCACATTTTATTCAAGGATCAGGATCTACATTCTTCATGGCCACTACATTTTAGTTTGCATATTTTTTCACAAGACATCATCTAAGGTATCTACATTGCATCATTTCATGTTTTATGATTCATTTCCTTTGTTTCATCATTTGTTTTAATTACCTACAAAGGGTTTGACTAAGGAAAACCCCCATTCACTAAAAATAAATAAGTTATTCCTCCCTTGAATGTGTTATTGCAATTTTATAGGTTAAAGATCAAGTGGAGAAAGTAAAAACAAAATTGTGAAAGTTATTAAGTTGCAAAGTTGTCATTTAAAGTGCAAAATCAAAGAATTGAAGCTACAAAATTAACTACAGACTTCCATAACTTGATAATTGGGATTTTGAGAGTGTAGAAATCAAGGAACATGACCCTGATCTTAGATTCATAAACCCTAATAGGGACCCATTTTCCATTGAAGGCGAATGAGTCCTCTATAGCTTAAAAATAGTAATATTTTGACAAGGTACACAACATTTTATGCTTCAAAAAATTCCCTTATAGTTTCTATAATAGTTGGGTATCATTTCTAATTATTATTTTCATATTTTGGCTCTCATAATTACAAATTTTTGTAGTGATTTTGGTGAAAAAACATAGTGGTTCATTACTTTGTCAACTCATTGTGGTGAACTCATTTTTCACCTCATCAATAAAGGTGAACCTGAAGTATTGAGAATTACAATTTTCTGATTTTTGGGATCTCTCATTGGATCTTAGATTAGATGTTGCATTCATTAAGATCTCATTTAGGGTTACTTATTTTGCATTCAAATCTTGCATCTCATCTAGGGTTTAGATTTGCATTGTTTGTATTTCTCTAAATCTGAAAAAATACAAAAGAAAATCAATCATTTTGCATATCATTTACAATTGCATTTGAATATCAAAAAATAAAAAAATCACTTCAATTTAGGCCTTATATCTCATCTTTTCATTGCACATTTACATTGCATTTCTAGAAAATCTCAAACTAAAAGTCACTATCTCAAACCAAGAACATAGTACTAAAAACTTGCAAATCATTAAAAAATAATTTTAAAATACCTAACCAAGACCCATTCACCCTTACTATAAAATGAGTCCCTGATCAAGTCAAACCCACATCTTTTGGCATCTAAAAAGGCATAAAAAATCACCTTGAAATCCATTGAAACATTTCAAAAACATCTAATCAAGACCCATTCACCCTTATTGGCGAATGAGTCCTTATTAGTTACTAATTTCCATTTTTTTGACATTAAAATATTAGTTTCTAGCTTCTATTTGGTGTTGTTACTTTCCTGTTTTAGTTTCTATATTTTTTGTTTCATCAAATTCAATGCGTTTAGCTTAAATTGCTTCATTTCAGTGCATTTTTAAAATTAAAAATGCATCGAAACATTTCATTGTTAGTAAATTGTATTGCTTGAAATCTGAAAATTACATTTCCTTATACGTTATTGCATTGTCCCTTTGCTATTCAAGGGTTTTCACACTCTGGTTGTAAAACTTGTATGAGATTTACAACTTGGTGTCCTATTCACAATGCTATTATAAGATGTAGTTCAAGGCTCATGTCATCCTATGATATCTCACTCGCCATGGATCTTGGGTTTCCTAACTCTCTTTTTGATAGTGTTGAGAATCAACCCTCCATGGCTCATAGTTTTCATACTATATTTCCCATGACATCTCCTCCTACAACCAATGTCCTTAATGTTACCAACACTGTCCCTACCATGTTAACACTTCCACTCAAGTTTTGGGGTCTACTCAAATCCAAGGTGGAATTCTAATATCGTCCTCCATGATACCAATGTCCATTCCTACATACATGTCTATACAACCTACAAAAACATTGCAACCTACAACAACCTTCCAACCTACAACATTCCAACCCACAACAATGTTTCAACTGACAACTACCATTAACCAACTACAATACCCACTAGCACTATGTACACTTCCATAGGTATTCCTGTAGGAAATGCTTCAAACATGACACCACCTCAACAATCCACATTCACCAACATACAATTCACTAGCCCTCCACATACATACACTAGACCACCTTATTCCCCTCAACCTTATAACTAGAATGACCCTCTCATTAACTCACTTTTGCAAACCATGACATCCCTTCAACAACAAGTGGCAACATTACAATAGAACAATAATGGTCAACCTTTGCAATACATCAGTCCACCATATTTTTCCTTGACATATTAAGAGCAAAAATTCCACAAGGTATAGAGGTCCCTTGATTTGAGAAATATGGTGGAAAAGGAGACCCTGTTATCCATGATTCTACCTTCACAACCTTATGTAGTGATTTCATCTTTGATGATAAAATTTTGGCTAAGTTATTCCCTAGATCCTTAAAGGATACTGCTTTAGAACTTGGTTCTCCTCTTTACCAAATAATTCAATTAGTTCATTCAATGAATTCTTTGATTCCTTTTACAACCATTTCCATATTCACATAGGTCCCAAGATGACCCTTGCTGATTTAATGAAATTCAAGCAAAAAGAGGATGAGAAAGTGATTGATTTCATAAGAAGATACCAAACACTTTATTCACAAGTGAACATTAAGATTCTTGATGTCGACCTCAATTAAATGTTCATTTCCAAATTATAAGATAAACTTCAAAGAAAACTTTAAATGTTCATATTTCCATCATTCACATAGTTATGTACAACCCAAGTTATGATCATCAAAACTCGATTGGTAGCCATGATGTGAATAGTACCCCTCGTCACACTGAAAAGTATGAATCCACAAATAAAAACAACTATCAACCTTTCAAGAAAGAAAATAAGGGATATTTACAACTAAACTCTCCCCAAACAAGTCAACAAAACAATAATCAAGTGGTTACTATAAAGACACCAATCCCTTTTGGGGATAGGGAGAGAGAGTTCACCCCTTTACCCCATACCCTTCATAATTTCATGTTTCAACTTATTGAAAAAAACATGCTTACCTTACCTCCTATTAAATATCATGACCCCAAAATACCATTTCCTAAAGGATTTTTAAAAAATGATTATTGTCATTACCATTAACAAAATGGACATGGCACAAAATACTATAAACATCTTAAACATCTTGTGTAAGACCTTATTGATTCCAATCATTTAATAATTGGAGGTGTGAATGATCAAGGAAATAAGTATATAGCCCCTCATAATAAAAATTTGTAAATCTTTACAAATCCCATGCCTAAGCACAACATTTCATTTTTTAAATCTAGTGAAACAAAGAATGATGTGATGAATGTTGATACAAATGATGATAATATGAATAATATTAAAAAAATTCCTAAAAATGATGTGATAGAATTTATCGAAGCTAAACCTCACAAGGGCTTGACTAGATAACCTCTTGACATTGCTTTCTCACAAAATGACATACTTAAATTTGCACCTGATGATCCTCTTTACATAGCTAGCTAAGTCAATGACAAGCCCACTAATGGGATATTGATTGATCTTTCCTATGGAGAGAATGTGATCGTAGAGGAATTCTTCTATGTGCATGAGTTATATCAAGAAAAATATGATAACCTGAAATCATGGATCAAGACACAATGAATTTTCTTTCCCTACGATAGGCTCGATATATCTCCCTTTAAAAGTTGGACCAAAAACACTAAAAGTATCATTCTCCATCATTCCAAAATTGAACCAATATCATGTGAAGCTAGGTTTTCCATGGCTTCGCTCTGTGAATGTTGTCCCTTAGGTTGTGCATAAATGTCTAAATTTTCCATTTAAAAATTATATCTTTAATGTGCATCATAGTGGATTTAATCCTGCATCCATAAAAGGGATCTTTTTGTTAGATTACTTTTTCCCAGAGCACATTAAACAATGATTAAACCATTGAAAACACTTTCAAACTTACAAGAACAACCTCTTGCAATTTCCCACAAGAGACCACGAGATAACACAAATAGTCATGATGTCCCTCCTAGAGTCAAACAAGTTTACAAAGTCAAAGAGAAAGCAGTTGAACAACCTATTGTGGTTTCTTCTATTCCTCCCAAGGAAGAGAAGGGACCTATGATTGAAAAACCCGCTCTTACACAAAAACAAATTGACAATAAACTAAAAATAAATCAAAGTGCTAGAGAGCGTAGATGCATGCATCATGCTATTGCTCGTAGATTACAGACTCAAGAAAACAACAATAACATAGAAAATCAAAATCCAAACCTACTTGAATAAATGCATGATGACTCAAAATGCTCACCACAACATAAACAAGAACATTGTATGGACATTGTTATTCAACCTCCTCTTGTGATTAATTTATATGATGACATTGACATTGCAAAAAATGATGAACAAGTGCATGATGAGTTGAATACATTGTTTTCTCCTTCTATGAACTTAAATGATAAATATCCTACAAAGAGTGTTGAACTTGGTGTATTTCCTAGTTTGGAACTCGATGTTATCCCTTTGGCTAGTTTCCTGCCTTTTGTTTATACCGACTGAGATTGGGAGGCAGATAACCTACTTTAGGTTGACTCAAATGTGCCTTACTAATATTTTTATTTTTCATTTTTCTTTCTGTGATTGCATGTGCGTAATGTAATCCGTCATGACGTTTCATTTGATGTATCCTCTCTCTTCTTTGTGAATTCTTCTATATGTACCTTAATTCTTCTCTATCATAAGCATTCTTTTCTTTGTCTTGTGTTTTCCTTTTACGGAGGACGCAATGCATCAAGACATTTATGTCTCTTGCATGTTGACCCAAAAGCTTTGTCTTTATGTTTTCTTTGTCTTGAGTTTTCCTTTTAGGGATGATGCAAGGCATTGAGACATTTATATCTCTTCCATGTTGACCCAAAATCTTTGTCTTTATCTTTTCTTTGTCTTGTGTTTTACATTTGGGGATGATGCAAGGTGTCAAGACATTCATGTTTCTTCCATGTGGACCCGAAAGGTTCTTCTTCTTCTTTTCTCTTTGTGTCATTCTTCTAGTTTTATGTGTATTTTGGGAATGATGACAGTTCAATGCTCTTATAAAAAAAATATAGCAAAGAAATACTAACCCCAAATGCATAGATCTCTTATGTATTTGTGAGGGAAAACCTTCCTTCCTATTTCATGATGCAATTTATTTTGGATACATACAACTTGGCATATGGTTTTTCGAGGAAATATCTCATGTCTTAGGACAAAAAAATTGGCTAATTTAAATCAATTTCTCATAGTGATCATGTAGCAGCCACTTTAGAGTGGGGGAAAGCATCGATGACATCTTTTGGAAAAAAAATTTGGCAAGATTTTCTTTTTTGTTATGGTGTATCCTCTTCTTGGTGGTGTCATTGGGTTTGACGTCATCCAAGAGTGCACAATCTAGTAACATGGCATGATGTGATGAGGCATCCCATGGGCGATGATATGAAATTTTTGACTTGTCCTCTCTTGGATACATTAGGCACAATGTCCCCTAAGAGGAAGACCTTTACATGAGCAAAGAAAAATATCCTTTAAAAAAAAATTTACATGAGGAAATCATTTACAAAAGCATTGCATTGTGGTGCCTTATTGAAGTTATCAGGAGGATAACTTTGGTATGGTTGGTATGATCGGAAGCCGATACACTGGCATGACTTTCTCACTAAAACACTTCTTTGAGAAAACTCACCTAGTGGAAAGACTAAGGTTCTACTACGCTAGAGTAAGCAACATATGTTACAGACAAACATTCCTGTTTCACATCACGTTGAAAAGGTTGTGCTTGATCCTTTTTTTGGTTTATTTTTCTTGGCCTTTGATAGGGTATGGTTATGTATCTTAGTTATTTTTGCATACTTAAGTGTCTTGGATGTCTAATTTAGTGTGAGTTTAACATGGGGACATCCTCTCACTAAAGTGGGGGAAAAATGTAGTATCGGAAAAGTATCCTTTTCACTTACTTGGTTTGGATAATTAACATTAAAACTAAACTAATGGTGTCTGGGAGTAGTTTTGTAATGTTTTGTACACATTCAGATAATTATAGGACCTTTATTTTATTAAAACATGCCTTAATTGGTCCTTTTGAATGGTGTTGTGATGTGTTGTAACACACTTTCACACTTTTCTAGGACTTATTTACTTAATTAAGCCTTATGGCCCCCTTCTGTATAAAATGTACCTAATGTGTACCTTATTTATGTGTTGTAAAGTGTTGTAACACACTTTCACATTTATCTAGGGTGGCATTAATTAATTGTGGATGACTAGAGTTAATTATCCCTTTTAATTCAAATTTAAGTCGTATTTATGACACCTCTCGAAGATCTATCCTGACACCCAGTAATTAAATAATATAACATTTTAATTGGAAAAAATTAGGTCTTGGAAAATGCTTCCAAGACCCATCACCCTAGGTGGTGAATGGGTCCCCCGTTAACTGGACCACCATGTTTCAGTTGATCAAGAATGGGTTTTTAGTGCTCTTTCCATCCCTCAGGGTTAGGTCCTGGTAAACTGAGCCATGACCCATTAGCCCAAGGTGGTGAATGGGTCCTCTCTTAATGAGGAACCCCTTCTTAAATTTAATCTTTGTGGGAATTTAATAATTTTTGTTTCTAGATTTGGTGTCGACCTGAATTGTTTGAATTTCAGGGTTAATCTCCTAATTTAGTATAAATAAGGGGTTAATTCACATTGTTTCTCCTAACAAGATCTATAATGTTTATGAGACATCCTAGAAACTTCAAAAGAGAATTATAAATCATTTAAAGAGAATTGATAACGCAGTTAAAGGCATATTTCAAGAGTTTATTGCAGAAATTCAAGATCATATCATCATGTCAAGTGTTTAATGAATGCATTCATGTTGTTGAGCTAAGATTACGAGTGTAGGATTGAAGATATATTGCAAGCATAGTTTCACATCTTAGTCAAGGATCAACATCTACATTCTTCATGGCTACTAATGTTAGTTTGCAGATTTGTTTCATAAGACATCATCCAAGGTATCTACATTGCGCATTTCATGTTTCATGTCTCATCATTTGGTTTAATTACCTACAAGGGGTTTGAATGAGGAAACCCCCCATTCACTAACAGTCAACAATTTTTTCCTTCCTTGAATGTGTGATTGTAGGTTTACAAGTTAAAGATAAAGTGGAGGAAGTTTGGAGGAAAATTGTCAAAGTTGTCATTTAAAGTGCAAAATCAAAGAATTGAAGCTACAAAATTAACTATAGACTTCCAGAACATGATAAACAAGATTTTGAGAGTGTAGACATCAAGGAACAGGAACTTGATCTCAATTTCAAAAATCCCAATAGGGACCCATTCACCACTGAAGGTGAATGATTGGCTTAAATTGTGGTTGATATTCTAGGTAGAACTATCTATCTTAATTTGGGAAAATGGATCTGAATCAGTCCTTGAGAGTTCTGAAGTTTCCTTAGTTTACTCCTAGATGTTAATTTGAGGGTCATAAACTTGTGAAAGGTATTGGGGCTACTTTCCTAAGGGTTGATCCTAGAAATCCAAGTGTGGATGAATGCAATTTCTTAATCCAAGTTTGTTTTGCAATCCGACTCTCAGTCCTCCTGTCAATTTTGTGATAGGATCCTATATTCACACAATTTGCAACATAAAATGATTAATAGAAAATAGTAAAAAAAATTACTATTACACTTGAAGAACATAATATAATTGAAATGAAACACACTAAACTCTATTCATGCATGTTTGATAACCACACCAATTAATGTTTATCAAATTTAATTTTTTGAATGAAACTCATACACATTAATAGTAAATAATGATAATTGAAAATTGGTGCGATCACAAAGAAATAAATATAAGACTAAATACTTATTACCACATGATGTAAACCTACTATAGTAATCAATAGGTAGTCGATGAAGTGGGCCTTTCCTTCTTTGACTATTGGTGATGGATCTCACACACACAAGATACTCCATGCTAACCAACATTTATTTAAATAACTTCATAGTATTTTAAGTCGCAAAACAAAGATCTCTAGCAATATTATTATTATCATCTATATTGATTGAGTCTCAGCTTACATATTTATGAAAACCATAGATGGACTAAACTCATAACCACTACTACATAAAAACATAGAAGAGTATTTGGTTGTTTCGGCTTGCGGCCAACAACCTTAAAAGATAATCAAAAATAGTTTGGAGTCTTTTTCCATTGCTTCAAAATGACATAAAACTTAAAACAGTTAAACACAACTCAACACACATTTAGCCAAAATGATAAATAATTCTTGGATGGTCTTCAAATCCATCCCACTGATGCCCTTATCCATGTGCCATCCATTAAGCATCCCCTACTACCAAAATCATAGAGAAAATCAATAAATAATCAATGAATTTTGGTATATTCATAGGTTTTCATCTTTCCTTGTATTTTATAAAACATCTTCAGCTCATTAAAAAATGGTGATAGGAGCAATAGAAAATAATAAAAAATTTCAAGGTTTAATGGAAAATACAAAGGTAAAATAAAGGCATATTTCACCCTCATCATTCTCCCTAGCTTAGGGTTTTGCATGTCCTCATGCAAAAGCGTGTAAGGTACAAACTAGGAGAAAAAGGGGCTAGTTTCTACATTGTGCTAGTGACTTCCTTAACCCATGACTAGTATAATGCTTGAATCTACTTTTCATGTTCTTGAATGGTCATGAGGGATGTTTTGGAGGCATCTATCTATTTGAGTGTTGCCTTGAGTTGTTGAATCTCTTCAATTTGTGAGGAATCAAGAGAGCATGTGTCCTAAACCTAACTTTGAAGGCCTCATTTTCCTCAGTTACCCTAGCCAATGAATCTTGAAATGCTTGGTTTTCCTCCTTTAACTTGGCTACCAAATCTTACAAACTTTGTATCTCTTCTTTTGCTGACAGAGGATTCTCCTCTGTTAGTTTAGTTGCCAAGTTTTGTAGGTCATGAATTTCCTCATTTGTTAACAAAGGATTTCCCTCGAATTCTTCCCCTGCTTCTTTATTTCCTATTGGGGGTGTCTCCATAGGTTCATGCTCACTATCAACTAGTACATTAGACTCCTGCTTTTTGATTTGGGGTGATAATTCAATGGTCCTCTATTATGCAAGGTTGACAGTAGCTTTAGGTGTCAGTTCAACATGAAAGTCTTGAATATTAGTATCCTACGCATTCTCACCAAAGGATTCCATTATTTTTCATTCTTTTGTGGTGATCACCACTTCCCCTAGAACTGAAGGACAAGATTGAATGAGTTAGGTTTCTTGTTCGCACCTAGTTTCATTTTCATTAGTAGTCATAGGTGCTTCTCTTGTCTTCCTTATATTGCTCCTTCATAGATCCCTAGAAGCATTTTCTGACCTTCTGGTTCTGCGATACAGAAGACCTAGGATTGTGAGAACATCAACTTCTTTTGACCATTCTGAACCTAGAACATTGCTAGTTACATTTGCCAGATTTTCCAATTTTTTGGTTGTAGAAGCAGGTGACTTCTCTTTAGTTGGTGATTTCGCTTAGTGGTTGATTTCTCTTTTGTCACCAGGAGTATTCGAAGCTTGTTTCTTTAAAAAGTTAGGGGAGACTGAGGGTTTCTTGCTATGCCTTTTTCACTTACCCCTTGTTTCCTAGTTTGGTGTGCTAGTTTTGACAGACTTTCTACTAGTAGGGGTAACACGGGAGCCCTTGGATGATTTGATAATTGAGACTAGGGTTTGCTTGATACCCTTCTTGGAAACCCTCTTATTCATAGGTTTAGGGGAATGACCAAAAATTTCTTTTCTTCCTAGGTCTTCACTATCTTCATTTGAAGAACTTTCATCATTACTTCCCTTATTTTATTTTGTGCCTACAAATTCCTCATTTTCAAAAGAACTAGGTGGGTTGATAGGAGAATCCTCCTCTATGGATTTATCAGGGGTGTCTTCACCAAGAAGTGAATCCTAATCCCATGGAGGAGAGAGTTTTATCAATTCCCTTACAATTAACAATTTAATGAGGCCATGGTGAGCTAATGAATTTTCATGCCCCTTTTGAACTACTTTCCACATTTGGTTTACATGGAGTAAAGAAAATATGGCATGTTAACAAGTATTCCCCACCTCAAATGATTCATAAGTCAAAACTGCTTAGCATAAACATATATATACCTACCTTCGTAGGTTATATATTGAATGATGAATTTTTCTACATTATCCCAAGTTTGTGGAAGTGAGATTAACTTTGTTCCCTATCTAGTGACAATTTCAACAGACTCCCCTTATGCCAGGAACTTCTTCCGCAAAGGTTTGAGGTTCGTGGCGAGTTTGGAGTTATCTGGGAATTAATTCTCCCCTGAGAGTGGAAACCTAGAGACATCGACTATTGCTTCTGTTGGGACCTCCAAAATTTGGCTAAATTTTGAGGGCCCATGAAATTTTTTGCATAATGCCCTCAAAAGTACCCTGCAGAATAGGCCTAGTAGCTCACTTTGGGAGCTTATAATTTGGAAACCGTGAATTTTCATGAAATTTTTTTTTGGGGAAGTGTTGAACACATATTGGAGATGCCATATGTCCATTTTTAGATACCCTTGATTAGTTTTAATAATTTTTTGATGCCCTTGTCTGAAGGTCCAAAAGTCGGTTTGTTGTTTACGCAAGTTGCACGTTTCTGAGTAAGCCATCTTTGTGATGTTGCATCTTTATGCTTACTAGGTATTAAGCCCAACCGATATTTTTCCATGATTATCTATATCTTAATAAAGCCCCATGCCAGATGGCATAGCACTGTGAATCCATTTGCTGAGTTTTCTAGCCTAAATCTATTTGCAAAAAGTTAAGATTTTCAAACTGAACTGTGTAAATCTGCAAAAACTGCCCCTACATTTGAATTTATATTTGCTGACCTAATGACCTGCACATAAAAATGAATGTTCTCCATGATTCTCTATATTTTTATCTACCACTTTTCCATTTTGTAGTACCCTAGCTCCTCATTTGCTATTTTTTCAAAGCCCATTCCAGATGAACTTTTTCAGGGTTTCAAAATCAATAGTTTCAGAAAAGTCTGAGAAGGAAACTTCAAGGATTGATATCTTTCACCTCAGAGATCATAATAAAAATTTGTTTGATTCTATGGATTCTCTATATAGCATTTTACCAGAGTACTAGTTTTCAGGGCTTAGGGAGGAGATTTGATCAGTTTTTTAAGCCAGTTCCGGAAGCTACCTTAGTGGTTTTGATCAAAATCTAGGGATGTCAAAAATCAAATCTAAATGATAACCCACTCATTTTTTCGAATCCAAAATGCATCCAGAAAAGGTTTTAGATTATTCTCAATGGTCAATTGTCTAGAAACGAAAAAAAAATTAGTTGGACCCACCAAGGGACCCGACATGCATCACACAGTTATGAAGCTATATGTGTTGCAATGTTACATTTGAAGGAAAAAAATCATTTTTATTGTATCAAATTGTTATTTAATTATACCAAATAGTAAAATGAATCACATGGCATTTGTTATAAACATTCATGAGAGGCACAAAAGAAAGCAACAATAGAGAAATTCTATGGCTTTGTTACATTTTCAAAACTCTATTATTGCTCATGAGATGAAACACATCATCCTGGTTATTTGTTGGAGTAAATTATGATTTTAGAGTTTGGCCTGATAATTAGAAGAAATATTTCACAACACAGGACTATGTTTGTTTATATGTACACATATTGGGCTACTACTCATTCAACATTTGAATGGTATAAAAGTATGGAAATAAAAATATTCAGTACGAGCCATTTAAAATATGATCACTGTGGGATGAAGCCAACATAGCTAGCAAAAAAGAAATTCAACTTGATGCAGTTCTATGGGGACAAACAGTGCTATATAGGGAACTAGATGGGTACGAGAGATAATTTTTTGTCATTGTTCAAACCATGCTTTATACACATAAAAGGATCTATTCTTTTTGGAGATAAAATGATAAACACAGGAAAATTTGAACCAATTCTATATTTATGTAAAGGAAGGTGTGTTGTATGAGTGAAGTAGGTCCATTTCGCTCGTTCTTCACTGAACCATGATAATGTTTTTTTCCTTGACATGGAATCAAAGATCTATCAATTTAATGGAGCTAGATCAAACATTCAAGAACGGGCAATGGCCTTGGATGTCATACAGTACATTAAACATAAAAATCATGAAGAGAAGTTTCAACTTGTGGTGATTGAGGATGGAAAGCTGGTAGAAAAAGATGACTCTGGTGAGTTCTCGGCTTTGTTTGGGGGATTTTCTCTGATTGGTAAGAAGAGTAACATTGAATACATTCTACAATTAGAGCCATCACAAGGAAAAATTTACATTATTATGGATGCACAGCTAAAGGCCATGGATGGGCCCTTGTCTAAGTCAGTATTGGAATTGAATAAATGCTATGTACTTGATTGTGGATTTGAGATCTATGTATGCGTTGTTCGAGTAACTCAATTGGAAGATAAAAAAGCTGCAAGCTTAGCCATAGAGGAATTTGTTTCAAGTCAGAAAAGGGCCAAGTGTGCACATTTGGTAAGAGTCATTCAAGGATTTGAAACACTATATTTTAAAGCTAATTTTGAGTCCTGGCCAATGGGTAGCGGAACTTCTGTCTCTAAATATTGAAACGGAGAAGCTTTATATAAGCAAGTGGCCGATCTAGAGGCAATCCTTTAGATGCCCAGTGTGTGGGTGAATCAAGCATTTGTTTTGTACCTATGAAGGATAGTTTGTGCCATGATAAGAATATATCAAAATTCTTCCAAAAGCTTTACTTTGGTGCTGCACTCAAATGATATTACATATTATTTGAGCATTTTAAATGGAGCGTGGTATGTTGCTTGGTGGATGAAGACACAACAAAAGCTTTGAGAAGGCTTGGCACCATGGAGCTCAGAGAAAAGTGAGCAAGGAAGGAGAATCAAGACATCTTGAAGGAGTTCTAGTTGAATGGTGAAGTATTGGTACCAACACCATGATGAGATAATGCTACGAATTGGAGCAATCATTGTGTTGTCTTGTAGCTTCAAAAGGAAAGGGTTGGTTTGGTATTGCGAAAGAAACTTGAATACAGGTACAATAATCTGCTATGGATATTATTTTGATCAGTGCTTGGTTGACAGATAAATCTAACATAGGGACATTTTGCGCATGCCATTAAAATGTATCAAAATGTGTTCGAGGAACTCCTATTTTTGGGTTGAAATCTTAAATTCATTAGGGTTGGAACATGCCTTGAGCAAGAAATGGCTTTTGGTGCTTGCTTCATAGGAAAAGTCATGGAATATTTCTATTCTGCTAGGGGCATCTGCATTTGAAAGGACAATGTATCAAAATTCTTTGAGGAAATTCTATTAAATCCCTAATTCTTTGAATAACTCAAAAACAGTGCAGCAGAACAGGGACAAGTTTCATGGTGGAGCTTCCTAGTTGAGATGAATCAAAATTTTCTTGTTTCCATCGTGTGTCACTCATTAATGCCACTTCTCCTATTTTGTATTGGTGACGGGTGAGATATTTCATTTTGATCACTAATGGAAATTAGGATTTCCCAAATGTATCTGCAAGCAGCGATGGATGGCTTGCAAAGTTATTATCGGGCATCGATAGTTGATTTTAGCTTTGTAAAATATATGAGCGATGTATTATATGTTGGGAAATGTGAAGTAGATGATGGCGGGCCCCTGTTTTATTTTAATATTATCATTTGATAATGTAAAAATGGTGAGTAAAAAGGAAAAACGTGTACAAGAAATGTGTTTTCTTTGCATCTCCATAAATTTTAATTGTTACCTTCACCTTTTAAATATATATCTTTAAGTGTGAAGGTAAATTAAAATAAAAGATACAGATGAAAGAATTAGGCCCGAGTAAACTAAATTGGCTTTGTGCAGGTGGTGGGCCCATTAGGGATAATTGACTTTTCATTTAAAAGTGAAAAATTTATTCAAGGTGATTTAAATAATGAAGACACATGTAATTAGTCCAATAAAGTGAAAATAAAATCTTCCAAATAAAGTTAAAAACTTTATTCGTTGGGCATTGAAGCAAAATCTCATGTTGCTAGACAATGAAGGTGAACACAAGATAAATGTGGATTTTTAGAAATAAGGGTATTTCCACCATGAAAGTGAAAGTTTTGAGCCGCAATTAAAGGAAAATGGTAAATGCATAGGATAGGTGGTTTTTTTTACAGCAAGACAAGGAAGAGAGAATGTTATTCTTTCACATGGGAGGAATATTTTTCTATTGCAGGGCAATGGAGTGAGGAGAAAGAAAACAAAGAGCATGTTGAAGATTCTTCATCAAGCAAAGGAAGTTGAAGATCAGCAAACCAAAACATCCCAAGTGTCTTCTTTAGATGAATATTTAGGGTTTTTTGGTTTTTCCTTAAGTGTTGTATTTTTTCCTCATTCAACAAGAAGTTGTTTTGTAATTAATCACAGATCATACTATAAGGTGAATATAGAACATTTCAGTGGTTTTGTTTTAGGTTGGATTTTATGATATCTTTGTAAGTTTTATTGCAATACTAGCAGGATAATACTAAATAGTGCAATTTCAAGACTACTTTCTCTCCTATGTGCTTGTTTTATGAGTTTTGGATACATATAATCAATGATTATTTTGTTCATCTCCATTGGTTTTTAGTGGGTGTGTGGTTTATTTCTTTCCCATTAATTCAAAGAATTAATATAAGTGCTTGAATGAAGCTATAGATTCATGTGAATTAAGTGCTAGGATTCTGATAAGAAGTAGTGGTTAGAATATTATGCTGAAATATTATAATGCAACATTTTAGAGCTTTATGCAATGTTAGTTTGAAGATTGTTATCAAATTATGTGGGTATTCAAGATGACTTTGTTCCAATGAATGAAGCACTGATCTAATTGGTTTATTCACATTATATTCTATTGGTTGATTCAACAACTGATCACAAATTTAAATAAAATCAAATGTCATTCTTAGTTTGTTTGCATGTTGAGCTCATTTTATTACATTTCTCATGTTTAAATTAAGCATTACTATAGAGGTCAGGAAAGCCTTTATAATATTGTGTCTATTAAGCATCTAAAGGAGAAATATTTGTTTACAGTGTATTTGGTACTTCAGCACACAAGTATCTATAAATATACTATTGAGATCACCCTCCTAGGTTTAACAGAGCCTGAAGTGCAGGGGAGAAAGGGGTATTTTATTCACTCTCCCATTTGTTGGTCATATCAACCCATTGAGTTTCAATATGAGAGAGTGGCTACTCTTTAGGACTCATTGCATCTATTGATTTGGGAACCAATAGATTGGCGACTTCGCTAGGGACACCTTTGCATATTTGATTCCAGTGTGTCGAAGACCATTCAAAAAGAGTAAAAAAGAATAAATAAACATTTGGTTCAAAATTTGAAGTTTTAGATCTCCAAATTGATTCGTAGTAGCCCCAAATTCAGAATATTGTGAAGTGACTTTGCTAGAAGAACTTAGATATAGATATCCTTGCTTCAAAGTTTTTCCACTTGTTGAAGAGGTGGCGACTTTGCTCTATAATTTGTGCACATGAAGGGCTGTTATTTTTTATTGTAATCTGAAAGTTCTCTATTCAAATTTGCAACAACTGGAGGTGTGAAGGTACATGGTTCTTTACCTATTTTCATTTGTTGAACATGTCATATTGAATGCTATTATAGTTCCATTCAAAGTGTTTGTCTAAGAATTCACAAACTGGCTAATATGGATGGTTAGAATGAAGTTGTATATCTTGAGAATTACTATCCATTTGCATTCACATGTTAAAGGCCCAAGTTACCATCATATTAGCAACTATCCTAGTGATCCTTTATATTGTCATAGTTGTGATTGTGCATAATTAGTTAAACCCTAAATTTGCATACATCTATGGATTTCCAAAGAGAAATAACTATGCCATTAGAAACTTGGATGCATATTTCCAAAAGGATTCATAAGTTTGAAAATCCTTAGACAGTTGATATGAAAAACTACATGAACCCAAGCGTAAACAAGCCTAGGATAAGGCCATAATGGAAAGTTGTATTCAAAAGAGGAGTTAAAGAATTGAACAAAACACACCTGATGGATATACAAGCCTAGTTAAGTGATAATCATGCTAGGTCTATTAGCCAAATTGCTGCACCTTTTGTCAATTCATTTGATTCGTTAAATGACCAATTAGACTTGTCATGGATTGATTATAAGGTTAAAAGTATGCCATCTCGAGTCTATAAGAAAATGTTGTTTAATGGATGCAATGTGTGTGAAGGAGATGCACATGTCCAAATTTTTTATGATTTCATGTGAAACATTCATTTGGAGATCAGTATATGTGGATGATATTTTTTGTTAGATCTCTTGATGCTAGAGCTAGGGACTAGTACTTTAGTTTTCCTGAGAAGTCCTTTTCCTACTGGGATAAACTAGTGGATGCTTTTAGACAAGAATTTTCAAAAGAACCTTCTAACCTTGTCACAAGGTTAAAGAAACTCAAGAAACAAGATGAAGATTCAAGCATTGCTTTCAGTCACAGGTTTGTTGTTACTCTTGCATTAATCCCTAAAAGCTTTAGACCTAGTATATCAAATTGCATTCATATGCATTTTGACGCTTTTGCGGAGGGATCTAGTGCATTGTTGAAGGATTTCAAAATATTGAGTATGCAGATGGCTTACACATGTTTAGATAATATGGAAAAGATGAGGAATAAATATGTGCAAAGTATGTTGTCTTCAATTGTGGGTATTGATAAAATTAGCAATTGTTTGAGTACAAAAGATCAGATACATGTAGTTTTAGATACAAACAAGTGCATGCTTGAGAATGAAGAAGTTATGAATGATACAATGTCTACCATTGATTATCATGACAATGAAAATGTTTGTGTCTATCCTCAAGAGGATGATCAACTCAATGATGACACCCAACCCAATATTGAAATGAAAAAAGGCGAGGATTGTTGTTGTGAAACCCACTCCATTGAGTTTTCAGATCTTGATGATGGTGATATGATAGTGCACCCTAAATTACAACTTGGTGATGCATGTAATTCCAATGGATTTCATCTACCTTCCAATTATGAACCAGTTGGTCAGCATTGTGATAATATGGGTAATGACAAACAGCCATTTAATTTTAATGATGCATTGTATGATGAGCATGAAAGTATGCAAGGTGATGTATGTTCATAAACTTGTTTTGATGAGTTAGAAACAACAAATAACCAAGAAATTTGTATATTTGATAAGCAAGATTTTGAGAATTTAATGCAGATTTGGATAAGTATTTGTTTCCTAATTTAGATGAGCCTAGTTATGAGTCTTTTTGTGTGGATATGGATGTTGTTTTCAAATAAAAAATAGATTATTTTTCTGAACCAGAATTGCTCACTTTTGAATGAGCTATGAATGTTGAATATGTTGACATGTTGTGTTCAAAGAATGTCAAAGTGAGCAAGAATAAGGATAGGTTAGAGATCTTTGAATATCCTCATGTGAACAAGAAAGTAGATTTGAGTATGAAATCAAATTGTAAGGATAACTTAGAGATGCATGATTATGTGCAACCATGGGACAATGTTGATGATGGTTTTCCATGTGAATGAGTTGTTGATAGAAAAAGTATTAAAAGGGATTTGGGACATGAAGGTGAAGATTCTTATCAAAATTATGAATTGTAGTTACCTGAAAGTATTATGTATGATTCTTTTTCTTTTTATGTTCTTGATGGAGGTCTGCATGATATATGTGGTTTGAGGATGAGTTATTCTAATAATTTCCTTTTGGGCATGCAAACTAGGGACCAAAATGTATCCTATGTTCCCAGCTGTGTGGTGGAGTGTGAGTCTTTTCTTTTTCAGCTGAGAGATATTTCCATGAAATGTGACAATAACTTGAGCCATATAAAATTTTATGATCGAAATGCCAATGTTTTGTTTGATGAGAATGAAACATTTCTGTCACACAATAATCAATATTTTTAGTTTGTGCATGAGTTTCAGATGTTTAATAGTGTTGAATGCACTTATGATCCTAAGTGTGGTAGTTGGATGAGAGATGTCAGTATGTTTGATCAGTGGAATTCTAGCTATATCTTCATATTGGATTCAATAAGATCAAGGGAAAATCATGTTTATGATAGAGGTAAGAAGAGACCCACAGTTTTGGTGGCCTTGGGCCATCAGATATGGTTTGATTTGTCAAACCAAGAATAGTTGGGGGAAGAGGTGACCTATTGACTTTGTTGCCCAATGAAGAAGGCACCTGGTATGCTTCTCCAGACGATCTGAATTCTTGCTATGCCCACAAGGGGCATACAAACCTAGTTGGATCCACTATTGGGACCTCCAAAATTTGGATAAATTTTTAGGGCCCATGAAATTTTTTGCCTAATGCACTCAAAAGTACCCTACAGAATAGGCATAAGTAGTTCACTTTGGGAGCTTATAATTTGGCACCCATAAATTGTCATGAAAAATCATTCTAGGGAAGTTTTGAACACCTATTGGAGATATCATATGTCCAATTGCAGCTTCCCTTGATTAGTTTTAATAATTTTTTGATGCCCTTGTATGTAGGTCCAAAAGTTGGTTTATTGTTTTACACATGTTGCACCTTTCTAAGTAGGCCATCTTTGTGCCTGCTGAGTATTAAGCCCAATTCATATTTTTCCATGATTCTCTATATCTTAATGAAGCCCCATGCTAGATGGCATAGCCTCGTGAATGCATTTTCCTAGTTTTCCAACTTGAATCTGTTTGCAAAAGGTTCAGATTTGCAAACTGAACTGTGTAAATCTGCAAAAAGTGCCCCTACATTTGAATTTATATTTGGTGACCTAATGACATAGACATCAAAATGAATGTTCTTCATAATTATCTATATTTTTATCTACCACTTTTCCAGTTTGTAGTACCCTAGCTCCTCATTTGCTATTTTTTCAAAGCCCATTCTAGATGAACTTTTTTAGGGTTTTAGAATCAGTAGTTTCAGAAAAGTCTCAAAAGGTAACTTCGAGGATTGATATCTTTCACCTCAAGGATCATAATAAACATCTATTTGATTATTTGGATTCTCTGTATAGCATTTTACCAAAGTACCAATTTTTGGGGCTTAGGGAGGAGATTTGATCAAATTTTTAAGCTACATTTGGAGGCTACTTGAGTGGTTTTGATCAAAATCTGAGGATGCCAAAAGTCAAATCTAAAAGATAACCCGCTCAGTTTTTCAAATCCAAAATGCATCCAAACAGGGTTTCAGAGTATTCCCAATGGTCAATTGTCTAGAAACATTTTTTTTTTTAGTTGGACCCACTAAGGGACCCGACATGCATCACATAGTTATGAAGCTATATGTGTTGCAATGTCATATTTGAAGGAAAAATTCATTTGTATTGGTTCAAATAGTTATTTACTTATACCAAATAGTAAAATGAATCACATGGCATCTGTTATAAACATTCATGAGAGGCATAGAAGAAATAAACAATAGAGAAATTATGTGGTTTTGTTACATTTTCAAAACTCTATTATTTCTCATGAGATGAAACACATGGTCATCCTAGTTATTTGTTGGAGGAAATTATGATTTTATAGTTTGGCCTGATAATCAAAAGACATATTTCACAACATAGGATTATGTTTGTACATATGAACACATATTAGGTTGCTACTCATTCAACATTTGAATGATATAAAAGTATGGAAATAAAAATATTTGATAGAAGCCATTTAAAATATGATCATTGTCGGATGAAGCCAACACAACTGGAAAAAAAGTAATTGAACTTGATGCAGCTCTAGGGGGGTGAACAATGCTATATAGGGAACTAGATGTGTATGAGAGTGATAAGTTTTTTGTCATTGTTCAAACCATGCTTTATACCCTTAGAAGGATCTATGCTTTCTAGAGATAAAATGATAAACATAGGAAAATTTGAACCAAGTCTATATTTATGTAAAGGCAGGCATGTTGTATGCGTGAAGCAGGTCCCTTTCACTCGTTCTTCGTTGAACCATCATGATGTTTTTGTTCTTGAAACAGAATCAAAGATCTATCAATTCAATGGAGTCACATCAAACATTCAAGAACGGGCAAGGGCCTTGGATATCATATAGTACATTAAACATACAAATCATGAAGAGAAGTGTCAATTTGTGGTGATTAAGGATGGAAAGCTTGTAGCAAAAGCTAACTCTAGCGAGTTTTAGGCTTTGTTTGGGGATTTTCTCTAGTTGGTAAGAAGAGTAACACTGAAGACATTCTACAATTAGAGCCATCACCAAGAAAACTTTACATTATTATGGATGCACAGCTAAAGGCCATGGATGGGCCCTTGTCTAAGTCAGTATTGGAACCGAATAAATGCTATGTACTTGATTGTGGATTTGAGATCTATATATGGGTTGTTCAAGTAACTCAATTGGAAGATAAAAAAGCTACAAGCTTAGCTGCAGAGGAATTTTTTTCAAGCTAGAAAAGGTCCAATTGTACACATTTGGTAAGAGTCATTCAAGGATTTGAAATGCTAGATTTTAAAGCTAATTTTGAGTCCTATGAAGGATAGTTTGTACCATGATAAAAATATATCCAAATTCTTCCAAAACCTTTACTTTGGCACTACGCACCAATGATATTACATATTATTTGAGCATTTTAAATGGAGCATGGTATGTTACTTAGTGGATGAAGACACAAAAAAAGCTTTGAGAAGGCTTGGTGCCATGGAGCTCAGAGAAAAGTGAGCAAGGAGGGAAAATCAACACATCTTGAAAGAGTTCTAGCTGAATGGTAGAGTATTGGTACCAACACCATGATGAGATAATTTTGCAAATTGGAGCAATCATTGTGTTGTCTTGTAGTTTCAAAAGGAAAGGACTAGTTTGGTATTGTGAAAGAAACTTGAATACAGGTGCAATAATCTATGGAGATTTCTTTGATTAGTGCTTGGTTGATAGATAAATCTAGAATAGGGACATTTTGGGCATGCCATTAAAATGTATCAAAATGTGTTAGAGGGACTCCTATTTCTGCACTTAAATCTTAAATTCATTAGGGATGGAACATCCCTTGAGCAAGAAATGGCTTTTGGTGCTTTCTGTGTAGGAAAATTTATGGCATATTTCTATTGTACTTGAGGCTCCTGCATTTGAAGGGACAATGTATCCAAATTGTTTGAGGAAATTCTATTAAAACCTTAATTCTTTTAATAAATCAAACACAATGCAACAGAACAGTGAAAGTTTCATGGTGGAGCATCAGAATGTGAAGTACAACAAAGTGGTTGAGCTTCTGATTTGAGATGAATCAAAACTATCTTGTTTCCATCACGCGTCGCTCATCAATGTGACTTATCTTGTTTTGTATTAGTGATGAGTGATATATTTCTTTTTCATCACTAAAGGAAATTAGCATTTCCCAAATGTATCTATGAGTAGCAATGGATGGCTTGCAAATTTATTATCGAGAATCGCTAATTGATTTTAGCTTTCCCAAATATATGAGCAATGTGCAATATGTTGGGAAATGTGAAGTAGATGATGGTGGGCACGTGTTTTATTTTAATATTATCATTTGATAATGTTAAAATGGTGCATAAAAAGGAAAAACATGTATGGGAAATGTGTTTTCTTTGTAGCCTGTTAAATTTTAATTGTTACCTCCACCTTTTAAATATAAATCCTTAAATGTGAAGGTAAATTAAAATAAAAGATACAAATAAAAGAATCAGGCCCGCGTAAACTAATATCACCCACCGTCAATAAGCTTTTGTTCTTCATACTAAATTAGTGATGTGCAGGTGGTCGGCTTGCTAGAGATAATTGAGTTTTCATTTAAAAGTGAAAAATTAATTCAAGGTGATTTAAATAATGAAGGCATGGGTAATTGGTCCAATAAAGTGAAATTAAAATCTTCGAAATAAAGTTAAAAACTTTATTTTTTGGGCATTGAAGCAAAACATTTCACATTGTTGGACAATGAAGGTGAACATAGGATAAATGTGGATTTTCAGAAATAAAGGCTTTTTCACCATGAAAGTGAATGTTTTGAGCTATAGTTAAAGGCAAATGGTAAATGCACAAGATAGGTGGATTTTTTTATAGCCAGACAAGGAAGAGAGAATGTCTTCTTTTTTTATTAGGGGTAAACGCTTTTGACCGGAGCTATGAACCGGGTACAAGAAACCGCAAGAAAAAACCAAACCCACGAGTGCAATGGCCCAACAAAGACACAAGGCCTGTGAGCACTTTGACCCAATGAGGGTTTGAACCCTGGTGGTCGTCACCACAACCAAGCAACTTGACCACTGAACCACACCCTTATCGGCAAGGAAGAGAGAATGTTATTCTTTCACATGAGGGGAATATTTTTTTGTTGCAAGGGAGTGGAGTGAGGAGCAAGAAAACAAAGAGCACGTTGAATATTCTTTAGCAAGCAAAGGAAGTTGAAGATCAAGGAAACAAAATGTACCAGGTGTCTTCTTTAGATGAACATTTAGGGTTTCTAATTTTTCCTTATGTTCTTTCTTTCTGCCTCATTCAAGAATAGGTTGTTTTGTAATTAATCATAGAGCATACTGTAAGGTAAATATAGAATATTTTATTGGTTTTTTTTTAGGTTGGATTTTATGATAACTTTGTAATTTTGATTGCAATACTAGAGTAGGATAATACTGAATAGTGCAATTTCAAGACTACTTTCTCTCATATGTTCTTGTTTTATGAGTTTTGGATACATATAATGAGTGATTATTTTGTTCATCTCCATTGGTTTTTAGTGGGTGTGAGGTTTATTTCTTGCCCATTAATTTGAAGAATTAATATAAGTTCTTGAATGAAGTTGTAGATACATGTGAATTAAGTGCTCGGATTTTGATAAGAAGTAGTGGTTAGGATATTATGCTGAAATATTTTAATGCAACATTTTTGAGCTTTATCTAATGTCAGTTTGAAGATTGTTATCAAATTATGTGGGTGTTCAAGATGAATCTGTTCCAATGAATGAAGCACCAATCTAAGTGGTTTTTTCACGTTATATTTTCTTGGTTGATTCAACAATTGATTACAAATTTAAATTAAATCAAATGTCGTGCTTATTTTGTTTGTGTCTTGAGCTCATTTTATTACATTTCTCATTTTTAAATTAAGAATTACTATAGAGGTTAGCTGATTCTTTGTAGTATTGTGTCTATTAAGCATCTAAAGGAAAAATATTTGTTACAATGTATTTGGTACTTTAGCACACAAGTATCTATAAATATATTGTTGGGATCACCCTCCCAGGTTTAACAAAGCGTAAAGTGTAGGGGAGAAAGGGGTATTTTATTCACTCTCTCATTTGTTGGCCATATGAACTAGTTGAGTTTGAATATGAGAGAGTGGCTACTCTTTAGGAATCATTACATCTGTTGATTTGGGAACCAACAGCTTCCACTGAGAAAGGAATTGTTAAACTACAGACCTTTGCTTCCTTTTTGTGGCAAGTCATTGCAAACTCCCATGCAATCTTTTTATCATACCCTCTTAACTATCTAAAGTATACATCCCATTAATCTTGTTTGAATATTTTATAAGCCTCGAAAACCTCTAGCTCCCCTAGTTCCTCCATAGTTGGAGGCTCAAAATGATTATGACATTCTCCTACCTTGACACCACCAAGAGGTCTCTACAACTAGAAGAATTTATGCAAATGAAATTCACTAAAAACCACAAAAACTACCAATAAATATAGGTGTTGGAAACAATAAATAGTTATCAACTATAACTTAGACAGTGAGAGGTTAACAACAAATAAAATTTGGAAAGTGGGTTGCAATGTTTGGAAAGATTGGTTTACACCGATATCATCATAGCAGCACACGGTTATAACAATAATAATTAAGATTAATGGAGAGTAATAATGACATTAACTAAGTGAGTTCAGGAAATAATGGATTATAACATACTAAAAAGGATACAATGAAGACACGATGTGACAGTTGAAATATCATGGCATGTGACAAGACAACTCCCCCCAGCTTAGCATGTGACCCATCCCCAAGTGATGTCACCACTTAGTAAATGAAAAGAAGAAATTTAAATAAAATAACAAGGAAAAGAAAAAGCCAAAATATATTGATACCAATGATCATTGGTGGTACATAATGGTGATGTAGAAGCAAGCTCGACAAATAGAGAGTGGAGATAGTACCATTGTTGACATGGATCTTCCAGCCAGGTAGTGTTGGTGTGGAAATTAAATGCGTCATATGGGGTTGACAAGACAATGTAGTAGAAAATATATTAGGTGAATCGCGACCATCATAACCAAGATAAAGTACTGGTAGTAGCCTGCCACAAGTAAAAATGAACATAGTGAGGTCAAAAAAATAATACCCTAACATGGAGGCAACAGGAGCGTGTGAATGGACCATGAAAATTGACTAGAGGGTCAGATGGTAGGTGGGGCCAAAAAACCATTTAGAAAGCAAAAATCACCCAACAAAAGTGAAGAGAACCAAGTGGCAAAGGCTCCTACCTACAAAAAGGTAGGAATTAAGTTTGCTTAAGCAAATGTGGCACAACGTGAGGTGGGAGCAACCCAAAAGTGGTGGTGTCTATGAAGAAGGTATGAACAACCCAAAAATGATGAGATAAAGGTCTGGTCATCTTCCACCATCAATGAACAACTGCAATGCCAAGATGAAAGTAGATCTTAGAAAAAAAAGTGATAGGAAGGCTAAGTTGTGTACCTGTAGAATTATTCAGGCTATATAGTTATTTTCTTTTCTTTTTTGTGTTTTTTCTCTTTTTTAAAAAAATTTTGATCTTGATGATAGGCCCCCAGTAACCTGGTTTTAGACCCATCACTGCCTAGAAGCATCGAGAACCCAGTTTTCACCTCTAGGACTTATTTAGCTATTAACACCCACTGAAAAAAGGTTTTCAAATGTTAATTGGCCAACAACGCTTGAAGGTTTTTATTTTTAGATATTTTATTGCAATTTACAAAAATAATAATTTGAAAGGTACCTAAAAGGTACTAGGAGAGACCATAGAAACCCATTCAATCAGATGGATTTCCTTAGGAAGATTCAAGAAAAACTCTTCCCTTAAGAGAGACCTCTTGTACAACTTCAACTGGTGACCATTAACAACTAAATCCATGTGATTAGAGTCCACTGTGTGAATCTTAATAGCCCTATTATTATAGAGCATCTCATTTTCATAGGGTCTGAGCCACCAGGTGTGGAACTTTCCCTTAAAATCCTAAAAACAAGAGTCATACAAGAGTACCCAATCACCTAGTTGAAATGACCATTGTCAAATGAAATGATCATGCCAGAGAGCACATTGGTTCTAGAAAATCTCTACATGGATGAGCGCTTATTGGTGAAGTTCATATAATGAGTTGAGTTGTGCACTTCATTCTTTCTATGTATCAGACAAGTTCATACCTAGTTGAAGTATGGTGTGAAGAGTTTTTATCTCAAATTTGATAGGAAAAATAGTCCTCTTACCATAGACAAGCTCGTAAGGTGTCAAAATGATGGTGGTTTTCCATATAGTGTGGTAGGCCCACAAGGCTTTAGAAAGTCATACAACCCAATCTTTCTTATGGAGGGCAACTGTCTTAGTATGAATGTTCTCGAGTTCTCAGTTGGTGACTTTGACCTGGCCATTAGCCTTAGGATGGTAAGGTGAATACTTGTGATGTCAAATCTCATATTCATGAACCAAAGTAGAAATGAGGTCATATGTGAAATGTGGGCCCTAATCAGTAACTATCTCACATGGAACACCAAATCGAGTAAAAATATCATAATAGAAGAATTTAGCTACCTTTGTGTCCCTGGCATGCTTTAAAGAAACAAATTTAGCCCACTTTGTTACATAATTTGTACACACATGGATTTATTCATTGTTCTAAGATGGCAGGTTCAAAGGTCCAATTAAGACAAGTCCTCATTTTTCAAAAGGCTCAATGGAAAATTGAGGATGCAAGGGCATTTCATTTGAGCATGTGGGGTAACCCATACATTTATCACAATGTTGAACATAATGTTTACAATCCTTGTGGAGTATAGGCTAATAGTAGCCCAGAGTTAAGATATTTTGCACAACCCTCTAAGCAACAAAATGTCCTCCATAGGGTTTTGTGTGGCATGTATGAACTATGTCAAAGACATCATCTTCAGGCACACATCGGTGCAGGATATTTTCAAGGAAATGAGGAAAGAGAATTCCATTGATCCATGTATAATCACCACTAAGTTTGACCATATTTTGATATTCCCTTAGAGAGAAATGAGGTGGGAACTTGCAAGTAACCAGGTAGTTTTCCATGTTAGCATACCATAGAATCTTTGTTGATATAGCAAAGATATGTTTATCTAGAAAGGCGTCATCAATTGGAATGGGTTCATCATCTTGTTGTTGCAACTTGGAAAAAAATTTTGCAACCACATTCTCATGACCAAGATTATCAAGTAGAGTAATGCCAAATTCTTAAAGAAAAAGTAACCATATAATAACTCTACCAGTTGCAATAGGTTTATTCATTAGAAATCAAATTATGTAATGGTCAGTATGAACAAACACTTTATATCTGGTAATATCATGATGAAACTTATTAATTGCATAAACAACTAAGAACTTCTTATCAGTTACCATATAATTTACCTTAGCCCCTGTAAAATTAGTGTTGATGTAGTAAATGAATTAGAAGACATTATCTTCTTTCTATCCAAGGATAGCCCCCATGGAACAATTTGAGGCATCAATGTGGATATGAAATGGTAGATCCTAGTTCAAAACTCTTAGTACTAGTGTGGTGACAAGCTTGTTCTTAATGGTTTCAAAAGCCTCTTGACACTTTGGTGTCCATGATAAAATGACATCTTTCTCTAGCAAAGAAATTAAGGGGGAGGCAATCTTACTAAAATTTTGGATAAACCTCATATAGTACCTTGCATGTCCTAGAAAACTACACACATCCTTTCGGCTAGTGGGTGTAGGCAAGTCCCTAATAATCCAAGATGTATCTTCTTTTGGATTGACTTGAATACCCTTAGAAGAAATATAATTACAAAGTACTATCCCTTCTATCATAAGCATATGACACTTTTCATGACTTAATGATAAATTAGTGTCTATAAAATGTCTAAGTATAACCTTCTCTAAATTTTCTTTAGCCTCTTCATAAGTATTACCATAGATAGTAAAATTCTCCATATACACCTCAACAAAATCATTTACAAGACCTACAAAAATGCTCAAAACTTCCCTTTGAAAAGTGGTAGGTGCATTACATAAAAAAAATAGCAAAATGTTATAGGAAAATGTGTCCCAAGGACAAGTGAAAGTAGTCATGTCTTGATCCTTAAGCGCTATGAGAATCTAGTTGTAGCTGGTAAACCCATCTAGAAAAGAGAAGAACTTCTTACCTGCAATAGTGTCAAACACTTGATCAATAAATGGTAATGGAAAGCGATCCTTTTTAGTAGCTTTATTTAGTGCTCTATAATCAACACAAATTATCCACTTACCATTTTTCTTGGGAACCATAACTAGAGGAGAGACCCATTGACTATCTAAAATAGGATATATAAACCCTACATTTAATTTTTTTTGTAACTCCTCTTTAACTATTTCGCATAAGTCAGGGTTTAGTTGTTGCTATGGTTTCCTAACTAGATGACTGCCTTCTTCAATGTCAATATGGTGGGTGCAAGTGTTAGGTTGAATGAAATCCATATCTTGGTATTCCCAAGAAAATGCATCTTTATTAGCTTTAAGCATCGAAATGAGATCTTTGATTTGTTCAATGGTTAACTGTGGATTAATATTAAGTGTGTGATTAGGAAAAATTTCCATAGCTTCATATTTTGTAGGTGAGTTAATAGTTAGTACTTGGGAGGTGGATTCCATAACACTAGAATTTCCAAAAGATAAAAGTGAATTGTACAAACAATTATGAGGTAGCAACTAATGCAATATGAAAAAGTGTTTAACAGATTATGACCTACCTACCAATGGAAAGTTTCTGAAAGGAAAAGGAGTATTTATACTTGAATGGAGAATCATACTTTCAAAAGATTCATTAGATGCATATCTATAAAAAATAAAATTAACAATAATATTATCCATGGTAGGTTCTTATATATATCTAAGGCTTTATCAATTGCCAAGATGGGAAATCACTCATCCAAGTCACTATCAACACATATTGGATCCTCCGTCTCCAATAAGAGTTGCACTAGCATGTATAAAGTTAAATATTTCTTGTGCTCACCACTAGAAATGACCATGTTTCCCAACTGACAATTGATGAATGAATTTGTAGCTACTAACCAAGGTCATCCCAAAATCAAGGGGTATCCCCCAAGCTTAATCTTCAGTTGCAAAATCACAAAGTTAGCTGAGTATTCCCACAAATCAATTGAAAGGATTAAATCTTCAATCACACCCTCTAGTTTGACCAAATATCGGTCTTCCATTTGAAGAACTATAGGAGGTCTATGTCCCTCTAGTGACAATCTTTCCTTTGTTTCATTTGTCATAACATTAATTGCAACACCAAAATTGACAAGGCTAGACTTTACCAATGGATACCTTGATGGCATGACTCCCTAGATCTGATTACTTCAGAATGGTTATGTTCCCAAGCATAAGATCTATCAATTTCCCAATAACTTTGATAGTCTTTGGGTATTTCTTCTTCATTTTCTTCTAAGTACATAGATCTTGAACTATTTTTTTATAGACAAGAATGTCCTTAATAGCCTACAACAAAGGAATCTTGATGTTAACATTGCATAACTCATTAACAAAATCAAATTTAGGTTGAGATAGTCCTAGTTACATTGGTTTAGAATGAAATAGATTAGGAAAGGGAGGTTCTTTAACTAGTTTTTCTTTAGGTTCTTTATTGATCTCTGTGATGGTGGGCCCCTGAAGAGCCTCTACTAATCTTAATTGAACTCCATCTAATTCTATTATATTCATAGGATAAGTGGAGTAACATTTTTCCTCATTATTATACAAAGGTTGTGTTTCCTTATTGTTGGGTTTTGGGTTCAGTTGGGTTGGAATTGGTGTAGGCTTCAGTGGTAGTGCTAGATTGGCTTGATAAGTAGATGATGATGGTATGGCTGAAAGAAATTGGTGTGACTGTTGCTATGTCTTGATCATGAGAGGAGGTGAAAGTTGTGGTTGTGATGGATATGGTTGTTGGTATGCTAAGAGTTGTGGTGGTTATAGCCTCCATGCCTATTTCCATGGATGTGAAGCATATTGATATTGTGGAATCTATTGGGGGTATGGAAAGGGTTTCTTCCAACCCCCATACCTTCTAGGTTGATTCAAAAAATAATTATGTTGGCTAGGTCCAGAGCAAGGTAATCATTCGTCATGCTAAAATGCATTACTCAAGGTGGAAAAGGTAACCTAGGGACCATGTAGTATACAAGTTCCTCAGAATATTCCATATCTGGAACACCTATAGGAAGAGACCTTAAGGTAGAACTTCTACTAACTTCTTATAAGGATGAATTTTTTTTCCTATTGTAAGGGAAATCCTCACTACTATGTCTCTTGTGACAAGTCGGACAAAACACAACCAAGGACATTTTGGCTTCCTCTTGCTTCCTATGGATATATAGAGTGTCTATTTGTTTACCCATATGATTTAACAAATTATTTTTTAGATCCTCAAGTAAATTGTTGATTTCATGCTTTGTTATACCTATTGCATTACCTGGAGCATAAGGCTTATTTGGATAGTTCCTTCCTAAATGTTCATACCTTAAATAATTCCTTCAAATGCCACAAATATAATCAAAGTGTATCTTAGAAATGTTCCCTTTACCTATGAAATTTAATGCTTCCATAGTATCATCTCTTATGCCTCTAAGAAACAACATTTTAATAGCATCAGAAGTTATCCCTTGTTGTTGTGATTGTTGCAAACTGGACATGAAGCATTTGAGGTAATCTTCCACAGACTCATCTTCTTTTTGTGTCATGCAGAACATTTCATCTTGCACCTCTTTTGTTTTATAGAACTCCTAGTACTTGGTAAAAAATAATTCCTTCATGACTTCCCATGTTCTAATATTCCTGAGGTTTATGAACCAATGCATGGTTGCATCCTTTAATGTGGGTAGGAAGAATTTGAGCTTTTGAACATCACTCTGATAATCATAGCTATGGCACAACACATCAAACTCAAATAGAAACATGTTAGGATCCTCAATAGAAAGACCACCAAAAATTGGTAAAGGAAAGTGAGGAATTATTTTCATTGGAGAATCTTGTTTAGGGTGTTTAATAGGGAACTCAAAGTTGATCGAGTTGTTGTGGTCTAATGCTCTCACATCATTGTTGTTGTTATTGTTGTTCATGCTATTTTTGTTTTTGTTTGGATCCATGACATCTAGTGCCCAAGGTGTAAAGTAGGTTTTAAATGGCTCTTGGGTTTCTGAGAATGGACTAGCTTCTAGCCCATAAGATTCCCAAAATAAATTTTCAACCTTTCTTCGCAATACCTCACAAGAACTTGGATGGGTAACTATAGGTGTCTCAATGGTCGTAGACTCTATGATGCACTTCTCAATATCAATTTTGAGTAACTCTAATGATTTCAATTTAGTTTTCAATTTCTCTCAAGTTGAACTACTTCCTTCAATGGATGGCTTTGACCTATTTTTCAATTCTCCAGGTTGCATTCCCTCAATGAATGTTTTTTATTTTTTTTTAGATTTCTCAGGTTGTGAACTACTTCCCTTTTCTTTTCTAATAAATCTTCCTCTACTATCCCTACTATGATTCATGCACCTACATGACTTAAAGAAGCACAAATTAGGAGTATTAACCTTAGTAAGGTCAACAATTATATAGGATTTCCTCTTGACGTACTAGTCCTAACTCAACTTGTTATGATTTTAGGAATTTAATATCTTTCCCCGATAATGACACCAAAATGATTTGGATTAAATTGTGGTTGATATTCTAGGTAAAAATATCTATCTTAATTTGTGCAAATAGAGTTGAATCAGTCCTTGAGAGTTTTGAAGTTTCATCAGTTTATTCCTAGACGTCAATCTGGGGGTCGTGAACTTGTGAAAGATATTGGGGTTTTTTGCTTAAGGGTTGAACCTAGAAAGCCAAGTGTGGAATGAATGAAATATCTTAATCTAATTTTTTTTTTCAATTTGATTCTCAATCCTACTATCAATTTTGTGATAGGATCCTATATTCACGTAGTCCTCAACATAAACTAATTAACAAAAAATAGTAAATAGAATTATTATTATGCATGAAGGACATAATATAAAAAGGTAGAACTAAAATGAAACACACTAAACTTTATTCATGAACATTTGATAACCACACCAATTAATATTTATCAAATGCAATCTACTGAATGAAACTCATACTCATTAAGAGTAAACAATGATATTTTCAAACTAGTTTGATCATAGAGAAATAAATATAAAACTAAACACTTATTATCATAGATGCAATCCTACTATAGTAATCACTAGGTAGTCAATGAAGTGGGCCTTGCCTTCTATCACTATCGATGATGGATCTCATGCACACAAGCTACTCCAAGCTAACCAAGATTTATTCAAATAACTTCATAGTATTTTAACTCACAAAAAAGAGATCTGTAGCAATAATATTATTATCATCTATATTGACTAAGTCTTGGCTTACATATTTATAGATACCATAGACCAAATAAACTCATAACCACTACTAAATAAAAACATTGAAGAGTCTTTGGTTGTTTTGTCCTATGGCCAACAACCTTAAAAGATAATCAAAAATAGTTTGGAGTATTTTTCCATTGTTTCAAAATGACATAACAACTTAAAAATGATAAACACAACTCAACAAACATTTTACCAAAATGACAAATAATTATTGGATGGTCTTCAACTCCATCCCACTGATTCCCTTATCCATGTGCCATCCATTAAGCATCCTCTACTACCCAAATCATAGAGAAAATCAATAAATAATCAAAGTATTTTGATATATTCATAGGTTTTCATCTTTCCTTGTATTTTATAAAACATCTGCAGCTCATTTACAAATAGCGATAGGAGCAATAAAAAAAAATACAAAATGAAAATATTTAAGGGAAAATACAAAGTGAATCGTTGATTTTTGGCTCCTATGGACAACTCTTGCTCTTCTAGGGTTTTTCATATAAATAGAGAGAGATAGGAGAAAAATGATAATGGTTCACTCAAATTATGTAATGTATGATGTTGTCTAACCTAAATGTAGTTAACTAAATGCAATTGACTGATTTAAATGAATAAAAATGAATGCAAAAGGAAAATTAAAGCTATGTTTGAAAATACATTGTGTTATGCAATAATCAACTAAATGAAGAAAATACATAGAACATAAAGGAAAGGGATGAATTTGAGTGCATCTGGATGAAGTATGATGAATTTGGAATGTTGTGGATGCTGGTATGATGATTTTTCACAATGGGACTCATTAACCCAGGGTGACGAATCAGTCCTCTTGCTGAAAAAATATTGGAAGTAAGTTTATGTCTGTCAGGATCTAGAATCTGACAACATTAAGCTTTTCATTCCTTAGGTGGGACTCATTCACCACAGGTGGTGAATCATTTCTCTCCCAAATTTCTAAAAAACTAGGAGACAAATTTGCAACACCATATCTGGAAATTAATGCTTGTCAAGTTACCGAAGTCAATTCTTCAGAAAATAGATAGAAAACCTTCTCCAAGCTTGAAATAGACTTGAGTTGACTTGAAGCACCTAGTTGACTTGTAAACCAATCTTTAACGAAAAAAATCTTGTCAAGTCTACACACAAAAGGCTGCAAACAAACATGCAATAGGGGAAAGAAGGTTTCAGGTTACTGAATAGGGGTTTTCCTTGGTCAAACCCCACTTTTGGTAATCAAACCTTTAATGAAATAATGAAATGCAAAGGAATGATAAACTAACAACATGCAAATTTTATCAACTTACCAAACCCTTGATGATGCAAATCTAAAGTAATGTCAATGGCTGCTTCAAAGTGCTCAAATAGTGCTTGAAAATATGTTGTAAAATGCTTGAATGCTTAAGATGATGTGTGAATGAATACTTGAATGAATGAGATTGTAGGAGGTGTAAAATGAGGTGAAAATCACTTATTTATACATACTTGTGCCTTACTTACCCATTCATACCTCATCATAGGCCGACATCAAGTTTTTTTGAATAAAATACAAAAATGAAATTTAAAATATTTTGAATTTGAGGCCAAGGGGACTCATTCATCACCCATGGTGAATGGGTCCCACCTAGAACCTAAAAATGTGTGTTGGTAAATATGTTGTATTTAATTTTTTTGTCGGGATAATACTCAAAAATACACTTAATTAACCACGAGAGCATAAAGGGGCCAAATAAAGCATGATAAAGGGATAAATAGTGAAGATGTGGTTAGAAAAAGTGTACAAGACTTTACAGAACTTCAAAATATGACTTAATAATGAATAAAAAGGTGATTTTTAGGTGAATTGTAATTAATAGAGTCTAGAAGAATGTAGAAATTTCTTACAACACTTCACAACACCTTCACAAGACATCGTTCTTTGAGTTTTAGTACCTAAATAAGCATGTTCAAGCCATGTTGCAACATAAAATAAAAGCAAAATAGTTCCAACACCATGAAACAAGAACTTAAAGGCCATGAAAATGACAAGGGGCCATTTTTCTATGGCACATTTATCCCCCACTTTAGTGCGAGGATGAACTTGCTTCAAACTCACACTAAAGTAGCCATGAACATCGGGGGAGGGTTCAAATGCATTTACATTAGCAATATGGAATGAAAAAGATCAAGAGGGATGATCAAGCCGCTAGGATGAAGATCCCATGGAAAACTAATCATAAGAACAAAGAACACAAAAGTGTTGAGAAGAATCGGATGAAGCTTTGATCATCAATCCAACTAGTTGTGGATTAGATCTAGGTTCATTCTTTGAAAAAGAGAATGAGTACTCACTCTGGGGCCACAAAACTAGTTTTCCGCAAGGTGAGAAAGCCCAAAAATGTAAGATACATATGCTAGTAAGTCTGCACTCATAGACACAAAAGTGGCTATGGGGAAAATTCATGCCACTAGGTGGGCTTCCTACTCAACCATATTAAAGTTGTACCCATTGATAACTTTAATAAGGTGCCACAAAGAAAATGCTATGAACAAAATGAACAAAGGTACCGCAATCATGCAAGTTGCGTTATGCAAGGTGGAAAAAAGGTAAAAATGTAAAATTAAAATTATGTAAAGTGTGTTCAAAGGAGTCTTGTTATGTTCATGCAAGGTTAGTCACTTAGGGAATATTGTGTCTAATGTCTCCAAGACAGGACCAATCAAAGAATTGTATATTCACAACTTAGGGGAAGCAGTGCGTCTCATCAAGCCACCAAGAGGAATGTAAGATAATGAGATACATCACACTTATGAAGGAAAAAAAAAGGAAAAAAGGAAACAAGACATGATATCCAACCTAGAAATCCCTATGCCAAGTCATATGTTTCAAAGTTGGGCTGCATCATCATGTCAAGGAAAAATGAAAAAAAACAAAGAAAGGGAGTTGCCCCTAGAAAAGAAAGCACACCAAACACATAAGAGATCTATGGATTTGGGGTTAGTATGTTTGTTGCTGCAATTTTTTTATTAAAGAGCTCAGAATTATCATCATTCCCCAAAGCACATAGAACTAGAAGAATGACACAAGGAGAGTGAAAAGGAAAATGAAAGTTTGTTTTGGGTCAACATGGAAGAGACATTATGGTCTCAATGCTTTGCATCATCCCCAATAGGAAAACACAAAACAAAAAGAGAAAAATACAATGACGTGGGTCAACATGGAAGAGACATAGGGCATCTCTACACTTTGTGTCATCCCCACAAGGAAAACACAAACCAAAAGCAAAAAAGACAATGTATGATATATTTAAGAAGATAGATACCAATAGAAGAAGTGGACAAAGAGAGAGAAAACATCAAACACACAATACAGGGGAACATGATACATACATGAAAAGGAAAATAAGAAGAGAAAAGAAAAAAGGCTAGTTAGGTGAATACAAGTCAACCATCCAACAAGTCATCCGCCTCCCAATTATGTTTAGTGTAATGTGAGGATGGTTGACTATCCAAGAGAACAATTGCAAGTGACGAACCAGGAGTCATACTAGGTTCATATCTTGGTGGAGAGGTTGTATCTTGTAAGCTCATTGTAGATGCAAATAAAGAGTTTAAGTCGTTATGCACTTCTTCATCTATTTTTTCTATCATCGCATCATCATCATCATCATCAAGATTAATGACTACGAGAAGAAAAAGGGTGATTTCTAAGGATGGGTGTGTCAAAAGCTAAGGTTGTTGGATTGGTTCATTTTGTAGAGAAGGTTACATTGGACTGTCATGTGGTAGGTTAGGAGAAGGAGGGTGGTCATTTATTACTTCGGTCAAAGGTAAAGGTTGATTTTATTTATCTTCTTCTATGTGAGATGGATGAGCAAGGAGACGATGGTGACACCTTCATTCCCTAGCACCATGGTTCCATTTAATTTAGTTTTGGAGTTGTTGAGGTGTAAGAGTGGATTGAGTCATCATAGGTTCTTTTGCTTCTGAAGAGAGGTGCGGAAGTGGATGGGGAGGTGTTCTAAAGAGACAATTTGATGATCTTTTTAACTTTAAATTTTTTATAAGTTATGAAAAAGAAGTCCTTTCGAGGTGTGATGGGTTCCATAGGTGTAGGCCAAAAGGCTTCTAATGAAAAATTACTTTTGGAAGATAAAATATTAAAGCCACTATGGTGTATGCTGACTATCTCATTGTCATGTGGAAACTTCAAACACTTGTGAACAACTGATAAGATTGATTTCATTGAGCGAAGCCAAGGGTGGCCTAGCCAAACATGAAATTGGTCAAATTGTGGAATAATTGAAAATGTTACCTCCAAAGTTTTAGGTCCTATCTGTGAGGGTAGCATGATTGATCCGATCGTAGGGCATGAAAAACCAATATGTGTCTTAATCCTTGTAGTTGGTTTATTATATTCATCTTTGATAGAGCTCATGTAATACTAGAAAATCCTCTATGATCACATTCTCACCACAAGGGGGGTCTATTAATATCCCATTAGTGGGCTTATCATAGATTCTTCCAATTGTGTAGAGAGGACCATTAGGAAACTTTTGTAGTATGTCTTTAATAGAAAAAGTGATATCAAGAGATTTAGTGGTTTGGCCCTTATGGGGGATAACATCTATCATAGCTACTAGATCATCCATAGGACTTTCTATAGTAATAGTGGGAGGTATATCATGTTGTTCATTGTTTGTATCAATAGTCATTACATCAATGGTCAAAGGTTCACTAGCCTTGACAAATGAGGTAGTATGTTTAGGAATGGGATTAGTGAAAATTTGAAATTGTTGGTTAGGGGGTGCAATAGACTTATTGCCTTGATCATTAACACCCATACTTGATAGATGTCCTGAATCAATGAGGTCTTTAACTAAATGTTTTAGATGCTTGCAATGTTCAGTGTCATCTCCATTTTGGAGATGCAAATGACAATAAGCGTTAGGTTTGAAGGTGGGTGGTAAATGTTGGTTTGGATCAAGTGGTCTAATGGGTGGAAAAGTGAGCATGTGTTGTTGAATTAATTGGTTCATCATATTATGAAGGGTACCAGGTAGGGGAGTAAGTTGTCTCTTTGGGTCCCCATAGGTATAAGGCATTGTTGCTTTAACAACTGCCACTTGATTTGGAACAGGTTGGGTGGGTTGTGGTTGAAGTTGAGGAGGCATATTAAAGTGTAAAAAGCCTCTATTTGGTATGTGGAAGTTTTGTGTGTTATTTTGGTTCTTATTGTTGTGTTTAGGTTTGTCAACTTGGTTAGAAGTGGATTTTGAATCATGACTTGAAACCAAATTATGGTATTCACACAAGGTTGTGCATAAATGCATAAATAAATGGAATTTCATCATTGTTAATTTATCCTGAAGGTGTGTGTGTAAGCTTTCGATAAACATATTTTGCAGATGTGCATCAGGAATCTTGACATCAATTTGAGCATACACAAATTGGTATCGTGAGATAAAATCTGTTAATTTTTCATCTATGTTTTGTCTACATCGCATAAGGTCAACCATTGTCTTTTTAGGTGTCATGTGAACTTGAAAGTGAATTATGAAAGCATCCACAAATTCATTGAATGAATGGATGGAATGATTAGGAAAGTTGGAAAACCATTCTAAGGTAGTTTATTTCAAGGTTCTTGGAAACAGTTTGGCTAATAGTTTATCATCAAGGATGAAGTCACTACAAAAATTTGTATAGGCATTAACATGGTTGACATAGTCTCCTTTTCCTCCATATTTCTTAAACTGAGGTATTTCTATCCATTGTGGCATTAGGGTATGTAATATTTCTAATGATAAATGGCTACTACATACATGATATGTAGGTGGATTGGATTGACCTGGACTAATGGTGGAAACTTGATGTTGCATAGATGAAATGGTGGTAAGGAGTTGTGTAAGAAGGGGATCAAGGTATGTGGGTTGAGGTGGAAGGGAAAATGGTGATGGAGTATAGGTGATATGAGGGGAAGTGAAATGAAGAATATGGGGTGTGAATGTGGCGGAAGGGACTTGTGATGCCACAAGAGAAGTAGGAATGCTAGTGGAAATAAGAAAAGAGGTAGCTGCATAATAAGTTTGATGCATAGTTGCGTGGACTTGGGGATTAGTATAAGTTGGTATGGAAGCTATGGTTGAAGGGGGAGGAACTTGAGGTCCTCCTTGTCTTACAAGAATGGTGGAAAATTGAATATTAGAAGAGGCATGTTTATTGTAAATCTCAACAATTTTCTTCATCACTTGCAAGCCATCATCACTTTCAATCAAATGATGAAGATTGTCAATTGGCAGGTATGGTAGTGGTGAAAATGTTTTCAAGTGACAAGTGTTGTTGTAAATATGCAAAATACTCATGAATATTAATGACCTTTTCATGTAGGAGGGAATTGTTCTAGTTGTCAACATTCATTGGATGGAAATTTGAAGGCATAGAAGTGGTATTGTCAAGGCCTAATGCACCATTGTCCATACTTGGAGTTGGATCTTGTGAGATCCAAAGGTCCATAACGAAAATGCTATCACAGGAGGCCATGAGTCTAGAACTTCTTCTCACTAAAGTATTATCAACGAGGCACCAAATACTCATACAAGTACAACAAAGGAGGGGTGAATTCAAATGCAAACTAGTATAAGAGTTTGAAATGCAAATAACTGAAATGCTACTAACTATAATTGAGATCTAACTATAGAAAATAGAAATGTAAACAAATGCCAGAAAAATGCTAAAAATGTTGTTTAACAACTATAGAGGGACTGATTCACCCTAGGTGGTGAATGAGTCCCAATATAATGTTTTTATGTGTTTTTCATAATTTTTAAGATGATTTTAATGTTCTACAAAATGCAATCACAAATGCGGAATGAAGATTTTTAGATTTTTCAATGAGATGCAATGAAAAAATGAAATCTAAATGAAGGTTTCACTAATGCAAGAGAAAATGTCCTAAAATGAAAAAACAAAAAATGTAGTAATTGAATGTTAATGCAAATACAAAATAGGATGCAATGAAATCAGAAATGCAAAGTGCTCAAAAGTCGGGTTCACCAAAATGAACAATTGATTTTTGGCTCCTATGGACAACTCTTGCTCTTCTAGGGTTTTTCACCGAAAAGGAGAAAGATAGGAGAAAAAATGCTAATGGTTCATTCAAATTGTGCAATGTATGATGTTGTATAACCTAAATGTAGTTAAATAAATGCAGTTGACTCATCTAAATGAATGAAAATGAATGAAAAAGTGAAATTAAAGCTATGTTTGAAAACATATTGTGTTATGCAATAATGAACTAAATGAAGAAAATATACAGAACAAAAAGGAAAGGGATAAATCTGAGTGCACCTAGATGAACTATGATGAATCTAGAATTTTGTGGATGTTGGTTGAAATCACTAATTTTTCACAATGGGACTCATTCACCCAAGGTGGCAAATCAATCCTCCTCCTGGTGAAAAATTGTCGGAAGCAAGTTTCTGTCTGTCGAGATCTAGAATCTGAAAAAATTCAGAGTTTCAGTCCTAAAGTAGGACTGATTTTCCAAAGGTGGCGAATCATTCCTCTCCCAAATTTCTAAAAAATCAGGAGAGAACTCTACAACACCAAATCTAAAAATCACTACTTGTCAGGTTTCTGAAGTCAATTCTATAGTAAACAGACAAAAAACCTTCTCCAATCTTGAAATAGAATTGAGCTAACTTGAAGCACCTAGTTGACTTATAAACAAATCTTCAACACCAAAAATATTTCCAAATATGCACACAAAAGGTTGCAAACAAACATGCAATATGGGAAAAATGGTTTAAGGTTAGTGAATAGGGGTTTTCCTTGGTCATACCCCACTTTTGGTAAACAAACTTTTAATGAAATAATGAAATGCAAAGGAATGATAAACTAACAACATGCAAATGCTATCAACTTACCAAACCCTTGATGATGCAAATATGAAGTAATCTCAATGGTTTCTTCAAAGTGCTCAAATAGTGCTTGAAAAGATGTTGTAAAATGCTTGAATGCTTGAGATAATGTGTGAATGAATACCTGAATGAATGAGATTGTAGGAGATGTAAAATGAGGTGAAAATCACTTATTTATACACAATTGTTCCTTATTGACCCATTCATACCTCATCATAGGCTGGCATCAAGTGTTTTTGAATTAAATATTGAAAGGAAATTTAAACTATTTTGAATTTGGGGCCAAAGGAGACTCATTCACCACCCATGGCGAATGGGTCCCACCTAAGACCTAAAAATTTGTGTTGGGAAATGTTTTGTATTTAATGTTGTTTGTCAAGATAATACTCAAAAATACACTTAATTAAGCATAGGAGAGCATAAAGGGGCCAAATAAAGCATGAAAAAGGGATAAATATTGAAGATGTGCCTAAAAAAGCATGAAAGCTTGTTACAAGACTTTACAACACTTCAAAATAGGACTTAATAATGAATAAAAAGGTGATTTTTAGGTGAATTGTAATTAATAGAGTCTAGAATGTAGAAATGTCTTAAAACACTTCACAACACCTTCACAAGGCATCGTTCTTTGAGTTTTAGTAGCTAAATAAGCATGTTCAAGCCATGATGCAACATAAAATCAGAGAAAAATAGTTCCAACACTATGAAACAAGACCTAAAAGGCCATGAAAATGACAAGGGGCCATTTTATATGACACACAAAGGTAAAATAAAGACATATTTCACCCTTATCAATGAATGAGTCCTTTGTAGTTTAAAAACAACAAGTTTTGACAAGGTACATAACTTTTATACTCTAAAACCTTCCCTCATAGTTTCTATTAAAGTTAGGTAGAATTTCTAATTGTTATATTCTTTTTTGCGCTCTCATAATTACATCCTTTTGTAGTGATTTTTGTGTAAAACATACAAGTTCATCACTTTGTCAACTCATTGTGGTGAGACCATTTTCACCTCATCATCTCTATATATTTATCTTACTCTCACACACAAACTCCCTATTTTCCCCTCCCTATATTTATCTCTCCCCCTTCTATCTCTATCTCCCTCTCTATCTCTATTACTTATCTCTATCACCTCTTTTATCTCTCACTCTCCCCTCCTCTATATTTATCATCCCATCCCTCCCTCTCCCTCACTCGTTATATCTAATTATCTCTATCTCTCTCACTTATTCACTCAATCTCTCCCTCCATCTCTCCTACTCTCTCAATATGCCTCTCTACCTCTCTTTATTCACTTCTTATATCTTTATTTTTCTCTCTCCATTTCTCCTTCTTTCATTGTATCTCTTTTTTTGTCTCTATCTCTCCCTATCCCTCTACATATTTATTTCTTTCTATTTGTCTTTGAATCTCTATATCTCACCCCCTCTATCTTTTCCAAGTTGTATCTATCTCTCCACCTCTCCTTTATATTCCTATCTCTCCCTCTTTCTATCTCTATCTCTCCCTCTCTTCCCTATCACTCCTTTCTATATCTTTATACTTATCCTCTCTCCTATCTCTATTTTTCTCCTTCCTCTCCATCCCTCTATATATATTTATACATAACTATCTCCCTCTCTCTCTTACACATACACACACACACTTCTTGTTTCTCCCTCCCTACCTCTACCTGTATCTCTATATATATCTCTTTACCTCTCTATCTCTATCTCTCCATATTTCTTCATTCATTAATCCCTCTCCCTCTATCTTATTATCTCTACATGCCTATCTATGCATATATCTTTCTATCTCTACCTCTTATTTATCACTCCCTATATCTGTGTCTTTCTATCTCCCATTCATTCTCTCCCTATCTCTCACTCTCTCTCCATATCTATATATTTATGTCTTCAATATCTATATATCCCTCTATCCTTTGATGAGGGAGGGAGACTCTTCCTTTCAAATATAATCACAAAACCTCACAAACACAATATGAAAAGACTACAAATACATAATAGGAATATAATTTGAAAGATAAAATATGCAACTTATATTATCTTCAAACATGCAAAAGATTACAAATATTTGAATCTCATGGGCTCCTTAGCATCCTTACATGTGACACCTACAATAAACTTGTCTTCAACAACCTCATGCCAATCCTAAAAAAATATGGGTATGCTAACCTTCCTTCTCCAATCCCCCCACTGTTCAGATCTTCTTCAATCTTCTCCCCAATTTTCTCCCTCAAACCACGCTTGTCTCCTAGGGTTTTCTTCACATACTAACTTCACGAAAAAGCTTCCTTTCCTTGAGCCACACACCACAATCCAACTACTAATTAGGATACTCAACAGGGTTTACCAGATATGCCCTCTCCTTCCCTGAGCTAATGAGCATTTAATTCATCTATTATAGAGAATTTTAGTTTATTCTCTTCCTATCAAACCCTAAGATTGGATATGCATTTAGTGCTCTCTTCTAATCCTTTGATCTGATTTTGATCTTGATTACCTCATAATCTATTCTTCTACCTTGAAGATAAAATCCTTATTTATGTTGGTCACTAATGCAGTTGGACCAATTAATTTCTTCCTCTATGTTAGTTTGCAGTCTAAAACCCTCATTCATATTGTTGTAGCCATTTCAAAAAAAATTCCTTTGAATTATGGCAATCGATCTTCTATTTTGCACCATGAACCTCAGGCTCTCCATTCATCTTAGCATCTTTAAAACACAACTATTAGATTGTCTATCCTTCAACTCAATATGGTTGATCACCTTTAGCTTAGCATCCATCATTATGTTAGAGGGACCAACAACCTTCTCCCAGTGACATCGCCCTTTCTCCCTGATGAAGATTGACATAAGCCTTTACTACCTATGGGCCCACTATTCCAACTCACTGCTTTGCAATTCACAAAAATGATGTGAATTGTATGATTCCACAAACGATAATCACCATCTGCTTTTACACATCATCATCTATCCTTGTCTACCTATCAAGTCCCACATTCAACATCACACACACCATTTCTTTGTCGCTAAGTCACCAAAAGTTGGAACCTTAGAACCTCTTGTTAGAGGTTGCAAATTTTTGAAACCCATGACACACTAACAATGAAGAGATGTCCAAGCCAAAAGGTTTTGAAACTCCAAAACCCCATGAAAAAGGTTGGGAAAACTTGAATTCTCATGACATAGGTTAGGAAAACTTGAAACCCCGTGACTTCTAACAACCTTGGCCCTTATTAAAATCAAACACACTACTATTTTTTGGTTGATGCAAGATTACTCTCAGACCTTAGATGCTCTTGCATCATCCTCTCTCTCTATTTATCTTCCTCTCCTCTCCATATCCCTTCCTCCATCTCCATCTCCATCTCCATTTCCATTTTCATTTCCATATCTATCTCTATCTCCTTACCCCTTTGTCTCTCTCTTTCTCTTCCCCCTATATCTCTCCCTCTTTACATCCCTACCTCTCCCTCCCTTTCCATCTCTTGCTATTTGAAGCATAACATGAGCCTATTGATAATGGAGATTCATTATCTTGCTGATTTAGAGGTTTTCTTTAGTTGTGTGTAGATCCTTGTAAGTGGATGCATAATTGATTTGAATTTGTCAATTTTCTATTAAAATTTGAGACCTTTATTGCACAAGCATCATTTTATAAATGGACTACCAATTGACTTCATGTATATTGCACAAATGTATGCAAAAAAATAGACCAAAATTTTCCCTAATTTACCTGCCACACATCTTCGGTGTACCCATTACACACCAAAGTGTGATTTGCTAGTTTTAAATTTATTTTAGATGTTCTTTTATTATGAAAGGCCTTATATTAGACTATATATTTAAATTTATATATTTTTTATAGTTAAATCTTCATTTATAATATTTATTTTTTTATAAAATTCAATATTAATGAATTTTCCTTTTTGAAATATTTTGTTTTTATTAAATATTGTATTTTTTTATGTTTTAAATATATTAATTTAGAAACATATTTTTATATGTAATAATAAATTTAGAATTTTATTTTTTTTATATAATTTTCAATTTTAATTATTTTAAATACATTAATTCATTTAGAATTTTTAAAATGAACAATTATTTTTCATTCCTTTATAATTTTATTTCCATTTTAATATTAAAAAAATATTTTACATTTAATCAAAGAAATTTTTAAAAAATATTTTTCAATATTTTTTTAATTTTAAGTATATCAATATTGAAACTTAGTTTTATATGTAGTAGTAAATTTAAGAATGTTATTTCATACTTAATCTTATAAATTTTAGAAACTTCTTTTTGTGTACTTTTTTTATAAATAATAATATTTTTATTAGAAAAGATTACTTAAATAAATATGAAAAGATATGTTTTTTCATGCGTAATTTTCTAAATTTTACAAATTTATTTTTATGTCAAGTAATTTAACATTTTTTTGTCTTATCTTTAAAAATAATAGTTTTTTTGTTAAAAATTATTACTTAAATAAATTCAATGAATGAGTGCATTCAATTCCAATGGATAACTTGCCATAATATAACAAATCATTCCCTTTTAAAAAATAAAACATTAAAATTCTAATATAATTACTTTGTATTCTCTTATTATTAAAATTTTATTTTCAACAAAACTCCTCTCTTTTGTTATACATGATCATTCACATTTCCTCCTAAAAATAACTTTTCTAAAACTTAAATTATCTCAATCATTTTAAAAGAGAATGTAAATGATTTCTAAAAGTAAAACCATCTTTTTTCTTTCTATATTCAATACCATTTTATTTTTTAAAACATAAATGAATTCAAATCATATGAAAAATAATCATGCCTAAGATTAACATGACTTCCCAAATAGAAAATATGTTAATGTAATAAATATTTCTTGTTATTTCACTTACTAATAGCATTCAACAGTTCTATTTCGATCATTGATTTTTCCTTTATTTAGTTCAAATATAGTTATTTTCTCTACCTCATTAAAAAACACAATAATATATTTAATAATATAATTTGATTTACTTCATTGGATTAATTTTGAAAAGTTACAATGCATTTGTAATTCTCCAATGCTCTAATTTATTTCTCTATTTTTTTGTGTGTGAATTTATTTCTCTATTTTTTTGGTACCTGCAAAGACAAAGCAGAAAACCCTTGAACTATCAACAAGAATGAGATAGTTTTTTACAAGTAGAGAAAAATGAGCTCCCCTATCGAAATGGAACACCAACATGGGAATATTCACTGTGGTGAGGCATAAAAAATCATAGAAACTATCATAGAAATCCCAACAATGCTCTTAAGGATTTTTGACCCTACTCAGAAAGCATTCTACATGCTCTCATATGTAGGTTGTGAGGTTGAAGACCAAATATTTCTATTGGTAACACCTAGTATAGGGAAATCACTACAACCATACAATATCATTGTCTATGTTCAATCTCTCTGAGCTTGATAGAGCTTGTTAGAGCTTCTAGATACACAAAAAAATAAAATAGCCACAATAAGAGCGAAAAAATAAAAGTTAGTCCAATAATCAAAGTGGACATGTGTTGGACCCTGGATGTAAGTGATGGTTTGAGCAAGAAGTAGAGGCACTGATTAAGGTGAGAAGTATATTTGAAGCTAGGTTTCACAAGGTCGAGCCTAAAGTGAAGCTTTGGGACCAAATCTCAGTTGAAACACCTAGAGCTTCTGCAGGGAAAGCACTACAACCATATGATATCATTGTCTATGTTCAATCTCTCTGAGCTTCATATAGCTTGCTAACACCTAGTGAAGCTTATTGGTAACACCTAGTGTAGGGAAATCACTACAACCATACAATATCATTGTCTATGTTCAATCTCTTTGAGCTTCATAGAGCTTGCTAGAGCTTCTAGATACACAAAAAAATCAAAAAGCCACAATAAGAGCAACATAACAAAAGTTAGTCCAATAGTCAAAGTGGACATGTGTTGGACCCTGGATGTAAGTGATGGTTTGAGTAGGAAGTAGAGGCACTGATTAAGGTGAGAAGTGGATTTGAAGCTAGGTTTCACAAGTTCGAGCCTAAAGTGAAGCTTTGGGACCAAATCTCAGTTGAAATTTCCATAATGTGATTCAATTGGAGCCCCAATAGATTCAAGATGAAGTAGGAAAATATTAACAAATATTTCAGAAAATCCAAAGACAATACTGAAGAACACCACAACAAGGTCACTACTTGTGCATATTTTCAACAATTGAATGATTTGTACAACAACACCATTCTCAATTCGGATTCTGAGAAAGTAGAGAACAATAGTTTAAAAAAATGGATTTAGTCAAACTGATTCTTATTGAAATAGGAGATAACTCAGAAAAATTCAATGACCTCAAGAAAGGCTTATTGATTTGCCTCTCCCAAATGACACACCTTTCATAATCAAACATTGTCCATGAAAATTAACTTGCATAATGGAAGTGTGAATGAGTTCTAATACTACTCAAAATGAGATGCCTCTACTCATAGAAAAATTTCCAACACTATTGAAATATAGATTACTCTGCCCTCTACTAGTCTTTTAAAGAGAATAGGTGACTCTTTGACTATCGTCAGTTACTCCTCTGCTACCATTAAGAGAAAGAAATAATCCACTTTCATGCATTCCACCATTTCACTCCCACTCATGATTTTTTGAAATGGTTTCCATGCAAAATAATTGTAATATTTCACATTACCTTCACGCCTCTTTGTCTTGTACCTCCACCTCATAACAGTCATCATTTCTAGCATTAGTTTGAGTACCGCCATCTACATGTCAAGTTTTTCATGAAGAGTTTTTCTTGAAAAATATTTTTTGTGCCACTGTAGAACACCTCTCGGTGTGACAAGTTCAATTAAATTCCTCAAAATAATAATTATTCTCTCTTTAATTTAATTTCCATCTTAGACTTAAAGAAATTATTTATTACAAATGTCTTTATTTCATTAATATTATTAGGACTAGCGCTAATGTAAATATTCTATTTTCTCATCCAACTATTATTTTTGTTTTACCAAAGACCTTTCTTCTCTCACTCAAGATATTTTCTAAAGGAAGCTTGGGGCATCCATTTGAATCTAGATCTATTCAAAGATTTTTAGATATTTGAGAATTGTAGCATAAAAAATTGTTACCCAAGTGACAATTTCATACTACATTTAGTTCCCCACTATGTGGTTACACTTAATTATGCATTTAATCACTCATTTTATAAAAATCTTTTGAATATCAAACAAAGGAAATGAAAATGAAAATTTTATATTTGTCCTAGACACTTTGGGCTCTAAAAAGGATGGGTTTAGTCTAGGGTTCCCTATGTCCTATACCACCTCTTTTTGGCTCATTTTTAGACATGTCAATGTCGTTATTTTAATATTTAGATTTTCAAAGTCATTTGTAGGCTATTGGTATTTTTTTTTCAAAAAATTAAAATAATTTCATATAAATACTAATCATTTTCACCATTTGAAAGCCTAAGAAGGGGCTAGAGAATCTATTGAGAAAATTGATCATTCTAAAATCAATCAAGAGAATTGAAGAGTAGAATTATCAACATTATTGTATCATTCACTTCAGTATAGCATCATGTCAATCATTCATCATGTATTTATGTAAGTTTGTTCATGTTTTATGATCATTTATTTTTGTGAGTACTAACACTTGTAGGAATTCAATCAAGTGATCAAATTCTCCTTGAAGGTAGTGATTGTACAAGACTTTATTCTATCAAGGAATGGAGACCTGAGTGGTGAGTTTTTTGGAACACAACAATCTACTAGGAGGGTGGATGGTGAATTAGTAGATTATTAAAACTTAGCCCTTCAACACTTTAAATTGATTAATTCCTTTTAATTCCTTTAGTGTAGGTTCAACTAAATATGTAGAGAAATAGACATGCACACATAATAACTCATAAAATAAGATATATGCACGAAAAACCTAAGACGGGAAAAGCTATGGTAACAAAATTTGGTTGAGTCTATTGCCCTAATCCAACGTCACAATAAAATATCTAACTACAAAGTTTAAGAGCACCAACCCTAAGAAGACACTGGAATCATGTGGTTTTAGGAGCACCCACTTTAAGGAATCACTAACTCCCTACACTTAGCACTTACCCAAATATTTGATGGCACCCACAAATCATATTTACAATGCAATGTAATACAATTTGCTCAATTGAACACAATTCATTGTTACAACCCTATTTACAATTGTTCAATTATTTTTTGATGTCTTTGCAACACAATTCTCTACTTTGTATCTCTCTCTATTCTATAAATCTTCACTATTATGTACTCTAAATGTTAACCCTAATAAAGATCTCTATTTTCTTTTGGGTTCTACTCATTCACTACTTATACATTCTTTGTTTTCTTCTTCTCTCACACACACATCTCTCTACACCTTTTCCCCTTTTCTATTAGTGCATTTTTTGTCTACCTCAAGAGCTCATACACTCTCTCTACTACATACATATCAACAATGTAGGAAAATTTTGAGTTCCCTCTTTTTCCATACCTTCACCAACCTACAATCATTGCATCAAGCATTGCACAATCAAATATACAAATTCTCTCCTAGGGTTTACTCATTATATCCTTCAGTAAGCCACCTATCCACATAGTCATCCACTCACACACTACTATTTAGGTTCATTGAATTTACTAGATATAGAAACCTATAAAAACCCTAAACCCTAATATGAATTTAATACATTCTCCTATTTGCTCAATTTGATTCTGATTTCAATCACCTTTGTAGTCTATGAGCTGCCATTCTACAAATAAAATATTATATTATATTGGTCATTGGAGTAGTTGGATCTATTAAATTCTTTCCCAATGTTGTCTTGTAGCTAAAACCATCATTCACATTGTCATAGCAATTGGTTAGGTTCAAATTCAAATATAAGTTGTTGATTTGTTATCTTTGCATCATGATCCACTTATATTTGTTCATCATTTTAAATTTAAAACATGACCATTAGATTAATCTCTTTTGACTAATTTCATTGATCTATACCATCACGCATCACAAATTTTTTTGAGACCTTGACATTCATATTCATGATGTGAAGAGATATGTTGATATACATCCAATCACCATGACACAATCACTACCATTGAATTCCCATCACATCCTCTTTGGATATTGCAACTTCATTTATGCTCAAAAAGAGTTAATCATGATGCAAAGGATAATTGTGATGCAATTAAATTTTTCCATCTATCATGTTGGGCATGTGTCCTCTTATCACTCCATCACATTTTTGAAGAGTGAACTCAACTGTATATCCATCATGACCCTTTAGTGTATCGAGGAAATCCTCATGTCTTGAAGAAGTATAAACATGATATGAACAATCCTTGCAAGGAAATATTATCTTTCCATTTGTTCCTACTTTCAGCACACACTACTAACTCTTTAGCCATTGTGTATCATGCAAATCTTTCCTTCCTATTTCTTCACAATAGTGATGTGAAGCACTGAAATGATGACTATTATATTTTCTTCACTTCATCTTAACCATCAATTAGTATACATCACACATCGCATGAACCACATGTTGAGGTAAACTTAAAAATGTGATGAAAATGATATTAGCGATATCCAACCGATCTTTATGCTTCAATCTACACTGTTGAACTCCATCATGCATCACACAAATACTAGGTCATGGTAATAAGAAAATGTGATGTGAAGGATTGATGTGATGCACACAAACTGATAATCAATAGCGCTAGGTAAAAAGGGCTTTATTATCTTGACAACATCAAATGGATTAAATGATGACTTAAACAACCTATTATCATCAATATCTATTCAACTTCAAATCATAAACTCTAATCATTCACCATGATTGTAGCACTTAGGGTTCAACTAGAAAACCCTAGCTTTATCTGAAAGAAAACTTAAATTATTTTTTATCACACCATAGATCCTCTGGATTAGAAAATCACATCTCTAAGAAGTTCCCAAAAAATCCATATCAAATCTAGACATACTTTTCTCCTCAGACATCTAGAAGTAACATCTACATTTTCATGACAACTTTGCATCTTTTTTATCAACACTGTATTTTTTACAAAACATGTTCTTCTCTTAACCATTTTGCACCAATTCTTCCATAACCTTATCCACTAGATACAATGACATCCAAGCATCCATAGGTTTTCCCTTTGACATAAAGGAAACCTTTTGATATCAATGGAAACATTATGCTAACAATTTCCCCCTTTATCATTGATGGAAAAACCAAATGCTCAACAATGTTCTATACCAATCTCCCATTTGTTAGTTCATGCTTTGTACCAAATAAAAATGATTTGACACCAATTTGAATTGCTTTGTATCAACTGAATCATTCCATTTATTTGTACCAATTAAATAAATCTCATGATGATTGCACGTAGATAGTTACTCCCTCTTAGGCATATCTCTCATCATAACATTTTCTTGACTTTCTCCCATCTAAGAATTTGTGCATCTCTCTCCCCCTTTGAAATTAGTGGAAAATAGTTTCTTCATGCATCTACTAAAACTAAGGATTTTATCCTTTCTCCCCCTTGGTGCTACAATAGATATTCTCCAGGCCTTTGAAAAATAATTAAAAGATAAAAAATAGATTGATAAATTTGAAGCCATAAAGTCATTAGAAATTTGTAAAACCAAGTTTACCTGAGTTGATCTATCTCTTCTTTTCTAGGGATGCATGTAATATCTATAATGATCCTCTTGGATCCTTTCTCTATCACTAAAATTTAGTGATATGATGTTGGAGCAATAACTTTGAATTTCTCCCTCAGATATTCAAATTGTTCCTTGGGAAGAGGCTTGGTGAATATATTTTCCACATGATCTTTAATTGCATTATGTGATACTAAACCTATTATGATGTTAAATTTTGTAAAGAATGATGTGGTTACGTAGCTAACTAGTGCTATATATGATAGAAGGGCACTAAAAACCAAACCAATCACCAATCCTATAGAGAGATATGCACCAATCATGATTGGACACAATATTTACTTTACCAATAGGGAAAACTTAGTATCTATAACAGCAATTTATGTTGCCCATGACATGGTGATAAATGTGAAATATTATGACTTGTGTGAGTTTCTCTGGAAGCAACTTTTGGAGAAATTGAATGAGATTAAAAAAAGAAGTATGCCTTTAAATTCATAAAACTGATTGTATGCTTTCTTTTCTACTTTTTGAGGGAACTACCAAGTGTGGACACCGGAAATGGATGCTTCACTCCCTTTTCCACAGAATGGATACAAGGAGAGGGATTCGATTTCACAATGCTCACATTCAAGGATACCTTATAGACCTCAACCCAATGAAGGATGTAAGAGATCTGATTATAAGGAATCCTTGGGGATGAGGGAGATAGGAAATGGGTTCACCACCAAGTGTAAACTTGGAAAATACAAAATGTTCAAAAACATAGTGTGATATGAAAACTAATACTAAATGACCTAAGAATGCAAGTAAAATGTAACACAAAGCTATGAAAATGGAAATGTGCACCAGGAAACTTTCTAGAGATGGAATGGAGCTCTAGAATCCTAAAATGCTTGTTGTTGATGTTGATTGGGACTCATATGCCATGCTAGGTGGCTTAGTCTAGTTTTGGGAAAAATGTGTTGAAATAGGTTTTAGATAAATGGGTACTCAGATTTGCAAAATTATTACCTAGGCCTGGGCAATGGGACTCATTCGCCAATAGTGGTGAATCAGTGCACCTCTAGATTTCTAGAAATTCAAAATAAGAAACTTTAGCCTCCAGTGTACTTTTTTTCTCCTGATTCAAATTGGGATCCAAAACTACAAAATTCAACCTATAGTCCTTCTCCAAGCTTCTCTAAGGACCTTGACAACTTTAAATTTCTTTGACCACTTTTCTAATCTTAACCTCTTGGTAAATTTACAACCGAGCCCTACAAATCACACATAAGAAGAGGGAAAAATGTTGTGGCATTAGTGAATAGGGGGTTTCCTTGGTCAAACCCCTTGTTGGTAATTAAACCCTTGAAATAGAATGAAATAGAATAGAGAATGATGAATGAACAAAATACAATGTTACAACTCACCCAACCATTGCAATAATATGCTACAAACATGTAAATAACGGCTCCAATGGATGTGGGTTTGATCTCTATCTTGATGTTGATATATCTTGAATTCAATGCTTGCTTGAATCACACAATCCTACATCACAAATGTCTCTAAAACTGTAACATGATGCAAACAATCTTTTTCATGATGGAAGACACTTGAAAATTCTCTTGAAATTCCTTGAATGCTCTTATGAATGTCAAATTTTCTTGTAAACTATATGCATGAATACTTGAATGCTAGGTATGAAAATCAGAGAAAGAAGCTTGTATTTATACTCAATTATGTAATAATTCCCAAAATTACAACATCATAGGCTAACCTTAGATCTTGGAGAATAAAAACCCACCATAATTTTGAATTAAATTTTGAATTTTGAGTTAAAGGGGACTCATTCACCACCCTGGGTGAATGGGTCCCACCTAAGGGGACTCATTTACCCAGAATGGTGAATGAGTCCAACCTTAGGCATTTAAGGTGGGTTTTAGGATTTTAATACTTTAAATGATATTTTTTGGGATTATTCTAAAAAATACACATAAATAAGGCCTGTAGATTGAAAATGAGGCCAATTAAAGTATAAGAAAACCCAATTATTAATGATAGGTGTAGAAAAGTGTGAAAGTGTGTTACAACACTTTACAACACTTTGAAATAAGGCTTGGTAAATGATGAAAATAGGTTGTTTTATTAAAAAGACCCTAGAAAAGTGTGAAAGTATGTTACAAAACTTAACAACACTTAAGTAAGGTACCATTTGAATCCTTTAAGTTCACAAGAGACTAAGACCTAATGTGAATGTGTTATCCACATTACAACATTAAATCAAGGAAAAATTAAGCCAAAATCACAAGGAGGGCCCAAACGAGATGGAAAAAGTAGAAGGGTTACTTTTTCAATGTCCACACCAAGAAGAAAAGATATTATGTGGCATAGAAACAGATCGGTAGCACACCAAATATTGAATTATTTTTGCAACATTGGAGATTATAATACCCAGGATAATGCATTGATTATATTTTTAATAGTATTTCAAAGGAACATTTATGAAAGAGAAATAATTCCTAAAATTTTAGTGGAGAAATATACAAATTTCATAACCTTTCTTATATCAAATGATGAATGCATAATAGAGGTAGTTGAACCCAAGACTAGATATGGATTGAGTCTCTAGGATATGAGATTTTTTAAGATGAGGCTGAGAGATATATTGATATATTGTTAAAAAGTTCCCAAGACTCCTCTCTACCTAGAGATGACACATATGAGGAGAAATCAACTAAAGTATACTTTGAGACTTTAGCATTTGCTAGAACTAAGAGGTTAAAGAAACAAGTTGAAAAAATCTTTGGAATGCATGGCCTTTCTAAAGAAGAAGTTGATATATTACGGGGAGTTGTAGTAGAGAAGAAATACAAAGTAGTCAGTGAGTCCTCTAAACCATGTAGATCTAGAAGATCAACTTCCACCCCTATGTATGCATTACCAAAACCTACTTCCATTGTTACCATTAAAGAGAAGAAGGTTCACCCAAGTGCTCCGACAAAATTTGATGTATCTACACCCTCTGGACCTAGCACTCAAACCAAAATGAGGAAAATTTTACCTTTGGCAGCACCTCCTTCTACCTCCAAAAGGAGAAAGAAACAAAAGACATGTATAGGTAAAAACTTAAGTGATTTTTTGGAAGAGGAGATTGAAATTGGCTTAGAAGAAGAAGAACCATTTAAAATAAAGAGAAGAAGTCATGTTTCCATCGGTAGTGAAGGTGCCTCACAAGAGGCTAGTACTGAATTCAAGAAGGATAAGGTCAATATTATGGATTCCTCTGAAGAAGAGAAGATAGAAAAGGAGAAAGAAGATTTTATAATCCATGTGAACAAGAATCCTAACATGAAAGAGGAGAAGAAAATAGATGAAGGCACATCAAAGCTTCAGAAGAAGAAGTCCAAGAATCTTATGATAAGATCCCATTCACCTATAAAGTTGGAATCTTTGGTTAATAATATGTTGGTGCATGATGGTTTACTAAAACCCACCACCAAATTATATGATGAAGCTGATCAAGAAGATAAGAAAATAATTATAGATGCTATCATTCAATATATGATCATTTTAGATGAAAACATGGATAACATGAAGAAAAGGGTAACTAATTTTGTATGGAAAGCCCTAGTAAAAATAAGGCATGAAGCTATCAAAGATGAAAACAAGATAAAAATTGTTGCTTTGAATGAGATTGAATCCTCTTTATATGAGGATGATAAGGCTACTTTACTAGAAGTATACACAAAGTAGTTTAGGGTAAAGAAAAGAGTTACCATTCTTATGGCGAGAGAAAAGAAAACTGTACAAAAGTTGAAACAAGAAACTTTTGATATAGTGAGATATATGGCACAAAAATTCAGAATGAGTGTTTGTTTGTCATCTGATATAGCTCAAGTAAAGGAGACTGATGAAGATAAAGTTGCTAGTATAGAGCAAAATATTCCTCCTATAACTAATTTACCTATTTTTAAAGAAGTAGTAGAAGTTAATGATTATTCTATAGAAGAGAATCCACATTTAGATGTTTTAGGGAATATGCTTGATGATACACATGTTCCTCCATAGATATCTACTCCTCTGAAAGACACTAAAAATACAACCAATGAAAATAATGCAGATTGAAATAAGAATGATTTCAATGAAAATTTTGAAGATTGCAATGATAAGAAAAATGAGGATATCAGAAATGAAGGTGAAGAAAATAAAAATAGAGAAGAAGAAGAAGATAGAGATGAAAAGAACAATAATAAGAAAGATGATGAGGAAAAAAAGGAGAATGAAAACAAAGATGGTCAAAATGAAAACACCTCCAAAATGGAGGAAGAAGAAGAGAAAGAAGAGAACCAAGAAGAATCTAAGGTTGAAATAAGTGAAGAAGAACCCTAAAAGGATAATAGAGCCATCAAAGTCATCTGAAGAATACTCTAGTAAAACACTCAAGGTTCTTTTGACAAGGAAAACAAGGATTCAATCATTCATTCCTCCCCAATTGGTTTGTCTCCTATTGCAACAAGGCTATGTAGATATTAATAAAATCTCTCCTATTCAGAGGATGGAGCTTGATGATACCTTTATTGCCTCCACAAGAAAGGAAATTATAGAAAAACATAAAAGGGTATTGAGCTGACTAATGATGCCATCAAGACACTATAGGATGCTACCCCAACACCACTATTTATGATTCTCTAACACTTATTGACAATTTTATGCTTCTAGTTGATTTGGTGGAAAATACAATCCACCCAAATGTATGTGAAAATGTGATGGATAACTTATTTTCCAAGGTCCTAAATAACTTAAATTATTCAAAATAAGAGGCTAATAACAATTAGAAATGAAACCTAATTGTTATAGCAACTATGGGGGAAGTTTTTAGAGCATAAAAAGTTGTGTACTTGGCCAGAAAGTTGTTATTTTTGAGCTATGGAGGACTCATTCTCCTTTAGTGGTGAATGGGTCCTTTTAGGGTTTGGAAAAATTATTTAAGGATCATATTCCTTTATTTTTTCACTCTTAAAATCCCTATTATCAAGTTCTACAAGCTTGTAGTTAATTTTATAGAGCTCTTTCTATAATCATGCACTTTGAATGACAACTTTTTGAACTTTTTCAACTTTGACAACCTTTTTCCAAATCTTGCTCAAGTTGATCTTCAACATGTAAATCTATAATCACACACTCAAGGGAAAAAAAACTTGTTGATTTTTTAGTGAATGGGGTTTTCCTTAGTCAAACCCCTTGTAGGTAATTAAACCAAATGATGAAATGAAGCATGACACATGAAATATGCAAATTATATCACCTTGGATGATGTCTTGTGAAGAAAATCTACATACTAGCATGGAGTGGCCATGAAAAATGTAGATCTTGGATGTAAAATGATGCTTGTAAATGTATCCTTAATGCAACATTAACTTCTTAGCTCAACACACATGAATGAATGCATTAAACTATTGACATAGTGATATGACTTTGAATTGCTGCAATAAAATCTTGAAATCTACATTGAAATGCCTTATGAATACTCTTGAAATTATCTATAATGCTATTGTGAAGTATTAGGATGCCCTCTTGAAAATCTTAGGTGAAACAATGTGAATTAACCCCTTATTTATACTAAATTAGATCAACCCTAAAATTCAAAGAACTAAGGCCAACACCAGATCTAGAAAGAAATGGAACCATATATTTTTGGCACAAATGCACTTCTCTAGCTCTTCTAGAGTTTTTCACCAAAAAGGAGGTAGGGCCAAAAATGCTAGGGGGTTAACTCAAATTATGTTATGTATGATGTTATCTAAGCTAAATGAAGTGAGCTAAATGTAATTAATTGATTTAAAAGATTGAATATGAATGCAAAACTAAGATTTAAGTTATGCTAGAAAACATAATGTGATATGAAAACAATCAACTAAGAATAAATAAAATCCAAAACAGAAAGAGAAAGGCTGAATCAGAGTGCACCTGGGAAATATTTGAGGAATATGGAATCTATGGAATGTTGTCTGAGATTACTAAAAATAAACAGTGGGACTCATTTTCTGAGGGTGGAGAATTAGTCTTGCTACTAGTGGAAAACTATCGAAATCAAGTTTCTGACTGTTGGGATCCAGAATCTAAAAAAATCTAGATTTTCAGTCCTAAGGTGGGACTCATTCACTATTGGTGGTGAATCCATCCTCTCCCAAAATTTTGAGATATCAGGAGACAACTCTGCAACACCAGATCTGGAAATGTCTACTTGTTGGGTTGCCGAAGTCAATTCTGTAGGAAACAGATAGAAAACCTTCTCCAAGCTTGAAATAGAGTTGATTTGACTTGAAGCACCAAGTTGACTTGTATACCAATCTTCAATCACATAAATGCTTGTTAAATCTACACATAAAAGTCTTCAAACACACATGCAAGAGGGGAAAAATGGTTGAGGGTTAGCAAATAGGGGTTTACCTTGGTCAAACCCCACTTTGGTAATCAAACCCTTAATGAAATAATGAAATGCAAGAGAATGATAAACTAACAACATGCAAATTATATCAACTAACCAAACTCTTGTTGATGTAAATCTAAAGTGTTGTCAATGGATGCTCCAAAATACTTGAATAGTGCTTGATTTGATGTTGTACTTGATGCTTGAAATCTTGAATGAATTGATGAATGAGTGAATTTGATGAATGGGTCCTAGAATGGATGTAAAAACACTTATTTATACAATATTGTGCCTTAGTAACCCATTAATACCTCATCACAGGCAAACATCAAGTGTTTTCGAATAAAAACCCGAAAGGAAATTTAAAAATAATAATAATTTGGAGCCAAGGGGGACTCGTTCGCCACCCATGGCAAATGGGTCCCACCTAGGACCTAAAAATGGGTGTCAAGAATTATCTTGTATTTAATATTGTTTCTCGGGCTTACATTAAAAAATGCACTTAATTAAAGCATATAAGGAAATAAAGGGGTCAAATAAAGCATAAGAAAGGGATAAATAGTGAAGTTATTCCTAGATAAGTGTGAAATCTTGTTACAAGACTTTACAACACTTAAAAATAGGACTTGATAAGTGATGAAAAGGTGATTTTTAGGTTAATTGGAATTAATAAAGTATAGAAGAGTGTATAAATGTCTTACAACACTTCACAACACCTTCAAAAGATGTCATTATTTGAATTTTAGTACCTAAATATGCATGTTCAAGCCATGTTACAACATAAAATTAGAGAAAAATAGATCAAACATCATGAAACAAGACCTAAAGTCCCATGAAAATGACAAGGGGCCATTTTTCTACAACACATTTAGCCCCCACTTTAGTGAGAGGATGAACTTGCTTCAAACTCACACTAAAGTGCATGACTATCAAGAAGATGGTTCACATGCACTTATGTTAGCAAGATGGAATGGAAATGATCAAGAGGGATGATCAAGCCCCTAGGATGAAGATCCCATGGAAAAATAAGCATAAGAACAAAGAAACACATAAGTGAAAGAGAGAATTGGATGAAGCTACGATCATTTGTCCAACTAGTTGTGGATTAGATCTAGACTTATTGTTTGAAAAAGAATGTATACTCACTTTGGGGTGATAGACCACATGGCGGTCCACAGGGTGAGAAGGCCCAAATATACTCACTTTAGGGCCACAAAACTTTTGATTATCCATGGGGTGAGAAATCCCAAAAGGGTAGATACATACGCTAGTTGGTATGCACTCACAAACACAAAGGTGGCTATGGGGAAAATTTGTGCCGCTAGGTGGGCTTCCCGCTTAACCATATCAAATTTATACCTCCTGATAACTTTAACAAGGCACCACAAGGAAATTTTTTGGTTCATGCTTCATGAGACAAGAAAATATTTGTATGCTTAGAAATCATGAACAAAAGGAAAGGTACCACAGGCATGCAAGTTGTGTTATGTAAGGTGGAAAGAGTGCAAAATGTAAAAATTATGCAAAAATGTAGAATGTAAAAAGATGTTCAAAGGAGTCTTGTTAATTTTATGCAAGGTCAGTCACTTAGGGAACATTTTGTCTAATGTCTCCAAGAGAGGACCAATCAAAGAATAAAATATTCACAACTTAGGGGATGTATTGTGTCATATCATGCCAACAAGAGGAATGTAATATGCTAAGATAGATCACACTTATGAAGGTCATCACACCCAATGTCATCCACAAATTGAAAAATACATCATATAAACAAAAAAGCTACAATAGGAATCAAGAATGCAAATGAATTATGGTAACGTATGCCCCCCACTTTAAAGGAATCGCTACACATTGTTTTGTGAGAAATTAATTTAAAGTAGCAAAGCGAAGAAAATGCAAAAGGAAAACAAGACATGAGAGCCAACTTGGAAAGCCCTATGCCAAGTCATATGTTTCAAAATTAGGTTGCGTCATGTCAATGAAAAATGAGAAACAAAGAAAGGTAGTTTCCCCCTAGAAAAGAGAACCCCAAACACATAAGGCATCTATGGATTTGGGGTTAGTATGTTCATTGCTGCAATGTTTGTATGAAAGAGCTCAAAACTGTCATCATTCCCCAAAGCACATAGAACTAGAAGAATCAAAAAAGAGAGAAAAAGAAAAAGAAAGTTTGTTTTGGGCCAACATGGAAGATAAATTGTGGTCTCAACCCCTTGCATCATCCCCAAAAGGAAAAAATAAGGAAAAAGAAAGAAAATGAAAAAGCCGAAAGAAAATGAAAAATATTTTGGGTCAACATGAGGGAGACATTGCAGTCTCAATGCCTTTCATCATCCCCAAAATGGAAACACAAAACAAAAAGAGAAAAATAAAGGGACCTTTTGGGTCAACATGGAAGAGACATAGGGTGTCTCTAGGCTTTACATCATCCCCAAAAGGAAAACACAAAACGGAAGTGAAAAATACAATGCACGACAAATAGAAGAATAGATGCACAAATAGAAGAAGTGTACAAAGAAAGTGGGGAACATCAAATGCACATTACGAGGGAACACAATACACAATTGAAAGAAAAATAAAAATAAAAGAAACATGAAAAATGCTAGCAAGGCGAATGGAAGTCAACAATATAACAAGTCATCCACTTCCTAATCATGTTCAGCGTAATGCGAGGGTAGTTGACTATTGAAAGGAAAAATTCCAAGCGCCAAACTAGAAGTCATACCAGGTTCTTCACTTGGTTGAGAGGATGTATCTTTTAAGCTCATTGTAGATGAAAATAAAGATTTTAGATCATTGTGCACTTCATCTATTTTTTCTATCGTCGCATCATCATCATCATCAAGATTGATGACGATAGGAGGACAAAGGGTGATTTCCAAGGAAGGATGTATCAAAAGTTGTGGTTGTTGGATTCATTCATTTTGTTGTAAATGTTGCACTGGACAATCTTGTGGTAGATCAAGAGAAGGAGAGTGGTCATCTATTACTTATGTCAAAGGTGGAGGTTGATTTTCTTTATTTTCTTCTAGGTGAGATTGACGAGCAAGGAGATGATAGCGATGCCTACGTTCGCTAGCACCTCAGTTTTGTTTTATTTTGTTTTGGAGTTGTTGAGGTGTAGGAGTAGATTGATTCATCATAGGTTCTTCTACTTCTGAAGAAGGAAGAACAAAAGAAACTAAAGAGGATGGATCAATCACTTTCTCTTTGGATTTATACACTTTTTTAATGCAAGGCATGACAAGATTGGTTTCATTTTCTCAAGTGTGTAAGGGGGGTTGGTCATGAGGTTGTATGGTTTTCTCAATGTCAAACTCAAGTTGAAGCATGGTTTCATCTATGATAGGAGGTGTGGAAGTGGATGGGGATGAGTTACGAAGAGACAATTCGGCTATTTTTTTGGCTTTGAACTTTTGATAGGCTATGAAAAAGAAGTCCTTTCGAGCTGTGATGGGTTCCATAGGTTCAATCCAAAAGGCTTCTAAGGAAAAATTACTTTTAGAGGATAAGGGATTAAATCCACTATGGTGTATGGTAAATATTTCATTGTCATTTGGAAACTTCATACACTTGTGAACCACTAATGGGACCACTTTCATTGAGTGAAGCCAAGGGTGGCCTAGTCACAAAAAAAAATTGATTTGATTGTGGAATAATTGAAAATGTTACATCCAAAATTTTGGGTCCTATCTGTAATGGCAACATGATCAATCTGATCATAGGGCATGCAAAACTAGTATGTGTCTTAATCCATGCAATTGGTTTATTATATTCTTCTCGATAGAGATCATGTAATACTAAAAACTATTTTGTGATCACATTCTCACCACATGTGGGATCTATTAATATCCCATTAGTGGGTTTATCATAGATTCTACTAGCTATGTAAAGAGGAGCATCAAGAACATTTTGTAGTATATCTTTAGCAGAAAAAGTGATATCAAGAGCTTTATTGGTTTGGCCCTTACAAGGGATAATCTCTATTGTACCCACAATTTTATCCATAGGATTAACTTGGGTAACAGTTGGAATTATATCAAGTTGTTCACTATTTGTATCAACATTAATTACATTAATGTTTGAAGGTTCACTAGCCTTTGACAAATGAGATATTGTGTTTAGGAATGGGGTTGGTGAAAATTTGTAAATTCTTGTTAGGGGGTGCAACCGACTTATTACCTTGATCATTAACACCTGCAATGGATAAATGGCCTGAATCAATGAGTTCTTGAACTAAATTTTTTAGACACTTGCAGTGTTCAGTGTCATGTCCATTTTGGCAATGAAAATGACAATAATTATTAGGTTTGAAGGTAGGTGATAATGGCTAGGTGGAATCAAGTGGTTTAACGGGTGGTAAAGTGAGCATGTGTTGCTAAAGTAATTGGTTCATTGTGTTATGGAGGGTATCAAGTAAGGGATTAAATTATCTCTTCAAGTCCCCATAGGTATAAGGCGTCACTGCTTTAACAACTACCACTTGATTTGGAACTAATTGAGTTGGTTGCGGTTGTGAAGGAAGATTGAACTATAAAAAGCCTCTATTTGGTTTGTGAAAGTTTAGTGTGTTACTTTGGTTTTGTGGTTCAGATTTGTTAGCTCAGTTTGAAGTGGATTTTGAATCTTGTCAGGTTCACCAAAATGAATCATATATTTTTGGGACCAATGTGCTTCTCTAGCTCTTCTAGGGATTTTCACCTAAAATAAGAGACGTAGGGCCAAAAATGGTAAGGGGTTCATTCAAATTATGTAATGTATGATGTTATCTAAGCTAAATGAAGTGAGATAGATTCAATTAGGTGAATTAAAAGATTGATTATGAATGCAAAACTAAGATTTAAACTATGCTGGAAATCACAATGTGATATGCAAACAATGAACTAAGAACGAATAAAATGCATAACAAAAAGAGAAAGGTTGAATCAAAGTGCACTTGGGAAAGATTTAAGGAATCTAGAATCTGTGGAATGTTTTCTGAGATTACTAAAAATCAATAGTGGGACTCATTCGCCTAGGGTGGCGAATTAGTCCTCCTGCTAGTGAAAAATTATCGAAAACAAGTTTCTGATTGTTGAGATCAAGAATATGACAAAATCTTAATTTTTTGTCCAAAGGTGGGACTCATTCACCACTGGTGGTGAATCATTACTCTCCCAAAATTTTGAGAAATCAAGAGAAAACTCTGCAACACCAAATCTGGAAAGGTCTACTTCTCGGGTTGCCAAAGTCAATTATGTAGGAAACAAATAGAAAACCTTCTCCAAGCTTGAAATAGAGTTGAATTGACTTGAAGCACCAAGTTGAATTGTATACCAATCTTCAATCACCTAAATGCTTGTTAAATCTACACACAAAATCCTACAAAGATAGATGCAAGAGGGGAAAACTGGTTGAGGGTTAGAAAATAGGGGTTTTCCTTGGTCAAACCCCACTTTAGTAATCAAACCCTTAATGAAATAATGAAATGAAAGAGAATGATAAAATAACAACATGAAAATGATATCAACTTACCAAGCCCTTCTTGATGCAAATCTGAAGTAGTGTCAGTGGATGCTCCAAAATGCTTGAATGCTTGAATGAATTGATGAATGAGTGAACTTGATGAATGGGTCCTAGAATGGATGTAAAAACACTTATTTATACAATATTCTACTTTAGTAACTTGTTAATACCTCATCAAAGTCCAATATCAAGTGTTTTTTGAATAAAAACCTGAAAGGAAATTTAAAAAAAAATAAATTTGGAGCCAAAGGGGACTCATTCGCCACCCATGGTGAATGGGTTCCACCTAGGACCTAAAAATGGGTGTCGAGAATTATCTTGTATTTAATATTTTTTTTAGGCTTACATTTAAAAATGCACTTAATTAAAGCATATACAGGCATAAAGGGATCAAATAAAGCATAAGAAAGGGATAAATAGTGAAGTTATGCCTTGAAAAGGGTGAAATCTTGTAACAAGACTTTACAACACTTCAAAATAGGACTTGATAAGTGATGAAAAGGTGATTTTTAGGTGAATTGTAATGAATAGAGTTTAGAAGAGTGCATAAATTTATTACAACACTTCACCAAACCTTCACAATACATCATTATTTGAATTTTACTACCTAAATTGAATGTTCAATCCATGTTAAAACATTAAATTAGATAAAAATAGATCAAATATCATGAAAGAAGACCTAAAAGGCCATGAAAATGACAAGGGGCCATTTTTCTACGGCACAAAAATATAATTAAATTCTTGCTAGAATGAAATTCTAAAATAAGGTTCTCATTAAGTGATCCAGGTGGATCCAAAAGACCTCAAAATTTCATAGTCTCAAAATCAGCCAAAAACAGTCTCAGATCGAAGAGCTCACTGACATGATCCTGACGCAACTTGAATTGTGTCAAAAGGAGGTCGTACGTGAAAGTTACACTCAGTCAAAAGTCTGGTCAAATAGGGTACTAGGGGCTGACAAGAAGTAGAAAAATAGACCATCTTGAAATTCATCGAAATCAGTGTCAAATCAAAGTGCTCGTCGAGACGATTCTGACAGCGTTCGTTTTGTGGAAAATGGAGCTCATATGCACAAGATTTGGCAGGTCAAAGTTTCAGGTTGAGTTGGTGGATAGAGGGTATAGTGATGATGTCAGCATCCATACAAGATGACGTCAGCAATCTATACAAGTCTAAAGTGGACCAATTTCAGCTTGACACGTGTTCATCCGTACAAGTGATGTGGCATTCCGTACAGTGTGATGTGGCAGTCCAGTGGGCATTCAAGTCAGCAATCGTACACCCAGTCAGCGATGAGTTGGCAGCATAGTCAGCATCATCGTCAGCTTTGACAGTGAATGACACTGTGACGTGTGGCTCAGTTTTTTCCCTTCATTCCGGTCGGCGAGTTGGTTTTGTTGGTAAAAATGTTGTTGTGGGGCTCGACCCCATGAATAGATGTGAGCACGCCAGCAATTCCATCGTTACACCAAAGCCAATGGCCTTAACTATGTATGGTGAGTGGTCGCCTTTGTCGTAGCTATTTTTGGAGTTTGTTATTAAAAAAAACTACCGAGATTTGAACCCGGAACTGTCGGGGTCTTAAAATGAAATGCCACCAATACACCACCGTGTGGTGTTTAAATATATTCAGTGTTAGTTTATTTTTGTTGTAAAATGCGGCCTGAGACCTTAGTTAATGGCTTGTTTTTGTTGTAACCCTTTAACCTCTTAAACCAAAAGGGAATAGAGGACAGATCCATCATACTACGAGTTGTTAGACAGTGGTTAGGCATTTAATTATTTTGGTAAGCCTATCTTGGCTTATTATTTTGTATATAAAGGAGGGTGTAAGGGTAAGAGTATTCATACTTGTATGAAGAAAATTATGATCTTAAGATGTTGTAAGGCAGAGAGATTTTGCAAGGTGTTTCCTTATACACCAAAAATTGTGAGATTGTAATTGAGAATGAGATTGTGAGGAATCCATGCTAGATTGAAGGCTTGATATTGTAAGAATGTTTTCTGACTTGGCGATATCAATAAAGTGGTCCTACAATTGAGAAGCGGACCCAGAGACGTAGCTCATCTTGAGAAAACTCCATTATCAAAGCGTGATCTCTCTTCCTCTTTTAGTCTCATTATTCTTTCAGCATTTTGATTCCTTAAGTTCTTAGCTTATGTTTTCTTCAATCTGGATTAAAGTGAACTCTACTTGTAATAATTTCAACGTTTTAGACACAATCACGCATTACTGTTGCAATCAGGGAATAAATCTGTATTGGATTAAGTTTTCAAATAACTTTAACATCCTAGTTTATAGATCAAGATTGTATCAGAGCCCGTTTTGCAGGATAATTGCAGGTGGTGAATGTTAACCAAGTTGAAACTAAAGCAAGGTGAAGGTTCACTTACAGAGATCAACCCAGAAATTGGGAAATGAAGGACTTTTCCACAAGCAGTGATGGCAGGTGAACAAAGTTCTATAGAGCTTGATGAGAAAGCTTTCTAGAAATATTTTCTTGAAATGAAAGCTATGGTGGAAGTTCTTTTCCAGGAAAGGCAAGAGCGTAAGAGGAAAAAGGAACGCAAGAACAGAAAGGAGGAAAATGAAACTACTTCTAAAGAAAAGAAAGGTAAAGGAGTAGGAGGTGGTAGTGACCCTCTTGAACCTTCTTCTGCATCTTCTTCTTCGTCCTCTTCATCTTCTGAAAGTCCAAAACATTCTTCACAAGGAAAAGTTGCACAAAAATCAACTAATTCTCCTTTATTGAAAATAGATATCAAATTTGAGTTGCCTATGTATAATGGTGAATTGGATGCAGAGAAATTGGATAACTGGCTTAAGCAGATTGAAGTGTATTACAGGTTTCAACAGATCTTGAATGAATCTTCTAAAATCCAACTAGCCACTCTTCGAATTGGAGGCACTGCATTGGTTTGGTGGGAGAGTAAGATTCAAGATGATCTTGCTACACACGATAAAATCATTTCATCTTGGTATGAGTTTACTTCTACTTTAAAGAAACAATTTTATCCTTTGGGTCATATGCAACAAGCTGTTATGAATTGGCAAAACATAAGACAGGGTAAAGGACAAACAGTTCAAGAGTATACATAGGTGTTTAGGAAGAAACCACTTACTCTTGGTATTCCTCTTTATACGCAAGAAACTTTATTAAATTATATAGGTGGATTGCATTCGCATTTGAAACATACAATTCTTATGTTTAATCCAACTAATTTTGATTAAGTGTGTGTACAAGCAAACCATATTGAAGCAGGTGGAAGGAACATAAGTTTCAGTTCAAAAACATAATCTGTTCCTCCAATTGAAGGCAATAAAAAAGGAAGGGAGAAGAAAGTAGCCACCGCGAAGAAAGAGGAAGGTGAAAAGCCTACTTGTTTTCATTGTCAGAAGGAAGGGCACATAGATGTGAAGTGTTGGAAATTGCATCTAGAATCGAGGCCTAAGTGGTTTAAGGATCGTAAAGGTAAACAAAAGACTACAACTGTTGTTCAGGATCTTAGATTAGATTCTGATGATGAAACAAAGATTTCAATTGTAGGTTTGAAAGGTAAAGCTTTTGTTGGTAGTGATTATGCCACTAACGTTTCATGTGCTCCTACTTCTAAGAGTATAGTTCCTGAAGATAGCAAAAGAAGTGAATTGTTTCATATAAGGGTGATTTCTAAAAACACTAAGATTAATGCATTGATTGATAGTGGGTCTCAAGTTAATCTAATTTTAGAGGAAGTTGTTAAATAGTTGGGATTGGAAACCAAGCCACATAATAAACCTTATCCGTTAGGTTGGGTGTGCAATGATAACAGATTGCGAGTAACTAAGCAATGCAATTTGAAATTTGCAATAACATCTAAGTTTATAGATGAGGTTGAATTTGATGTGGTTCCACTTGATATCTGTGACATTGTGTTTGGTAGCCCATACTTATATGATAGAAAGGAAATCTTCTACAGGGAACATAATCAGTATCACTTGTTTAAGGAAGGAATTGAATACATAGTGCATTCTCATCCAATTAAGAATGATAAATCTTTTGTGACAATGGGGCAATTGAAAAGGGTAGTTAATGCAAACAGTAATTTGGCACTTAAGGTTGTACCACAAGGAGTGTCAATGCATAAAAGCATGCCTAATCCTGAGATTGTTTTAGTTATGAAAGATAAGCATGATGTTGGTACATTTTTCTTCTCGTCTGCAAGTTTGGTTTTGTTATTCAGCCTTCTACTTTTCAGTAGTGTTTGGTTGGTAGCAGCAACACTGAATGTGGATGTGTATATTGCTAATGTGCTTAACAATGTCAGTGCAGTTTTGATTGTTGTTGTGATGAGTCAGATGCACAGGTTCCAGGAAGGAAGGATAGGTGATACAGGGCAAGTGAGGCAAAGATGCCCTCACTTAAAGTGCATGTAAAAATAGACCTTTTGGAGGTCCAAAAGCTTCTCAGTGGGAAGGAATGATCCAGGTGGATCCAAAAGACCTAAAAATTTCACAGTCTCAAAATCAGCCAAAAATAGTCTCAAATCGAAGAGCTCGCTGACACAATCCTGACGCAACTTGAAATGCATCAAAAGGAGGTCGTACGTGAAAGTTACACTCAGTCAAAGGTCCAGTCAAATAGGGTACCAGGGGCCGACAAGAAGCAAAAAAATAGACCATCTCAAAATTCATCAAAATTGGCGTCAAATCAAAGTGCTCGTCGAGATGATTCCGATAGCATTCGTTTCGTGGAAAACAAAGCTCATATGTGCAAGATACGGCCGATCAAAGTTTCAGGTTGACTTGGTGGATAGAGGGTATAGTGATGACGTCAGCATCAGTACAAGATAATGTCAGCAATCCGTACAAGATGACGTCAACAATCCATACAAGTCTGAAGTGGACCAATCTCAGCTTGACATGTGTTCATCCGTACAAGTGACGTGACATTCCATACATTGTGATGTGGCAGTCCAGTGGGCATTCCAGTAAGCAATCGTAAACCCAGTCAGCGATGAGTTGGCAGCATAGTCAGCGTCAGAGTCAGCTTCGACAGTGAATGACACTGTGACATGTGGCTCAGTTTCTTCCCTTCATTCCGGTCAGCGAGTTGGTAAAGGGGATGTTGTGGGGCTCGACCCCATGACCAAATACGAGCGTACCAACAATTCCACCATTACACCAAAGCCAACGCCCTTAATTTTGTATGATGAGTGGTCGCCTTTGTCGTAGCTATTTTGGAGTTTGTTATTAAAAAAAGCTACTGAGATTTGAACCCAGAACCGTTGGGGTCTTAAAATGAAATGCCACCAATACACCACCGTGTGGTGTTTAATTACGTTCGGTGTTAGTTTATTTTTGTTGTAGAATGCGGCCCGAGACCTTAGTTAATGGCTTTTTTTTGTTGTAACCCTCTAACCTCTTAAACCAAAAGGGAATAGAGGACAGATTCATCATACTACAAGTTGTTAGATAGTGGTTAGGCATTTAATTATTTTGTTAAGCCTATCTTGGCTTATTATTTTGTATATAAAGGAGGGTGTAAGGGTAAGAGTATTCATACTTGTATGAAGAAAATTATGATCTTAAGATGTTGTAAGGTGGAGAGATTTTGCAAGGTGTTTCCTTATACACCAAAAATTGTGAGATCGTAATTGAGAATGAGATTGTGAGGAATCCATGCTGGATTGAAGGCTTGATATTGTAAGAAGGTTTTCTGACTTGGCGATATCAATAAAGTGGTCCTACAATTGAGAAGCGAACCTGGAGACATAGCTCATCCTGAGTGAACTGCATTATCAAAGTGTGATCTCTCTTCCTCTTTTAGTCTCATTATTCTTTTAGCATTTTGATTCCTTAAGTTCTTAGCTTATGTTTTCTTGAATCTAGATTAAAGTGAACTCTACTTGTAATAATTTCAACGTTTTAGACACAATCACGCATTACTGTTACGATCAGGGAATAAATCTATATTGGATTAAGTTTTCAAATAATTTCAACATCCTAGTTTACAGATCATTAAGGGAGGACCCATTTTCCACAAAAGGTGAATGGGTCCTAGGTAAGTTTCTAGGACCGAGCTTCTGCGAGCTGAGAAAATGCCAAAAACTGATTTTAGATCAACTAATAAAGGGGGGTCCCGTTAAGGGAGGACCAATTTTCCATCAAGGGAAAATGGGTCCTGGCTCAACTTACTAGGACCAAAATTTTCCCAATTAAATAATTTTTTATTTAATTTATGATTGTCAGGAAACATCTTCGAGAGATGTGAAATTTAAGGCCTAAAAGGGGGGGTTAATAACTCAAATTAGCCAAAATTAATTAAAACCACCTAGATAAGTGTGAAAGTGGTTTAAAACACCTTACAACACTTAAATAAGGTACACATTATGTATATTTTTATTGAAAAGGGGCCCATTAGGCATAATTAAGCAAATAAGTCCTAGAAAAGTGTGAAAGTGTGCTACAACACATTACAACACCACTCCAAGACACCATTAGTTTAGCTTTTAATCTCAATTATCATGCAGGGAAGGGATTTTATGTTACCACATTTTTCCCCCACTTTAGTGAGAGGATGACCCCATTTCAAACTCACACTAAAGTAGACATCCAAGACACTTAAGCATGCAACAATAACAAAGATACATGATCATACCCTATCAAAGGCCAAGAAATAAAAAATAAAAAAATGGTCAAGCACAACCAATTTAATTTGATGTGAGGAAGTGGCTATTTGTCCATAAAAAATGTTGCTCACTCTGGGGTAGTGGAACCTCAGTATGTCCACTAGGTGAGTTATCCCAATGAGGTGGTAAATGAGAGAATCATAATACCCTCTCATACCATATCAAATTTATCCTCCTAAAAACTTTGATAAGGCACTACAATGAAAGTGCTTTTGTAAATTCTTTTGAATGTCATGTAAAAATTTTGCTTAAAGGGTATTTTTCTTTGTTCATGTAATGGTCTTCCTCTTATACATCATTGTGCCTAATGTCTCCAAGAGAGGACAAGTCAAAACTGTCAAATCAACACCCATGGGATGCCTCATTCACATCATGCCATGATAGTAGATCATACACTTTTGGATGACATTAAACCCAATGAAACCACCAAGAAGAGGACACATCACAAGAAAAAAAGGGAAATCATGCCATGAAATTTTCCAAAAGATGTCATTGATGTATGCCCCCACTTTAAAGTGATTGCTACACCATCACTATGAGAAATTGCTTTAAAGTAGCCAAATTTTATTGATACTAAGACATAAGAGCTTTCCTCGAAAAACCCTATTCCAAGTCATATGTTTCTGAAAAAGATGCATCATGAAATAGGAAGGAAGGGTTTCCCCCACAAATACGTAAGGGATTTATGGATTTGGGGTCAGTATTTATGTGCTACTATTGTGTCATAGAGCATGGAATTGTCATCATTCCCTAAATACACATAGGACTAGAAGAATGACACAAAGACAAAAAAAAAAAAAAACCTTTCATTTCAACATGGAAGAAACATGAATGTATCAATGTGTTGCATCATCCCCAAAAGGAAAACACAAGGAAAAATGAAAATATAAATAAAAATATTTTGGGTCAACATGGAAGAGACATAAATGTCTTAACACCTTATGTCATCCCCAAAAGGAAAACATAATACAAATGAAAAATATAAAGAAAAAGCTTTAAGGAAAAATGGAAGAGACATAAATGTCGCAATGCCTTGTGTCATACCCAAAAGGAAAACACAATACAAATGAAAAATGATTTCTACATAGAGAAGAATGTACAAAAGAGAGAGGAACATCAAATGAAATATCACAAGGTATCACATTACACATGCAATCACATAAACAAAAGTGAAAAATAAAAAGACTAGTATGGCACAAGCGAGTCAACCTAAAGTAGGTCATCCACCTCCCAATCTTGGTCAGTATAAATGGAAGGAAAGAAACTAACCAAAGGGAAAACATCAAGTTCTGAACTAGGACATGCACCAAGTTCAACACTATTTTTAGGATATTTTTCATCTAATCTCATAGAAGAAGAAAAAAATGCATTCAAATCATCATGCACTTGTTCATCATTTTTTTTAATGTCAATGTCATTGTCTAAGTTAATCACAATAGGAGGTCAAATAACAATGTCCATGCAATGTTCTTGTTTATGTTGTGGTGATGGTTGAGATTCATCATGCATTACTTTAGGTAGGTTTGGATTTTGATTTTCTATGTTATTGTTGTTTTCTTGAGTTTACAATCTATGAGTAATAGCACAACATCTATGTCTATGATCTCTAGCACTTCGATTTATTTTCAATTTATTTTCAATTTTTTTCTGTACAAGACAATTTTTTTCAATCAAAAGTTCCTTCTCTTCCTTGGGAGGATTAGAAGAAAAAAAAAAAGGTTGTTCAACCGCTTTCCCTTTGACTTTGTAAACTTGTTTGAATCTAGGAAGACAACGTGATATTTTGTATTATCTTGTGGTCCCTTGTGGGACATTACAGGAGGTTGTTCTATGGATTTTTCTTATATGGTTGGAAGTGTTTTTGGTTCAATCATTCTCTCATCAAGGATGGTTGGTTTGGTCATAGGTTCAAGCATGTTGTGAAGGGATAGTTATGTTATTTTATTTGCCTTGAATTTTTGATATGATTTGAAAAATAAATCTTCATGAGGATTGATAGATTCCATAGGCTTGGGCCAAAAGTAATCTAGTGAAAATTTCCCTTTTTTCAAGGTGGGATGGAATCCACTATGATGCACAGTGAAGATTTCATTGCGAAATGGATACTTTAGAAATTTATACACAACTAAAGGGACATCATTCATGGAGCGAATCCATGGATAGCCTAGCTTCACATAAAATTGGTCTAATTGTGGGATGATGGAGAATGAGACTATTAATGTTTTTTGTCCCACTTTGAGAGGGAGATCTATTGATCCTATCATAGGGTAAACAATTTTTTTGTGTCTTGATCCATGCTTTCATGTTGTCATATGTATCTTGATATAGCTCATGCACATATAAGATTTTTTTTGTTATCGCATTCTCTCCACATACATGAACAATCAATATCCGATTAGTGGGCTTATTGTTGATTCAGCCAACTATGTAAAGAGGACCATTAGGTGCATGTTTAGGTATGTCATTTTGTGAGAAAGCAATGTCAAGAGGTTGTCTAGTGAAGCCTTTATGAGCTCTAGCTTCAAAAAAATCTCACATTCTTTGTGGGACGTAATTGCATATGATAACCATCCTTGTTAACATTGTTCTTTGTTTTAGGAGGAGGATTTATTGTGTCCTACATGTTGCTATTGTATTTTTGTTCAAGTACTCCTCAAGAAAGTAACTAAGGCTATAGATTATTTGTATTTTGTTTCTAGTTTTAAGCACTTTCCTTAGGTTTCGTATGATAGGAACCAAGCTAATGTCAATTCATTCACTAAGGATATTGTCTTGTAAGTTTTCTAGTTGTTCATCTAGCTTTTCAATGACATCATGCACATTGATTATAGGAGGTGAAGCCATGGGAAATGAAGTATGCAAACTATGAACCATGGAGGGTTGATTCTCAACAATATTAGAAAGAGAGTTAGAGCACCCAAGATCCATGATAAGTGAGAGATCATTGGATGACATGAGCCTCAAACTATGTCTTATAATAGTATTGTCAATGGGACACCAAGTTGTAAAGAGCATGCAAGTTTTATAAACCTAGTGTGCAAACCCTAGAATGGCAAAGGGAAAATGCAATAACCTTGAATGAAATGCAATTTTTAGAATCTAAGTAATGAAATTTACTTAGTAAACAATTCAATAAGCTAAAAATGAAATGTTTGAATGCAATTTTGAACTTTAAACAATGCACTAAGATGAAGCAATGCAAGCTAAATTCAATGAAATTGTTGAAACAACAAATCAGGAAACTAAAACAGTAGGATACCAACACCAAATAGAAGCTAAAAAATAAGATTTTAATGTCTTGAAATTGCAGATCTATAGCAAAGAAGGACTCAATCACCAGTAAAGGCCAATGGGTCATGGTTAGGTGTTTTTGGGATTTTTTTGTGGATTTCAGACTAAATTTTTATGCCTTTTCATATGCTAGAAGGTGTAGATCAGACCTGATCAGGGACTTATTCACCAATAAAGGTGAATGGGTCCTAGTTAGGTCTTTTTAAATTGTTTTTTAATGATTTGCAAGTTCTTAGATATATCTTTTAGTTCCAAGTTGTAGACAGTGAAATGTAGTTTCAAATTTTCTAGAAATACAATTAAAAAATGCAATGAAAAGATGAAATGCAAGACCTAGGTTGAAATACAATTTTTTTTTAATTTTCAAATGCAATTGAATGAGATGCAAAATGACTGATTTTTTTTTTAATTTTCAGATTTAAGAAGTGCAAAACAATGCAAGTTTAAACCCTATATGATATGCAATATTTGAATGCAAAAGAGGAAACCCTAATTCAATGCAAATCTATATGCAATGAATGCAATATTTTAACTTAAGATGCAATGAGAGACTCCAAAAATTAAAAAAATTTAATGTTGAATATGTCAGATTCACCAAAAATGATTTGGTAAAAAATAGATCCACCTAAATATATGTGAAAATGTGACAGATCACTTATTTTCCAAGGCCCTAAATCACTTAAACTATGCAAAATAAGAAGATAATAACAATTAGAAATGCAACCTAACTATTATAGCAACTACGGGGGAAGTTTTTAGAGCATAAAAAGCTATGTACCTAGCCAAAAAGTTATTTTTGAGCTATAGAGGGCTCATTCGCCTTTAGTGGTGAATGGATCCTTTTACAATTTCAAAAAATTAATTTCAGGATCCTATTCCTTGATGTATGCACTCTTGAAATCCATATTATCAAGTTCTAGAAGCTTGTAGTTAATTCTGTAGATCTCTTTCCATGATCTTGCACTTTGAGTTATAACTTTTACAACTTTTCTCTAAATCTTGCTCAACTTGATCTTCAACATGTAAATCTACAATCACACACTCAAGGGAAAGAAAACTTGTTGATTTGTTAGTGAATGGGGGTTTTCCTCAATAAAACCCCTTGTAGGAAATTAAACCAAATAATGAAATGAAGCATGAAATATGAAATATACAAATTATATCACCTTGGATGATGTCTTGTGAAGCAAATCTACATACTAACATGGAATGGCCATGAAAAATGTAGATCATGGATGTAAGATGATTCTTGTAAATGGATCCTCAATGCAACATTAACTTCTTTACTCAACACACATGAAGGAATGCATTAAACTATTGACATGATGATATGACTTTGAATTGCTTCAATAAACTCTCAAAATTTTCCATGAAATGCATTATGAATGCTCTTGAAATGATCTATAATGCTCTTGTGAAGTATTAGGATTCTCTCTTGAAAATATTAGGTGAAACAATGTGAATTAACCCCTTATTTATACTAAATTAGGAGATTAAACCCGAAATTCGAAGAGCTAAGGCAAACACTAGAGTTGGAAGAAAGATAATTAAATTCCCACTAGAATAAAATTATAAAATAAGGGTCTCATTAAGGGAGGACATATTCACCACCAAAGGAAAATGGGTCTTTGCTAAGTTTCGAGGACCAAGCTTTAGGGAGCTAAAAGAGGGCCAAAAACACATTCCAGATCAACTGAGAAATGAGGGTCCTATTAAAGGGGGACTCATTTGCCATCAAGGGTGAATGGGTCCTAGCTCAACTTACCAAGACCAAATTTTTCCCAATGAAATAATTTTCTATTTAATTTATGATTATCGGGAAAGATCTTTGGGAGGTGTGAAAATTAAGGCCTAAAAAGAGGTTAATAACTCCAATTAACCATAATTAATTTAAACCACCTAGATAAGTGTGAAAGTGGTTTAAAACAATTTACAACACTTAAACTAGGTAAACATTATGATATTTATATTAAAAAGGGTCCTATTAGGCATAATTAAGCAAATAAGTCCTAAAAAAGTGTGAAAGTGTGTTACAACACTTTACAACACCCTTGCAAAGGACCAATTAACGTTTTTTTTACTTAAATAAAGGTCCTAGAATAGTGTGAATTTTTCAACACATTACAACACCACTCCAAGACACCATTAGTTTAGCTTTTAATGTCAATTATCAAGCAAGCGAGGGAAAATGATTTTTTTTTTCATTACTCCACTATTTGATTCGTTTATAGATTATACCTCTAGCTTAAAAGAGAAAAATGCACATGAAGTTGAGTCAAGGCTTGTGGAGAAAATATTGCTTGAGATTCAAGATATATGGGCAACTTCACATAGCAAGGTGATAAAATGTTTGAAAGAGTTAAAGGAATGTGAAGATGAAGGTCAAACACTATTCTTATATTGCATGAAATCACTAGATGCCACCCAAGGCACTAACGACGTACTAGAATCAATAGAGTCACAATTATCTAATGCCTCTAGAACTTATGACCTTACAAAGGATATAAATTATACCTCTTAGAATCCCATTTGAAACTTCAAAAATAAGTTCTTCAATTTGCAAAGACAAAAATATGATGTTATAAGGAAACTTGGATGTTATAGTCAGTTCTCTTGTTGAAGCTGAAAAACATAAAAAGATAAATTCTAATCCATCTACTATGGAAGAGGGAAAGGAGAGCTTGGTAGAGTTGGAATCAATTCATAACGTGTTGGCTATAGCTAAGAAGAGTTGAGATGAAGGGAATCTACTGGGGAAGCCATTCTCAAGGAGCTTGAAGGTGATTCCTCCTTTGAGTGAACATATTTCACCCTATATATTATTACTATATTTTTAGTTGCTTTCAATTTTCCTTCCTATACATATGATTGGATGTAATTTTTTGGATAACTCCCTAAGGAGGAGACAATCATTTCATTTCAGTTGTCTTTTTGAACATGTGTCTCATTGACACACTCTTTATCCTTGATGTCAAAGGGGGAGAAGTTTTAGTGCCATAGTTATTAAGCTATTGTGTTTGGGGAAAAGTTTTGAGAAGCCAGAAAATTCTTTGGTGCTAGTGTTGTTGAAGAAGTTTTATTGGGATAAGTTCTGATGTATGTTTGAAAGCGCAAGTTCATACAATCTTGATATTAAATTTTTCAATATTATTTTTTGGCACATGTTTACATCAATGAAAAAGGGGGACATTGTAGAAATAATGAAGAAGGAACTCTTTGATGTGTTGTCATTAATTCTAACATTTTTTTTGACAATTTTGTCTAATTGGGTAAATAGTTTTGATGACACCTTGATCCGGTAATTTGGTCTCGATTTTGTCATGTAATAAGATCAACCTATGTGCTTACAATGTGTTATTTAGGAATACTAAATATATCTATAATCAATATTTCAGTGATTTTGGTATAATAGGCTAAAAGTTAATAGTACTAAAAGATCAACATATTGTTCTTTGGTTTATATAGTGTAAATGAGTATGAGTAATCTGGTCCTCATTCATTTGGTGTTTGGGTTCAAACTTAGAAGTTTCAGAAGATGGTCTATAGGTTTTGTTACTACATATATTCTAGATGGTGTGTGCTTATATGATCATATTGTTCATTAATCAGATTGGTTTATTTGGTGATTAGGTCTAATTCTTGGCTGACCTAATACTTGAATATATGCTATGAAGATTAATATGTATTGCAGATGTTAAGGGAATCTATTTTAGAATTGTGCCAACCTAAATCAATCTTTTCACATTTTTAGTTGAGTGTGAAGATTTTTTTTTTCAAGTTTGGAGCCAACAAAGCTATTTTGAGTTAAATTAGGGGTACATCTAATTAGGCTAACCTAATTGATGTCTGTAGATGTAATAGGGTATATATGTGGAACATATTATAGTTGTACAATGACATGCCATTGTAATGAGAATGTAATATGAAGTGTATGAGATCTGATATTGTGCAAAGCTACAAATTTATTTGTGTGAGATCAGTATAAGGGAAAAATTGTTATGAATGTTGAGCAACTGCAAAGAAGATAAATGTTTTGTATTCAAAGCTTCATTGGAACAAACTTCAACACAAATAAGGTTCATCTTACATCATCTCACACTTTTGCTACATAGCCACTTTTTTCTTGTATCTATTCTTGGTGGTGAGCCTTATAAGGATATTGAGTCCTAGCAGTGAGCCCTTATAATATATTATAACCATTTATAATATATTGTGAGATAATCTTCATGATGGTTTTTCCCTTTTGGGTTTTACATGTAAAAATCATAGTATTGATGTGTTATGTGGTGTTGTGATCTCTTTCATGTTTTCATTTATAACTACAGTTAGATATGTTTTTTATTATTGGTTAGATTATGACTAAATGGTTTAATAGAATACTGATTCACCTCCCCCTCTCAGTATTCTAGGTATTCAACAAATAGTCACCTACAACCATCACTATTGTGGGTGTCATCAACATGGTATTAGACCATAATTACAAGTCTAGGAATAAATTTAGTTTTTAGAGAGTGGGATTGAAAGAAGTTGTATGAGTTGAAATTGTTGGTGTGTCCCTACAACTAAGGATATTGCAACTAGGAGAGTATAATGAGAAGGAAAAGGAAAGGAAGGAGATTTGGAGGAGTAGGATGCTGCCAAGGAGAAGGATGGAAGAGGTTGCATCTATAAAAGTATTGGAATGACTAATAGAAGGTGGAATTAGAAAAGGTGGGGTACATGAAGATAATAATAGATAATATGATGAAGAAGGAGTAGATATGGCTCAACATGAAGGTGAAAATGTACATCAAGATATAGATGCGAGAAAAAGAAGGCTTATAAGAGTTATTTCTAAAATTCAAAAAGGAACAAGGGTGGAATTAACAAGCATCTTGAGAATTTTTGATACCAAATATGGGGAAATACTTTTAGCATGATGAAATCAAGGACCCTACAAGAGTGAATATTTCTCAAACAAGATTGAAAGATCATGTAGCACTCTAAAGGATAGAGGTGCAAGATGAGAAAAGAAAAAATGGTACAGATAATATTACATGATGGGATCAAATAGTAAGCAAGATGGAAAAAATATTTCTATCTAGTGATTATCAGCTTGAAATTCTCACAAAATTGTAGAGCTTAAGACAAAGAGAGTTAATTGTGAAGGAATATTAGAGGATTTTTATAAAATTTCCATCAAATTAGCCAAATGAATTAGATCATGAAAAATTAGTAAGATATGTTAATTGATTGAGGTTGAACATTAAACATAAAATTTGTGTGATAAGGCTACAAAATGTTGAAGACACATACCAGTATGCACTAAATGTTGAGGAGAAATTGGCAAGAAAGCAAGGAACAAAAAAGGTAGAGGTGGATTTAGTAAAGGCAAAGTGCGACAATAGAAAAATTACAGCCATGGTAAGGAGCCTAGCCCATCAAAACTTCAAAAGGAGAAAGATGAAAAAATATCAAGACCATACCCTATGAGAGGCAGAGGTGAATATGGAAGAGGCCGATAAAGATGCTTCAAAGGCTCATATTTTAATTATGGATAGTCATGCCATAGATTTTATGAATTCTCACATTATAGAACTACATGATCAAAGAGGATAGGGGAAGCAAGTGCACACATAGCAAACAAAGATATCGATTCTACAAGGTTTGTTAGTTAACTAGATGAAATGAGAGAGGATAATAACTTATGATGAAGAAGATGGAACTTATGAGGGTTTTTTAGTGAAACCAACTAAGAGAAGATGAACCTATCCAAAGAAAAAGTTTATTTAGAAAAATATGTAAATAAGGTGGAAAATGTTGCAAGGTTATCATAGATAGTGGTAGCACTAATAAATTTTTTTCAGTTGAAATGGTGGATAAGTTTGGGTTAAAAAGGATAGCTCACACTAGCCCTTATAAGGTGTGATGGCTACATAAAGGGAACCAAGTCTTTGTTGATCAACACTACCTAGTGAATTTTAAAATAGGAACCTATAAAGATGAGGTGTGGTATGATATCATGCTTATGGATGTATATCACTTACTCTTAGGGAGGCCATGGTAGTTTGATAGGAGGTAAATCCATAATGGAAGAGAACACACTTACACTTTGGAGAAGAATTGGAGAAAGCATATGCTTGAATCATTGGTAACAAAGGAAGAAGTGCTGGAAAGTTGTCCAAGAACATTTCTAGTGACAAGAAAGCAATTTTGAAAGGAGATTAAATGGGAAAAATATGTTTTTCCATAGTTCCCAAGGAGCTACAAGTAGATGCAACAATTGAAAATAGTGATATATCTTTAGAAGTAAAGGATTTGTTGAGGATTTGATGAACTTGTGTCCAAGGAATTACTAGAAGGAATAACACCTATGAGGAGAATTATATAACATATTTATTTAATTTTAGGGGAAATTTTACCCAACAAGGTTGCCTATAGGTTGATAGTTGCAGAGAATGAAGAGGTGAACAAGAAAATGCAACAACTATTGAAAAGTGGATTGATTAGAGAAAATTTTAGTGCATGTATGGTACCTGTTGTGTTAAAAATGAAGAAGAATGGTGAATGGAGGATGTGCATAGAATGAATATCCATCAAAATAATAATAATTTCAGGTATCATTTTCCTTTGCCAATAATAGATGATCTCATGGACTATTTGGAAAAGACTGGGTATTTTACAAAATCTAATTTAAAGAGTGAATGCCACCAAATTAGGATAAGAGAGGGTGAACAATAGAATAATGTGTTTAATACCAAAGAGGGGTTGTATGAGTGGTTTTTAACACCCTTCAGGATAACAAATGCGCCCAACACATTTATGAGGTTAGTGAATGAAGTGTTGCAATCATTTTTGGGAAAGTTTGTGATTATTTATCTCGATGATATTCTAATTTTTAGCAAAAGCAAAGAGGAAAATTTGTTATATATTTTACAAGTCTTACAAAGGCTCAAAAAAGAAAGGTTATTGGTGAATTTGAAAAAGTATAGTTTTATGAAGGAGAAATTTTTTTCTTTGGGATATGTCATATCACCACAAGGGCTACAAATGGATCTAAAAAGGTATGTGTTATGATTGAATGAACAACACCTAGGAGTTTACATGAGGTCTAAAGTTTCCATTGTTTAGATAGTTTCTATCATAGACTTCTTTAAAAATTTAGTGGGATGTGCGTACCCATAATGGAAACTATAAATGGAGAAAAGAAAGAATATAACTGGAAAAAAAAATCAAATATAATTTTTAATATTTTGAAGAAGAAGATCACCAAGGAATTAGTGTTAGCACTGCTTGATTTTAAAAAGGTGTTCCAAGTGGATTGTGATGCAATTGGGGAGACCATATAATCAATTATTAATTAAGAGGGTAAACCTATTGAATATTTTAGTGACAAGATTAATGATGCCAAGAAGAGTTATTCCATTTATGATCAAGAATTATGTTATTGTGCAAGCTTTAAAAAAGTTACATCATTATTTTCTTTCAAAGGAGAGTTTATTCTCTACACAAATTACCATGCTTTATAGTTTATTAGTTTTCAAACCAAGCTTAACTAATGATACATGAGGTGGATTTAATTTCTACAAGGATATACTTTTTTTCTCAAGCATAAAAGTGGGAGTTCAAACAAGGTAGTGGATGCATTGATTAGAAGAGCAATACTAGTGATTGAAATGAGAACAAAAGTAGTTGTATTTGATGCTATGAAAGAGTTTTATAAGGATGATTTGGATTTTAAGGATACATAGACAACATGTATGGAATCTACTAGAGTGGATAGGATAGCATGGATGGATTATTTTATATAATATGGACTATTATTAAAAGGACAACCTTTCATACATCAAGGATTAATGAGGAAAAAATAAATAAGAGAAAAACATTATGGTAGATTAGCTAGAGATTTGGGATCTGATTTTAAACAATTACACAACTTAGTAAATGATATTTTTAGCCAAGGATGAAGGATGAAATCAAAATATTTGTGGAATGATATCAATTTTGTCAATATACCAAAGCAGAGATTCAAAATAAAAGGTCTATATCAATGATTACCCATACTCGAGAGACCATGGGAATATGTAAGCATGGATTTTATGCTTGGACTACCAAGAACACAATGAGCCAAGGATTCTATTTTCGTAGTTATTGATGGATTTTCCAAAATATCTCACTTTATAGCATTCAAAAGGATATATGATGCAACACATTTAGAAAATTTATTCTTTATTGAGGTTGTCAGTGAAAAAATGGAAAATGGGGTAGGATGCTTTTGTATGGTTTAGGACATAGAGCACACCCACTTTCCAGTTCTTTCATTCAAGGATTAAAATAGAGATCTTACAATAGAGCTATCCTAGGGGATGATTGTAAACTACTGAGGGGTTCACCACCAAGCTAGGTCTTGGAAAGACAAATGTAATGCAAGATGTAATACTTAACCCTAATATGTGCAATCTTTCAATAAATGACCTAGAAAAGTGTGTGAAACAAAAAAAAAAGTTGCAAGATGAAATGTGTGCACCTGAAAACTTGAAGGAGACTAGATGGAGCTATGAAATGATGAAAATAGTGAATTTAATGTTGACTAGGACTCATACACCAGACTAAGCAAATCAGTCCCGAATTTGGGTTTCTATGCAGAAATAGGAATATGGAAAATGGGTATTCAAACTTGTAAAAAGTTGAATTTTGACCTAAACTGGGACTCATATCAATCAATTTAAGGTTTTCTAAAAATTCAAATTTTGAATATGGTCTTCAAGATTTGTTATGTGCTTCCCAATTGATTTTCGGATCTGAAATCCTAATTTGTAGCATGTAGAAGTTCTCTAAGTATCTCCAATGCAAGTTGACCACTTGGACAACTTTGAACAATTTGAATTTTTTCTTTAAAATTTATCTTGAATGTATCTTCAATGAAAACCTATAAATCACACACTAAAAAGGGGGAAAAATGTTGTTTTGTTAGTGGAAAGGGGTTTTCCTTGGTCAAACCCTATTGCGGTAATCAAACCTTGAAATGGAATAAAATAAGAATGGAGAATGATGAATGAAAAAAATATGATGTTGCAAGTCACCAAACCCTTGAAATGAAATGTTGCAAACATGTATGAAATGGATTTGATGTAAGTAGGTTTTGACTCTTGCTTGAATAGGATAGATCTTGAATGGAATGCTAGCTTGAATTATGAAACCATACATCACAATTGTTAGCTCAAAAGCAAACATGATGCATGAAAACTTTGACATGATGCTTGATACTTGAATAACAGTCTAAAATTCTTGATAATCAACCCTTGAAGACTCTTTAATGCTCTTGTAAATACTTGAATTCTCTTGTGAATTTCAACTTGCTATTATGAATGCTCTCACAAAAGTATTAGGTGAAAATGAGTGAAAGAACCTTCTATTTATACTTAATTATGCCAAAATTCCTAAAATTACAACACTACAAGCCAACATCATATCTAGGAGGATAGAATCCCACCAAGAATTTTAATTAATTTTAATTTTGGTTCAGATGGGACTCATATGCCCAAGGTGGTGAATGAGTCCCATTAGGCATAATTTATGGGATTAAATTAAAAAATTCTTAGAAAGGTGTAAAACTAGGATTGGGACCCAAAAACCTAGGTGGAATCATATGTCCAAGGTGGTGTATGACTCCCAGATCACTAAATTTGGGCCATACAACCTGAAAGCACCTAAAATTTGATTGGATGTTGATTTATGTTGGGATTATCCTCAAAAAGATGCATTAAATGAGTCTTGCAGATGCAAAATAAGGCTGATTAAAGCATAAATAAGCCCAATTATTTATGAAAACCATATAAAAGTGTGAAATTTTGTTACAAAACCTTACAACACCTTAAATAAGGCATGATTAAGGCTAAAAAGAGGTATATTAGGTTTAGTTAATTCATAAAACCTTAGGAAAGTGTGAAAGTGTGTTAGAAAACTTTGCAACACTTTAGCAAGGTACCATTTAATCTCATTAGTTCACAAGGGGCCAAGACCTAATGTGAATGTTTCAAACACATTACAACAATAAATTAGGGCAACATTATGCTCAAATTAACAAGGAGGACCCAAACAAGCAAGGAAAAGTAAAAGGGATACTTTTTTTTTTGCCACATTTAGCCCTCATTTTAGTGAGAGGATGAACTTGCTTCAAACTAACACTAAAGTAGAAAAACACACACCAAGAGGGATACAAGTGTGCCAATGCCAATAATATAGGATGGCAATGATTAAGAGGGGTGATCAAGCCCCCATGATCAAGATCCTATGCAAAACCAACGTAAGCACCAAATAAAATGCATGAAAACGATGTAAAGAGAATCATAAAGGCACAAGCATACACTATTAAAGACAATAGAAAATAAGAATAAAGGAAAAATAGGGTGGATCAAGATTTGACTATTTTTCCATTGCAATGTGGATAAGATCTAGGTTGTTTGTTCAAAAAATACATGCTCACTTTGAGGCAACGAAACTCTAAGCTATATATTGGGTGAGGAATCCAAGAAGGTGAGACACATACACACATGGCCGATATGTACTCACACACACACATGAGTGGCTAAGGGAAAGTCATGCCTTTTTTCATCTTCCCATCAAACCATACCAATGCTATACCTTATAATAACTTTGATAAGGCACCACGTGAAAATAAACTTCAAGCTTCATGAGACAAGCAAAAATTTGTATGCTTGGGACTCATGAACAAATAATATAGATCGATAGGCATGCAATCTATGTTATGCAAGGTGGCCATATAACTAAAAATGAAAATTCTTAATTCATACGAGGTCTTAGCTTAGGGGACATTGTGCCTAATTTCTCTAAGGGAGGACCAATAAAAGAATAGAAGATTCACAACTTAGAGGATGTAGTGTGTCACACCAAGCCACTAAGAAGAATATAGTATGCTAAGAGAGGTCATGCTCTTGAATGACATGACACCCAACATCATCCACAAAGTGAAACACATCATATAAAGAAAGAAGACTACACCGTGAAACCTAAAATGCAAAAGAATAATGCCAATGTATTCCACCACTTTAAATAAATTTCTAAACACCATGCTATGAGTAATTAATTTAAAGTAGAAAATGATAAATACTAACAATAGTGAATACATGAGAGCTAACATTGAAATCCCTATGCTGAGTGATATGTTTCCTAATAAATCTACTTCATGGAAAAGGAAGGGGTTTCCCAAAAAATGAAAATCCAAACATATGAGGGATCCATGGATTTAGGGTTGGTATGTTCTTTCTATGATTTTTTTTAGAGAGCTCGGAACTATCATTATTCCCCAAATACTCATAGAATTGGAAGAATGATACAAAGAGAGTGAAAACAAAGGAAAATCCTTTCAGGTCAACATTGAAGAGAACTAAATGTCTCAATGCCTTGTGTCATCCCCAAAATGAAAACACAAGACAAAGGAAAGATAAAGAAATTTTTTTTGGGTCAACATTGAAGATACATGAATGTCTCGACACCTTGTATCAACCGAAAAAGGAAAACACAAGACAAAGATGAGATAAAAGGAAAATGGTAAAATATCTACAACATAGAGAAGAATGAATGTAGAAATAGAGGAATGTCACAAAAAGAGAGAGAGCATCATAGGGGGATCACAATACGCACGTGAAATCAGACAAAAGAAAAAAAAAATGCAAAGAAAGTAGTAAGGCATGTGAATGTCAACCTAAACAAGGTCATCCACATCCCAATCATGTTCATTGTATACCAAAGGAAAACAACTGGAAAAAGGGATAATGGCGAGTTCAGAACTAGGGCCATCACCAGGTTAAATGCTCTTCTTAGGATAATTGTCATTTAAGCTAATAGAAGAACAAAACAATGTATTCAATTCATTATGAACTTCCTCGTCAATTTTAGTAATCTCCTCATCATCATCTAAATTAATCACAACAGGAGGTCGAATGATAATTTCTAAAGAATGGTTCAACTCTTGTTGTGGTTGCATTATTGGATCATTTTGTTTCGAGGTGGGGATAGAGTCATCATGCATTGCTTCAATCAAGTTAGGATCTTGATTTTATTTGTTTCTTTTAGTTTGGTTTTCAAGATGCATATGTTTAGGAGCAGGTTGATCCACCATAGGTTTCTTTTCTTCCCTAAGGGAAGGAACAAAAGGAACCATGGGAAGTAGTTCAACCACTTTCTCTTTGACTTTGTAAACTTGTTTTCTTTTAGGAGGCTTGATAGGATTTTTTTTGTTATCTCTTGGTCTTTTGTATGAAGTGGGTGATTTTTTTGTTTTACATTAGTCTTGGTTATTTGGAATTTCTTTAGGTTCAATAATGGTTTCATCAATGATGGTAGGCTCATTTCTAGGTTGAGGAATGTTTTAGAGGGATAATTCTACTATTTTCTTCACCTTGAACGTTTGGTAGGATTTGAAAAAGAAGTCTTCTCATGGTTTGATAGGTTTTATAGGCTTGGTCCAAAAGAAATCTAATGAAAAGTTTCCATGGGAATACAAAGGGTTGAAGCCGCTATGATGGACGATGAAAATTTCATTGTCAAAGGGAAACTTTAAGCATTTATGCACAACCGAAGGGACTGCATTCATGAAGCAAAGCCATCAATAGCTTGGCTTCACATGAAATTGGCCAACTATGAGATGATGGAGAATGAGATTTCTAAGTTTTTAAATCCTATTTATAAAATAAGAGTGAACGATCCCATCATAGGGCAAGAAAAACCATTATGCATCTTGATTCATGCTTTTGGTTTATCATATATATATCTTGATAGAGCTCATGCATAAGTAATAATTCCTTTGTGATCACATTCTCTCCATAGACATGATCTATTAATATCCCATTAGTGGTCTTGTCATAGATTCAATCAGCTATGTCAAGAGGACCATTAGGTGCATGTTTAAGTATATCCTTAGAGTAGAAAGAAATGTCAAGAGGCTTTCTAATTTGACCCTTATGAGGAATGACATCTATCTATCCTACCATACCATCGATAGGATCATTATCTATAGGATCATGTTGAATAGTGTCATTGTTATCATCATCTATATCAATATTCATCACATCATTCTTTATAGTTTCGATAGCTTTGACAAATGAAATTGTAATGGAAAAGAAAGGTCCCCCCTAACATGGCCTTGATTTAGTGTTGTAATGTGTTTGAAGCATTCACATTAGGTCTTGGGCCATTGTGAACTAATGAACATAAATGGTACCTTGCTAAGGAGTTGTGAAGTGTTGTGACACACTTTCACACTTTCCTACAGTTTTATTAATTAGAAAGTCCTAATAAACCTCTTTTTAATCAAAATGTGCCATAATCATGCCTTATCTAAGGTGTTGTAAAGGGTTGTAACACACTCACACTTTTCTATGGTTTTATTTAATAATTAAAATTCTTTATGCTTTAATTGGCCTTATTTTACATCCGCATGCCTCATTTAATGCATCATTTTGAGGATAATCCCAACACAAATCGACATCCAATCATAATTCAGGTGTTTTCTAGGTTGTGTGGCCCATATTTAGTGATTTGGGACTCATTCGCTACCTTGGGTGAATGCGTTCCACCAAGGTTTTTGGGTTCCAAACCTAGTTTCACACCTTTCTAAGAATTTTTAAAAATAGTCCCATAAATTATGCCTAATGGGACTTGATAGAAGCCCTCAAAAAAATTTATGTTCCATCTCAAAATTCTACAAAATTTGGGTTACATCTATCTCTTTGGGCTAAGGGTTTTGTCTACCATCATTTTTTTAGGGTTTTATGTTATCTTGGACCCTTCTTAAAAATCCCTTGAGTTTATATCATTTCCAAGGTTCCATTTCTTTGTTGACTCCTTACTGTTGATTCCTTATCTTGTAAGTCACATCTTATGCCATTGGAACACATAAGATAATCAACCCTTTGGTCTATTTTTATCGATAGTCATAAAGTGGGCCATTATTTTATTTTTTTCTAAAGTTGGGCTAAATATTTCCTATTAAGATTAGTTGAGGCTTGAGTCATTAATCACATGGGGTTCTGGTCCCATCGACCTATGCGGCCCCTCATTTTAAAAACTAACGATTTTGGCATGTGTAGACATTAAAATACATGATGACTATTCGATCATCATGAGGAAATCAATGTAATTCCCCATGCACCTATTCTATTTCATTTCCTATTATTTTATTCTCATGGGCTAGTGCGTGTAAGCCACATGTCTTGTGCATTGGTGGTCCAAGTCCCTTTGTCTTTTGCAAGAAGTATTAAAAGGAAATCAACGGTGGTCATTGAATGATGTGACTACATCTTGGCTGCTCCTTGCCACCTCGTTCATTTTCCATTTCCATTAAAATAATCACATGGGTTGATGGGTGGTTGTTGTGCATCTTGTCTGATAGTGGGCCTAGTCTTTCCAAGTGGTCAACTGTTGGAATCAAGGAAAACTGAGAGGGGGGGTGAATTAGTGTTATGCGAAATTTAACAATATTAATATAATGTCTAAACCACTTACAATAATGAACCAAGGAAAGATGTAAACACATAAAGAATTCAACCAAAACACCATAACACAAGGATTTTTATGTGGAAACCCTGTTAGAGGAAAAACCATGGTGGAGGTCAATCCACAATTTTAGTACTCAAATATAAGTGTTTTACAAATGGGGAAACTACATGCATTTAGGCACATTGACTAGAGCTCACTGCTTAGATACAAAAAGAAGACTCATTGTTTTACAAAGGATTTAAATTACATCCAAAATATTTGAACTAAGAGAATAACATTTTCTAATGCTTGATTATAGTTCCAGTTAAGCTCATCAGTTGCATTCTTGACCTGCTTGTCTGATTTTTCTCTTCTTCTCTTGCTTTCATTTGCATCACAAATCCTTTTATGCACAAGTTAAGTTGTGCATAAGTGCACTAAAATCCTTATAACTTTCACAACATACATCATCACACTTTGTTCATGTCTCAAAATTATATAATCAATCGCTTATATATATCTGCAACTAAAGATTTAATCGCTACAAGTTGGCTTCAACAAAATATAAAATTTTTACAAACTGTTAGCTCAAATATCACTTAATTTTCAATGTGAATCAACCAAATTTGGCCACAACATAGTGAGGACCCAAAAATAAAATCCTCAAACCTAAAAATACATCAAACAATTTCACCTCGAACATCTGCAACATGCCACATTCACTTAGTCAACCTTCTAGCATTGTTAAATAGAAAATCAATCAACTAGATCTCCTAACTCATACACCAATTGATGCAATGACATAAAACTTGAGAATAAGATATTCCAAATACCCAACAACCTTCCCTGAGATCCACAACCCAAAATGATAAAGTATTAATGCAAATGTATTGAAAGATTCAACTTTAGTCGGATACCCTATTCTTTACTTTGTCTCCTAATATGGACAAATATTGAAGTGAAAACTAGATCAATGACTTATGTTTCCATCAATGAAAACAATAGAAGCCATATGCCAACAATATCCCCCTTTGGAATTGATGGCAACACTTGGTGAAAAATGACTAAATGTCAAAACCAACATATTGCAATCCTTCAAGACTTCAAAAAGTCATAGCTGACACAACTCCCCCTAAATTTGATAAGGCATTTTCACTACTCTCTCTCCCCCTTTGACATCAATGAAAAATATATAGTAAAATATTTTTCTATAGTATTACCTTTTGAAGTATAACAAAAAAATTACGTATTCAAAAAATGATTCAAATTTTTTGAAGAAATATAGCCACTACTTGCATTAGAAAATGATATTGTATTTTTCATTCATCTCCAAAAGAAACTTCTTCCATGCTTCTACTACAATCCCAGTGATTATGATCATGCTATTTCTTTTATATTTCTGGTTGATAATATTGATGAGGGATTCTGGAATGGTGATGGCTTCTTCTAATATCTCTCCTTTCCTCAGTATCTCAATTAATTATTCATGTCTGCAATCTGTTATGTCCTTTACTTGCCAAAAGGTGTCAAAAATCCTATTTCTGGTGTTTTGAACATTTGTATGCTTTGTCTGTAATTATTGAATCCTTTTCTTAATTGCACCATCTTGATCCTGAAACATTTTAAAATCTTGTCCAATACTGTTCAGCTCTGTTTTAGTTTGTTCCAACTTTTCTTTGTAGTTGTCGATTCCATGAGGCCATCAAAGACAGTAGTTATATATGCCATTTGTTGTGTTTATACATTTCCTTAGTTGATTCATGTTCACTTTTAGCTTGGTGAGTGATAATCTATACTGCTTCTTTAGGTGTAGAATTAATTCTTCTTCCTTATTCTGAGACTCAAAGTCCATGATTTCCTTGATGCATTCAATCATCTCTTCTGGAAATGTATTCTATAAACTGTTTAATTTAATATGGTTGTACACAAGATGAGCACTTAGTATGTTTAAAATCATGTCCTGCTCATATGAAGGTCTGATAGACCATATGTTTGCAATTTTCTGCATTCCATCTTCCTCATGAATAAGCTACAATAGCTCTTCTTTGGTTATATCACCTTGTTCTTCACTTTCTTCTGTCATTTATTTTTCTTGTTCCAATTTGGTTGTTTCCAGTTCTTTTCTTTGGGTGTCCTTAGTTTCCTTATTAGTTTCCTCATCTGGTATGTCCACAATCACCTGTTCGTTTCCTTTCCCTTCAACTCTTGGATTCTTCCATGCTGGTGGAGTACAAACAACAATTTCTTTTTCTCTTTTTTCTTTCTCTCCATCTCAACAGAGGAGGAACCAACTTCAAGTTCCCTTATTGGAATGGGAATACCAATTGATCCAAACTTTCTTAGCACAACTTTAAAGAAACTTTCATATAATTGATCACAATTTTCCAAATTGTTAGAGTGTATGTAAATTTTCTTGAAAACTGGTTCACTCTCTTCCCATATTATGTTGTTGTTCAGTGGTAAGCAATTCAAAAAATACATCACAAGAAATATAACCAAAGTACCAAACCTAAAAGCGTAATATGTCTTCTTTGTCAATTGTACATTCTCCATTAGTTGATCTTTCAATAATCCGCAAAGGTCAAAATCTTGATCTTACATTATCTTGTGTGAAATGTAAACAACACCTGCCAAAGTTTCACATTCTCTATTTTTGAATTGTAGGATATTCCATGCCCAATGTACCTTGTCACTGAATCTCTAATTGTTGAGATTATTAATGCCCTTTGATCTCTAATTACTCTAGTTAGGGTTTTGACTTCTTTATTTTGGATTGAATTCTTTCTTAGCACATCCCCAACTTTGCATAACCCAGTTATAGTTCCAATCACTTATTTTGAGGTATGGTAGGGTTTATCTAGAGTTAGATTATTGGAATTCAATTTTTCCATAATAAACTAAATGATTTTGGTGTTTTTGAAATAGGGTAATTCACTCCAAATATCCAAGCTTTTGTGTTTTCTTCTTTCATCCATTTCAATTCATTGTGCGACAACAAGTTTCTTATGGCTCTAATCTTCTCACTGCTATACTCTTCTAGGTTTAGCATTCCTTTGATTTGTTCCATTTTACCTTCTATACACATGTCTTGATTCTACCAAATAATTTCTTCAACCACACACCAAATTAAATGGAAATTTCTCAATACAACTAAAGTACCAGATGGATTAGGGTTCCATTGCTGAATTATCTTCACGCTTTCAAAATTGTGATGTAGAGTGATCTCCTTCTTTTATTTGATATAAATTGAAAAATAAGGGTTCCAACTTTCTTTCTAGAACTCGTACACCTAACCTTTTGTTTTAATAAATGATTTTTCCCTAGGTGTTCTGGATACCCTATTTTCTCAGTCAGAAAAAAAAACTTTTGCGGACCTTCAATTGCTTGAATTTCTTTATAAGTGATTTCCAATGCATTTGTAAATCATTAATATGATTGTTGACAATCTTCCACATTTTGACACCAACTACCAATAGGGGGAAAAGGATTTTCTTCAAAAACTCCCCCTAGGCCAATGGCCTGAAATCAATTCCCAGAGGAATCACCAATGATAGATTCTGGTATAGAACCATTTCCTGCATCAGAGTCACTCTTTCTTACTCATGTCTTCTTCATCTGATCTCTTATTTAATCCACAATTAATTTCCCTTTTCCTTTATCATCCTTCTACATTTTTCTACCTTTGTATGTCAGACCTCTTCTATCCATATTTTTGTTTCTGTAGAATCTTGCAATGTAACCATATTTGTTGCAATTGTAACACACAGTGTTTCCTTTTCTAAACCAGTCATTCCATTGATTTCTTCTTGATCTACACTAGTTAGCAATATGCCCAAATCTTCCACAGTTATAACATTTAACATTCCTTTTATTGACAAAGTTGTTTGACATATTTTTGCATTCAATTGACTTATAACCAAACTTATTGCAATTGAAACACTGACCGAAGAATCATGGATCACTTGATTTCATTTTACTTCTACATTGAGCATCCATATGACCAAATTTATTGCAAGAAAAACAATATCCATTAAAATTTTGAGCATTAGGTTGTCTTACTAGATTCCTTTTTGCTTTATTCATCTTATTTCCTTTCCTGAAATTCCTTTGTCTAGATCTGGAACTTTCTCCTTTCTCATATCCAAGACCTTGCTTGTCATTTCCATTCTTCTGACCTTGATTCAGCTCATCAAGCTTAAATGAGCTAATCTTGAACTTCTCCTTGTATTCATTTGTAGTAGCAAGTTCATCCCTGAGAATAACAATCTATCTTTCAAGCTCTTCTTCATTATTTCTGGATTATTGCAATTCAATATTCAACTAAATGAATCCTCCATTAATTCTTCTACATTCATTAGATTTTTCTTTTAAGGACTGAGAAAGATTCTCCTCATTCTTCTTTCTCTCTTCAATGTCCTTAGTCATAGATTCCATCTCATGCTTTAGGGTAGCATTGTCTCTGGCAAGCTTTTCACATTCTTCAGTTATTCCCTTCAAGGTTTGATTCAGATGAGCATCATCCATGCTTTTTCCCTCTTTTTGCTTAATATGGTCACATAGATCCTTTCTCTTCTCCCTATACTTAATAATCTATTCCTTCAATGTCTGAATGAATTTCTCAGCATCCTTAAGATTTTCTTTCAATTCCCAGACTTCAGCTTTAGAATGATCAAGATCATCAAGTGCCACCAAAAGCTACTACTGAAGACTACCAAAGTCCATTTCATTCCAAGATCCACCTCAAGCTATTAAAATTCTTCTGAGGAACTAGGCTTTGGTACCAATTTTTGGAATCAAGGAACATTGAGAGGGGGACCGAATCAGTGTTCTACAAAATTTAACAATATTAATCTGATCTCTTAGCCACTTACAACATTGAACCAAAAGAAATATGTAAGAACATAAAGCATTCAACCACAACACCATAACACAAATATTTTTATGTGAAAACCTTGTTAGGGTAAAAACCATGGTGGAGGTCAATCCATAATTTAAGTACTCAAATATAAGTTTTTTACAAATGGGGAATGCACATGCATTCATGAACACTTCCTAGAGCTCACTACTCAGATACGAAAAGAAGACTCACTATCTTACAAAGGATTTGAATTACATCCAAAAGATTTGAACTTAGAGAATAGAATTTTCTAATGCTTGATTACAGTTTCGGTTAAGCTCATCAGTCGTATTCTTAACCTACTTGTTTGATTTTTCTCTTCTAATCTGTTTGCTTTCATTCACATCACAAATCCTTTTATGCACAAGTGAAACTATGCATAAGTGCAATAAAATCCTTCTTACTTTCACAACATACATTAACACACTTTTTTCATGTCTCAAAATGATATAACTGATCACTTATATATATTCACAACTAAATATTTAATTGCTACAAGTCAGCTTCAACAAAATATAAAATATTTACAAACTGTTGGCTCAAATCTCATATAATTTTCAATGTGCATCAACCAAAGGGGGCCACAGCATAGTGAGGACCCAAAACAAAATCCTCAAACCCAAAAAAACTTCAAACAATTTTTCCTCGAACATCCACAACATGCCACATTCACTTAGTCAGCCTTCTAGCATTGTTAAATAGAAAATCAATCATCTGAATCTCCTAAATCATACACCAATTGATGCGACACCACAAAACATGAGAATAAGATATTATAGATACCCAATGACCTTCCCTAAGATCCATAACCCAAACTGATAAATTGGTAATGCAAATGGATTGACAGATTCAACTTCAGTCGGATACCCTATTCTTTACTCTATCTCCCAGTATGGATAGATACTAAAGTGAGGACTGGATCAATGACTTACGTTGCCATCAATGACAACACTAGAAGCCATATTCCAACATCAACAAGTGGATCTTTGAAGAGAATCAATAGTTGGTAGCATGTGACGCGTCTTCATCCTAATCGCTCTCCAACTATCTCATGCGGGTCCGACACCTGTTGCTTGGTTCTCAACGAGTAGGTGGGTGATTGCCATGTGGAATAACTTGGAGGGCATGGAAGACATTGGAATAATGGTAGATATAAAACAAATATTTTAAAACAAGGCATGGATAATAAAATGTGTACTACTAAAGGGAAAAATATAACACGTGTTTTAATAACTTCTAATATCTTTTAATCTAGCTCGTTGACTATGTTAGAAGAATAAGGCCATGGGAAATTGGTCTTAGATTAAGGTGTGAGTATATCAAAGTATTGATATTTAATCTCAGCGCTTCACCATCTCCTTGTTGATATGAAAGTTGCACATAGGTTAAGACTCATGAGGGTGAGGAGAAGAGTACATGCGAATTCTAGCTGCAGTGACAAAGAAATGGTAGAGCCCACAAATCATACACAAATGGTTCCATGTGGCTTACTATCATTTGATGAGTGTGGCAACTACATATAGTCAAAATTTTCAAATTAGTCTAACTAAATGTGGATTTTCCACTAGTTAACACACTCATACGATCAAGGGATAGAATCCAAAGTATAGTTTCAAGGAAAGTGAGTCATTCTGGTTTGTGCAAGTGAGCCTTAATAGTAGAAAGGATGTCAAGATACCAAAGCAGGAGGCTACATAGCTATTAAAACTTGGTTTTAAAAGTATAATTGAGCATTGTGAAGGATATCCTGCACATGTGGAGAGACAAATACTTGGATGAGTTGGTGGATTGATTTGAAATGGTGGGGTGATAATTTAGAAATTTTGATTTTGAAATCTACAATCATGATGAGTAACGGATAGGTGAAAATGCACTACATAGCCCGAATTTAGTATAGATTAGGCTTTATCTAAATTATAGAAAATATAGTGCATTTTCTCCAAATTGAATTAATAACAGGTCTGCAAACATGGACATATTCTTTTTCCTTTCCTTTCCATTTATTTCATGCTTTATTTCATTTTCACTTCATGTGCGTGGGCATAATTTTTGAGAAAACTATTTGAAGATTCATTTTCAAAGGTGGGACTAGATCTCCAATGATGAATGAGGATTATGTTTGCCTCATACATGTTTCCCACCACCTAGGACCACAAAGATAACTGAAAATGGAATATATGTTGTAGTGGTCCAATAAGGTACTGAAATTTGTACTTTCTAGACTGAGGCTGGTTTTGCTCCTTCATTTCTATAAGAAGGAATTCAAGGCCAAAAAATAGGGGTTCATTGTATTGCAATTAACACAGTGAATTGTAAAGGAATACTGAGAATGTTTTGTATTTTTTTTTCCTTAGGTTCTGAGTCTGTTGTTATGTGCACAATTTTGATAACAAATATAGCAAATACAATACAAAATGATGCCAATATCATATCCATTTCATTTCCTTTGTACTTGTTCTATGAGTCATGAATAATATAATCAAGGATTGTTTTGTTCATCTCTATCGAACTCTAGTAGATGTATTCTTTTTTTCTTGCTTGTTAATTCAAAGAATTAGTATAAATGCTTGAATGAAATTGTTGATTCATATGAATTAGGTGCTAGGATATCCATAAGAAGTAATGGTTTAGAGTATAATGTGGATGTGCTCTAATGTAGTATATTCCAATCCTAGGTGATGCTATATGTGAAAATGTTATTTGGTTGCAAAGGTTAAGATTGAATCCATGTTTAGGATAAGACACTAGTGTGAGTAAAGTATTCATAACATAGTTATTGGGTTAGTTCATCCACAAATCACTCTTTATTTACAAACCTTTCAAATGAGTTATGTATATTACTAAAATTTATGTTATGTTAAGTTGAGATTCATTATTCTCATGCTCGAAGTGTAGTATATTTCTAAGAGTTTCCAACCTTTTCAATACAGTATGTTGTTGAGTGCTTTTATGACTTATCTGTTTCTTATAATGAATTTAAATATTATTCACATAAATTCTTGGGTATATATTGTGGGATCATGCTCTCGGGTTTCATAGAGCCCAAAGTGTAGGAATGAAAGTTTTGTAGCTTTTACTTGTTTGTTGGCTAATCTGTTTAGATTAATAAATATTGGAAATGGAAAATTCCATAGGCAATTCTAAATATCAACGTGGTTCTTAAAAAACAACCAACAGATTGGTGACTATGTTGGGGATTTGCTAAGTCCTAAGTCTCTGGTACAGTTAGAGTTGAGTATTATATTATTCGTCACTATTGAAGAATAATTGGTTCAAAATTGTAGGAAATAAGCCACATCTAGTCTTATGCATCAAGTCCTAGTTAATTCTATCACTTTATGTCAAGTTATGTTGAAATTATTTTCTAAATTACAAGTACCAAGTTGAAGTGCAATCACTTCCTATTTCCCAACATTTTGGGCAGTGACTCTAAGGTCTCATGTACTAGTGTAAAGATAAACTCTCAAGGAGAATGTAAGAAGCATTTTGAGATATTGTTTGACACTATGTAGAAGACCAAAAGATACATGAAGAAGCATCTAGAGTAGAAGCTGGAGCCCAAACTTGCAAAAGGACAAGCAACCAATATGGGTGAAGAAAACTACTAAACCGAGTAAGTGTGTTGAATCCATTGTTGAAGCATCTCCTACTTTTACTAATGAAGTGAATAGTGTAAAAATATCAAGAGAAGCACATGAAGTTGAAGGGAATAATGCAGATCAAGGGAGTTTTCCTATTGAGGAAGTTTTTGATAACAAATTTGATGTGTCAAGAGAGGAGGATACGTGGGAGTTTTGGGATAAAAATAAGTTCTCTGAACCTTTAACCCCTGGTGTTGGATCCATATTCAATGGAAAAAATTTCAAGCCAAGAGGAGAGTCTCCTAATATAGAAGTGCACATTTCCCTTGAGGAAAACCCAATTGATCACTATACTCTTGCACCAACTGAGGCTGGAAATATCTTAGAAAATGAAGAAGACATAGACAAAGACATGCAAGCCTTAGAAGAGGAAGAACTTAGGCTTAAGGAAGAAGAAGATAATAGACAAAAGGGGCTTAAGGAGAAGGAAGATAGGATTAGAGCTAAGCAACTTGAGAGAGATGCTTAGAAAAAAAAAATAGAGAAGATGAGAGAAGATGTTGCTAGGCGGAAAGCCTTTGCTAAAAATGTCTCCAAGTTGATTGCTAAGATTACACAGAAGAATACCTTCAATACATTCAAAACCCCCACCATTAAAGCAAAAATTGATCCTACTCCATTCACTACACCCCCAAATCCCGAGATCTTGAAATTACAGTTGGAAAATAATTAATTGCAAGAAGATTTGAAGAAAGCTAAAATAGAAGCTGGTAATGGAAAAATAGATAGAAAGATTGTTGTTCTTAAAATTTCCACACCAACTCTAGAGGATTCAAGCTCTGGAAATAATGATAATGAGTCACAAAAGAAGAATTATAAAGGAAACACCACTAGTGGAGGTGGTGGTGGAGGAAATAATAGTAATTAGAACTCATCCTAAAGATGATGAGGAGGGGCGCCGGTCCCAACCCAGTTGGTTAAGGTGTTCCCTGTAGCAGGACGCCCACCATGGGTTTGACTCTTCAGCGCTCCCATGGTACCGGTTGGTGTGTCCCGCCAACACTTCCGGTCATGGAAAAAAGTTTATCGGTGGTGGGGGGTTATATGGGGGGCCGTGCTGCACCTGATTCCCCTCGTTAAAAAAAAAAAGATGATGAGGAGAAAAAGAATGGAGGTGGTGGTAATGATGGAAGTAGAAAGGGTAAAGATAGAAATCAATATGACAACCAAAAGGATGATGAGCCTAAAAATTCTCATAAGTATAGAAAAACTAGAAGACCACTGCAAGTAGAAAGGTATGAATAGTTGTGTTTCACTGGAATACTTATATATCCTAACTAATTTCCTAAAGATTTCAGGCATACTTTAGTTAGATTCTCTAGAAATAATGTCATGAGTGGTGAAGATCATCTCAAATAATTTGTTAATGTCATGGATGAATTTGAGGTAGAAGTAGAGGATGTCATGACGAAATTATTCATGCGGTCGTTGATTGAGGATAGGGAGTGGTATCGAAGTTTTCTTGTTGAAAGTATAGTCTCTTGGGAAAAATTTAAAAGATTGTTTAGAGAGAAATATGGTGATAAGATAGATTCAAGGTGCTTTTTGAATCAATTCAATAACATTTCTAAAGGTTTCAATGATGCTATCACTAACTTTAATATAGAGTTCCAAAAGGCTATGAAGAGATTGCCTCCCCATTTACAATTGAATGACAATGTGTGCTTGGTAAATTATTGCAATGCTTTTGATGTGAATATGAGCTACCACTTGCTTGATAAGAATCATCAAACATTGATGGAGGCTTACAAGGTGGTTTTTCATATTGATAACATTAGTCGAGCAACTAGTCACTCTTGAAGATAAGATTGACTTCATGAAAATTATGAATGATAGGATTGCAAGGTAAGACAAGGTTTAGTCAAATAATTATCATAAGAATGAAAGATCTCCTCAGATGCAGGATCATCCCTATAATACAAATTGGCACAATAGAAGCCTATCCCCAATAATCAGAGAAATTCTCAGAAAAATGTTCCTCCTAATCCTTTGTAGAATAATTTAAGGAATTTCACTAATGCCACTCCTTGGTGTATGGTTTTCTATATGTCTCATTCTCCTTATCAATGTACAATTGCACAGATGGTTGAAGTAGAGGAAGATGTACCTAAGAATTGTGATTAGTCAAATGAGGATGATATTGATCTAAATATGATTATGAATGATTCTAAATTTGATAATAATGAATGTTCATCTAACATCAAGTCTCATGAGATGGATGTAGATGACAAAAGGAAAATTTCCAATACATAGCACCAGCAAATTCTTTTTGATGAGGATATTGACAATGATAATGAACTATATAATTTGGAAGCAATTGAAGATGGTGTCCCTGAGAAGACCTTCAGATGAAGATATTGCAAGATATATTATGGCTCTTGCTGCCCTAGCCAAAGGTTCATATCTCCTGAGGAAGAGAACAATTAGTGGTGAACAAGGTAGTCTTGGTGGTATTTTCATCAAGGAACAAAATGCCAAAGGTAAAGAGAATAAATCTAATGGAAAAATAGAAGTAGTCAAAGCTAAGGAGAGAAAGGGAGATAAGATTTGGGCTAAGAAAATAGAGAAATGAAAGAAAGATGCAGAGCTTAGGTCCCCTACTATGAAAACAAAGGCACAAAGGTAAAAACATGAAGCTATGAGAAAAGATGTCAAACCCAAAGCTAAGGCAACCAAAAATCAACAGAAGGAAAGCAACACAGAACAAGGAATGCTCCCAATTGAATTACCTAATTACACTCCTTCTGATATGTTTCAATTATTTATCCATGTAAAATTATTTCTTCCCCTTCTTGAGATTATGAGAATAGATGAACACAAACAAAAGGCAGTATCCCTTATCAATGGTGCTACTATAGCCTGTAATGATTTAGTGGTTCACACTCCACCCAAAGTTATTGAAAAGGATAAGAAAGAAAAAAAAGTTGAGAGAGTAATCACTAAGATCCCTCATATCCTTCTAATAAGTTTAGTAGTTGCTTGTCCTATAATGATAGACCCATTCTTCCTCATGCTAATTGTTGAGGGAAATTTTATAAAAAATTCTATTATTGATTTTGGAGCATCCAACAATAGAATGCTAGCCAAGATCATGGAGGCATTGGGGCTAAAAGTAGACAAAACTCATGGAAAGTGCTATGCTATGGATTTGAGGGAATTCTTTGTTACCAGTGTGATCAATGAACTTCCTTATAGATTGGCAACATATCTAGAGAAAGAATTTAAGATGAGTGTGGTGGTATTAGATATCCCACATAATTATGGAATGTTGTTGTCTAGGAAATGGAGTGCATCCATCAGAGGTAGTATGCAGTGTGACATGTCTAATTCCACCTTCCCTATTGATGGTAAGGATGTGAAAATGGTACGAGAGTTGAAGGTGTCACATATGGTAGAACATGATCCTAAAGATGATACAATTCTCTTTATGGACATTGATATTATCAACTTCAATGTGGAAGAAGTACCAAGAGAAACTAATAGGCACCCTAAACGTATATATAATGAATTTGTAAGACTATATGAAAAGCATGGACTTTGGAAAATGTACTTTGATGGTGCAAGTTCCAAAGAAGGGTCTAGTGTAGGAATATTGCTAGTATCACCTACTAGCAATAAATACAAATTCTCTTTCACTTTGTCTTTTGTCTACACAAATAATGTGGCAAAATATGAAGCACTGTTGTTGGGATTAAGATTGGATACAAAGAATGGGATAAAAAGGTTGATGGTAATCAATGAATCTTAGCTTGTTATATCCCAAGTGAGAGCTAAATATACTTGCAAAAATAAAAGACTAAAATAGTACATAAATGTTGTCTTGGATTCTATTGAGCAGTTTGATGCTTTTAGAATCAACTAGATGGAGAGAGTATAGAACAGAGTGGAAAAAAACTTGCTAATATTGTATTAAGACCAGATGATATAACCTTTGCAGGTATCTCTAAATTTGAGATACAATCAAGGTCATCCATCCCTGAAAACATACATAATTGGAAGATGTTCAATGATGATGAAGATATTTTGAAATTCTTAAGATGTGTAGATGAATATGAAGGTTAGGAGATTCACTTTGGGGAATTTGTGGAAAGTATAGATGGTAAGTATACAAATTTTGGTAAGGAGGTAATCCAACTAAATACAAACAAAATTACCAAGGGACTTGTATCATTAAAAAGGGTCTTTAACAGTCAAGATAAGAGCAAGGTTAAAATAAAATTTTCCCATCCAAACGACCTAGAAGAAGTGAATTTGGGGACTGGAAAAATTCCCCTAAGAAAGTGTATGTAGGAAGGAAGATGAAACCTAAGGTTAAGGCAATGTTTATTGCCTTACTGATAAAATATAGACATTTATTTGCTTGGTCATATGATGACCTGAAATCATATACAAAGGAATTATTTCAACATGAGATTCCTCTGAAAGAATATGTTAAGCCCTTCAGGAAAAATAAAAGAGAAATTAATCCTACCTTAGCTCCTAAGATGGAAGATGAACTGGTAAAGCTAAGGGATGTTGGCATCAAAACCCCTATAAGGCATTCCTCATGGGTATCTAATCTAGTATCAGTTAGAAAAAAAGAATGGTGATATAAAGTTGTCTGTAGATTTTAGAAATCTAAACATATTGTCATTAAAGGATAACTATCCATTATCGAACATGGAAGCAATATTACAGAAGGTAACTGGCTATGAACTACTACCAATGATGGATGGTTTTTTAGGATATAACCAATTGAAGGTGAAGGAGTCTGAGCAGTAGAAGACCACATTCACTACTCCATGGGGCGCCTATGTATATGTGAGGGTTCCATTTGGTTTAACAAATACGGGTGTCACTTTCCAAAGGGATATGTATGTAGCACTTTTTTTATTTTATTGACTTATTCATGTCTATATACCAAGATGACTTGATTGCCTAATCCAAGAAAGAGGAGGATCATTGCACACACTTGGAGAAGGTATTTATTAGGGATTTAGATTATGGGATCTCACTGAATCCGAAGAAATGTGTCTTCGAGGTCTAAAGGTAAACTACTAGGGCATATTGTGTCCAAAGAGGGAGTGAGGATTGATCTTGAAAAGTTAGCATCCAGAGATAAGATCCCTCAAAAAAAGAATTTCAAAGGAATTCAATCATTCTTTAGATAGATCAATTTCTTGAGGAGACTTGTGACCAACTTTGTATAAATCACAAGACCCATCTCCAAGATGCTAAAGAAGGGAGAGAAGGTGATTTGGAGTGAGGAGCCTAGTCGGTCATTCAAGAAAATTAAAAAAGCTTTTAAGGAAGCTCTAGTTTTGAAATCTTTAGATTTCTCTAAGCCAATGCACATTTTCTCTTTTTCTTTTTTCCATACTATTGTTGTTGTCTTATTGTAGAAAAATGAGGAGGGATATAAACAACCCATAGCATTATTTAGCAAGTCTTCACAAGCTATAGAGCTCAATTATGATGTGATTGAAAAAAAAGAATATGCTCTAGTCAAGGTTGTGAAGAATTTTAGAACTTACTTAGTGGAAGCTATTGCCATAGCTTTTGTACCAAGTGTTGTTGTGAAAGATATCTTCACTCAACCAGAAACTACAAGTAGAAGGTGTGGATGGATCAACAAGATCCAAGAATTCAATATTAATGTCTAGACCACCAAGTTAGTTAGGGGACAAGTCCAAGCTAAACTGATGGCAGAGACTAATATGGAAGCTAATCAGATTAATCAAGTAGAGACTATTGATGTTGCACCTATTTGTGATATGCAAACATGCAGTTGGTACAAAAGAATTGTTCAATACTTTAAACCATTGCAATGTCCTTTAGATATCATTGATAATGACAAGAGAATACTAAAGTTTCATCCCATTAAGTATGTGATTATTGACAATGAACTATGTTGGAGAAGCCAGGATAGTGTATTGCTTAAGTGCATGGATGGAAAATAGGCCTTAGAACTCTTGCAAGAAATACACAATGGAGTATGTGGAGTTCATTACATGGAAAATACCACTACTCATAAGGTCTTGAGAGAATAATTCTGGTGGCCTACTATTTTTAAGGATTCTCATAAGTTTGTTAAGACTTTTGATGCTTGTCATAGATTTGTAGAAGTTTTCCACTTAGGCCTATTGTTGTTCAAGCCCCTTTCCAGCAATGGGGAATTGACTTCATTAGTGAAATACTAGAAAATTATAGTGGAGAACATTCATGGATCCTTGTTGCCACTGACTATTTCTTAAAATGGGTAGAAGCAATAGCTACAAGCAAAGCAACAAGGTGGTAGTGGACTTCCTAATGAACAATATTCTAACTAGGTTTGGAGTCCCAGAAAAACATCATTTTAGACAATGCTATGTGTTTTAGATCTGAGGACTTCAAATATTTTTGTGATAAGCATGGCATACATATTTCTTATTCTTCACCTTACCATCCTCGAGGAAATGGTCATGTCGAGTCTAGTAATAAGATCTTAATGAAAATCATCAAAATGGTGATGGAGAAGAAAAATAAGGCTTGGAACTCAAAGCTGAAGCTAGCACTCTGGGAAGATAGGGTTACTATGAAGAAGGATATTATTTATTCATTGTTTGGGTTGGTGTATGGCTTGGATTATAGGATCCAACAAACTAACTTGCTAAAAATGTATAAATTTGTGAAAGAATATGATGATGATATATGTCATGATACGCAACATAGAATTGATAATCTAGTGCAATTAGATGAAACTAGAAGATAAGTTCATGCCAAAAATGTAAAGATGTAATTGCAAGTCAAGCACTTGCATGAAAAAACAACTTCACCAGAAAAAATTGAGGTGGATAGTATGGTACTAGTCTAGAATGCAAGGGCTCAAGATAAGGGTAAACATTGAAAGTTTGAGGCATTATGGTTAGGCCCTTATCTGATAGCTAGTACACATGGGGAGGATTCATACTTCATCCAAAGCTTGACAAGTAAACTTCTTGAACTACGAGTAAATGGATAGCTCTTGAAGCCATACTTATCCTAAGTATGTTATGCTTCATGTACATTATCGGTTTTGTATGTTCTGTATATAGGTGTTTTTTCTTTGGTTGTGTTTGGTTTGGTCTTGCTACCTAGTTCAGGTAGTTTCTTGGTTTTTTATTCACTGTATTTGGTTCGTCTGCTTCACCCTAAGATTCTAGGATCTCGACATTCCCACAATATGCATGCATCCCTAGTCAGAGCCACTGATGGAACCCCTAATTTTTTTTAATGTTCCATCTCAAAATTCTATAAAATTTGGGTTAGATCTATCTTTCTGGACTTAGGGTATTGTCTATCGTCATTGTTTTAGGGTTTTATGTTATTTTGGACCCTTCTTAAAAAACCCTTGAGTTTATATCCTTGCCAAGGTTCTATTTCTTTGATGACTCCTTACTTCTAGTTCACAATCTTTTAAGTCACATCTTATACCGTCATAACCCATAAGATAACCGGGCCTTTGGTCTAGTTTTATCGATAGTCATATATTGGGCCATTATTTTAAATTTTTTTCTAAAATTAGGCTAAATATTTCCTATTGAAATCAATTGGGCCTTGATTCATTAATCCCATGGGGTTTTGTTCTCATTGACCTAGGTAGCCCCTCATTTTAAAAACTAACAATTTTGGCATGTGTAGATATTAAAATCTATGATGACCATTCGATCATTGTGAGCAAATAAAGATCATTCCCCGAACTCCCATTATATTTCATTGCTTATTGTCTTATTAGCATGGGCTAGTGGGCATAAGCCATGTATCTTTTGCATTGGAAGGCCTAATCCCTTTGTTAAACATTGGAGACAGTATTAAAAGGAAATCAATGGTGGTCATTGAATGATGTGGCTACATCTTGGATGATCCCCGCCACCTTGTTCATTTTCCTTTTCTATTTAAATAATCACACAAGCTAATGGGTAGTTATCGCATGTCTTGTTTGATAGCAGGCCTACTATTTCCAAGTGGTTAGCAAGCAGAGCTTCGAAGAGAATCAATAGTAGATAGTGTGTGATGTGTCTTCATCCTGACCACTCCTTGCTATCCCATGTGGATATCACCCCTACTACCTGGTTCTCAATGGAGAGGTGGGCGATTACCACATGGAATAACTTTGAGGGCATGGAAGATATTGGAATAATGGTAGATATTAAACAAATATTTCAGCATGGGCCATGGATAATAAAATGTGTGCTACTAAAGGGAAAAATATGGCACATGTTTTAATAACATCTAAGATATTTTAATTTGGGCCATTGATTATGCTAGAAGAATAACGCCATGGGAAATTGGTCTTAGATTAAGGTGTGAGTGTATCAAAGTCTTGAGATTTAATCTTAGCCCTTCCCTATCTCCCCATTGATGAAAGTTTCTCACGGGTTAAGACTCACAAGGATGAGGGCAAGAGGACACATGGATTCTGGCTATAGCAACAAAGAATAGGTGGAGCACATAGATCATCAACAAGTGGTTCCATGTGGCTTACTATTATTTGATGAGTGTTGCAGCTACATACAGTCAAATTCTCCAAATCAAGCTGACTAAATCTAGATCATCCATTAGTTAACACACACATGTGAACAAGGGCTTGCATTCAAAGTTCATTTTGAAGGAAAGTGAGTCATTTTGGTTCACATGAGTGAGGCTTAATAGTATAAAGGATGTCAAGCTACCAAAGTGCATAGCTATTAAAACTTGGTTTTAAAAGTATAATTGATCATTGTGAAGGACATTCTACACATGTGGAGAGACAAATACTTAGACGGGCTCGTGGATTGATTTGAAATTGTGAGTTGATGATTTGAAAGTTTTGATTTTGAAGTATGCAATCATGATGAGTAATGAATAGGTGAAAATACACTACATAGCTTGGATTTAGTACAGATTAGGCTTTTTCTAAAGTATAGAAAATACAGTGCATTTTCTCCAAATTGAATTAATAACAGGTCTGCAAACATGGACATATTCTTTGTCCTTTCCTTTCCATTTATTTCATGCTTTCTTTCATTTTCACTTCATGTGTGTGGGAACAATTTTTGAGAAAACTATTTGAAGATTCCTTTTGAAACATCAAACCAGATCTCCAACAACAAATGGGGATTATGTTTCCCTCATACATGTTTCCCACCACCTAGTAACGCAGAGATAACTAGAAATGGAATATTTGTTGTAGTGTTGCAATAAGGTAATGAAATGTGTACTTTTTAGCATGAGGCTTGTTTTTCTCCTTCGTTTCTATAAGAAGGAATTCAAGGAAAGAAAGTAGGGTTTTGTTGTATTGAAATTGACAAAGTGAATTGTAAAGGAATAGTGAGAATGTTTTGATTATTTTTGTCTTAGTTTCTAAGTCTATTGTTACTTATGTAATTTTGATAACAAATATAGTAAGTACAATACAAAATTATTCCAATCTCATGGCCATTTTCTCTCCTTTGTACTTGTTCTATGTGTCATGAATAATATAATCAAGGATTTTTTTTTCATCTCTCTTGAATTCTAGTAGATGTATGATTTTGTTCTTGCTTGTTAATTTAAGGAATTAGTGTAAATCCTTGAATGAAATTGTTGATTCATATGAATTAGATGCTAGGATATCCATAATAAGTAATGGTCTAGAGTATAATGTGCAGGTGTTATAACATAGTATATTCCAAGATTACGTGATGCTATATATGAAAATGTTATTTGGTTGTAAAGGTTAAGATTGAATCTGTGTTTAGGATAAGACACTGGTGTGAGTAAAGTATTCATAACTCAATTTTTGGGTTAGTTAATCAGCAAATCACTCTTTACTTACAAACTTTTCAAATGAGTTACCATTTTAGTTATGTTATGTTGAGTTTCATTATTCTCATGCTCCAAGTGTAATATATTGCTAAAATATTTGGCAACCTTTTTGATACACTACATTGTTGAGTGGTTTTATGAGAATTATCTATAGCTTACAATTTATTTAAATATTAGTCACATAAATTCTTGAGTATACATTATGGGATCACCCTCCTGAGATTCACAAAGCCCAAAGTGCAACAGTTAAAGTTTTGTAGCTTTTACTTGTTTGTTGGCCAATCCCTTTAGATTACTAAATATTGGAAATGGAAAAGTCCATAGGTAATTTTGAAGATCAACTTTGTTCTTAAAAAACAACCAATAGGACACATTCTCCACCTTGGGCGAATGTGTCCTATGTGGCCCAAAATAAAAAACAATTCAATTTTTTTTTGGGATTTTAACCTCTTAGATCTGATGTTGACTTGCAGTGTTGTAATTTTAGGAATTCTTACATAATTAAGTATGAATACAAGTTGAATGAGCATCCTTATAGAAAATTTGAGTTCACAAGTACATTCAACTGTTTACAAGAGAATTCAAAAGCATTCAAGGGTAGATTATCAAGCATTTTAGAGAATTCATCAAGCATCAAGCATCATTACAAATTCTTCATGCATCATGTTTGTTTTTGAGCAAAAAAATTATATAATGTATAACTTTCATGATTCAAGTTAGAATTTCACTCAAGATCTATCCTATTCAAGCAAGAGTCAAGGTCTACATCCATTGGAGCCATCTCACACATGTTTCTAGCACTTCATTGCTAGGATTTCGTGAGTTGCAACATTATATTTTGTTCATTCATCATTCTCCATTCCTATTTCATTTCATTTTGAGGTTTGATTACCAAAACAAGGTTTGACCAAGGAAAACCCCTTTCCACCATTAAGATAAATTCTTTCCCTCATTTTAGTTTGTGATTTGTAGGTTTATATTGAAGATATATTGAGGAGAAAGATTGGAGAAATTTGTCAAAGTGCCTAAAGTTGTAAAAGTTGTCACCTTACATTGCAGAACATTAGAGAACACCTACAGGTTTATTTACATATATTCAAATCTGGAAACCTGAAGAAGAAGATTGAGCAAACTGAGAAGAGTAGATTCAAAAATTGAAGTTTCAAAAAACCCTAACTAGACTGATTCATCACTTCTAGTGAATGAGTCCCAATTTAGGTCAAATTCAATTTTTTATAGATTTAGTTAACCATTTTCCATATTCTTGTTCCTGCAAAGAAACCCAAATCTGAAACTGATTCACCTAGCTTGGCGTATGAGTCCCAGTTAGTATTAAAGTCAAAATTTCTAGTATTTCAGACCTCCTTCCAGTCATCTTGAAATTCCCAGGTGTGTACATTACATACTACAACATTTCATTTGTTTTTCCAAGCCCTAGCTTGGTGGTGAACCCCTTTATTACTTTGCAATCAACCCCTAGGATAGCCCTATTGCAAGATCTCTTTATCCTTTGTATTGATATCTCTAGGGTTATCCTTGAATGAAATTGGAAAGTTTGTGTGCTCTATATTCTAAACCATACGAAAGCATCCTAACCTATTTTTCATTCATTTCTTTTTGGTGAACCTACATTTAGAACAATATAACTCTTATTTTGAGTGCATCATCATCCTAGATATTTCTTTAACATTGGATTAAGGAATATTTAATTGGAATTCTAGGGTTTTCAAAATTTTCATTAGTGAAAGCATTAGGGAATATTTAATTGGAATCAGTCTGAGTATAGATTTTGTAGTGATTTTTTCAATATTTAAAGCACTATTTCTGAGCTTTTATTTTCTGTTGATACCTTTCTGTTATAGTTTATAAATTTCTATTATAATCATTTTATTGTTCATAGCTTATATTGCAATTGGATTCATCTTGCATTAAGTACCCCTTGCATGAATATTTGGTGTTGCATTGCTAATACTGTGGTAAGATGAAGTTTGAGACTCATGTCATCCTGTGATAGCACAATCTTCATGGATCTTGGGTTTTCTTGCTCTTTCACTCCTATTATTGACACTAGTACACTAGGAATGGACCATACCCTTAAAAAATCCTTACCTTCAAGTAGTGTGATGCAATTTGAAACAAGGATTGATAATATTTCACAAGAAAACATAATTCAAATTCACAAAGATTTAGAAAACCTAAAACATCAAGTGCAAAATTGTAAGGAAAGCAATGGTATGGAAACAACTTTCCTAACATCAAAACCACAGGGAAGTAAGCAGATAGTACTTTTAATTTTTCTAATTACAATTCAATTAAGATACACATGAAAGATTTGCAGAAATAGAGAAGATACTCAAAAGACAATGAACAATAGATTTATGTGGGAAACCCTTTTAGGAAAAAACCCACCACACCAAACTGAATCTCTTTGTATTATAGTAACAAAAATTACATACAATCAGAGATACAACTCTCTGGTATTAGTTCATAGTAGCTTCATTCACTGTTCATTCAGTTACATAAAAACTCTCAACCATTTGATTCACTCATCATCCTTTTAAATCAGAATCATTCTACTTTTATTTTATTCACATTCTGATTTTGTCTTCTATGCATCATTATCCGCCATTTCCAAACATAGATAGTTTCCTTTCAAGCAATTGATTTTTCCTTGCATGTAGTTCAGCTCCAGTGTTGCAACTGATGCAAAAATCCAACCGTCATCCATTTGAAAACTGCTTCCTCTGATTGGTCCAGCGGGATGCCACATAGGATGGTCACACAGTCAAAGGCGATCAAACTTTGTTGGCATATTGGTGAGACACTAACAGTGTCTCCCTGATTCCACAAAGTCTTCATATTGATATCGCCATAGCTTCCACAAGTCGTCAAGATGTTATAACGAGCGCTAGGATTCATACTGAATCTACCGATAACCATTTCATTTCTATCGGCAAGAGGTTCCTCCATCGGCAAGATGTTTTACCGATGCTCACAAAGCATATCAATTTCCACTTTGCCATTGGCAAGACTTCCCATTCATCAAAAGGTTTTGTTGAGTCTCCTTAGGTTTCACCAAAGCATCTGATAGTCGGCAAGACATTCCTGTTTCGCCGAGACTTCACCTCGAACACAACCAAGTCTTATCAAGTCTGCAAGACTTATGTCCTTCACTGAGACCTTTCACCAAGTGCCCATGTCTTACTGAGTCGACAAGAAATTTGACCTCTACTAAGAGCTTATACCGGCCAAACATGTCATACTGAAGCACCCAAGAGTCAGTGAGACTTATCGCCTTTTCCAAGACCTTATACCGAGGTCTTTTTGTCACCGCGAAGGCACCAAGTGAATACTCCCTTCGGCGAGACCTTTCTTCATCACTGGGACATCTCACTGAAACCTCCACCATTGGTGAGACTTTCCATTCTTGCTGAGAGATCTCCCAAAGACCCTTGTGTTAGCCCGATAGCTATATGCTATCAGTGAGACATTCACCATTCACTGGGACCTCTCCTTGACACCCATGAGATAGCCCAATAAGATCAAACTGCCACCTAGAGAACTTCATTCAACAAAAGGTCACGCCAAATGCTCCTAGTTACAGTGATAGACTTCATTCGGCAAGACATCAACAAGAAATTTCATGTGAAGCTGGGCTATCCATGGGTTAACTCCATGAATGCAGTCCCTTCAGTTGTGCATAAATGCTTAAAGTTTCCCTTTGAAAATGAAATTTTCATCATCAGTCATAGTGGCTTTAAGCCATTGTCCTCCCATGGAAAATTTTCCTTAGATTTCTTTTGGACCAAGCCTAAAGAACCAATAAAATGACACGAAGACTTCTTTTTCATGTCCTATGAAAAGTTCAAGGCAAAGAAAATAGAAGAATTATCCCTCCAAAACATGTCTCAACGCGCAACCGAACTTACCATCCTTGATGAAACCATGATTGTGTTGGATTTTTTGGTTGTGTTACTGATATGTGGTTTTCATTGATGTCAACACTATTAGCATTAATTCATTAGAAGTTATCTATGTCAAGGATATTGAGAAAATTGTAATGGAATGAGTTGCAAGTCATTAGTGGTGAAGTGAAGTTGAGTATGTCGGTAAGTTCTATACATTGATGATCAAACATTTTGGACTAAAGGGTTTTTTGGTGAGTGTATCTAGTTTATCCACGTTGAGTTTCAAAGATCCACGTGAATATTTGACCGAGTTATGAAGATTTATATTCTCACAGGTTTTATGTTGCATCAGTTGGTGTTACTGATTGAAGATGATGTGATTTTTGTTAGTTCAGTTGCTACAAATGCTTCTCTAGTAATTCATGATGTTTTTGGATGTTTCTAGATTGTGCTCTATCTTTGTTGCATGTCAACATTGATTATTGTGCTTTTGGTTGGCAATTTTCTCTTATGTGTTCATGTTTTTCTTGTTCTTGGCCAACATGGTATTTGTAGCATGTTGTGGATCTTTGAGGAGTAATTAATTCAAGTTTTTTCATGTTGGAGATGTAAAGAAAATTAGATGTGGAAAAAAATTCTCCTAACATCAATACCTCAGGAAAGAATTCAGAAGTACTTTTAAATTTTCCAATTACAGTCAAGTTAAGATGCACTATGAAACAAATTATAGAAACAGAGTATTTGACAATCACACATGAACACCAGATATACGTGGGAAAACCCTTACGGGAGAAAAACCCACCACACCAAGAGAAATCACTTTGTATTATAGTAATCAAAATTACATACAATTCCAAACTTATCTTTATGGTGTCATTATATAGTAGCATTCATCATGAACCTTCTGCGAATAGAAAAAACATCCAAGTTACAGCCTTTACAGATTTTAAATCCTTCACTAATACAGTTTGAATTCATCACACTTCATTGTTGATCGAACTACTATCCAACACCCAAGCGTCTGCAACTTGCAACTATATCCATGCTGGATTCTATCTATAGAACTTCCTTACAGAACCGTCGCAACTGACTATCTTCCAACTGTTCCCCTTCAGCTCCTTCTATTTGTCCATGACACTCCACATAGGACGGTCAACCATTCAACAAAATTCGTATTGCATTGGCATCTTGGTGAGACACTAGCTGTTTCTCACTAATGCCACATTGACCTCATATCGATGTCGCTGAAAGCCTATGTAGTTGCCAAGATATTACATCGAGCCATCACATAGTCGCCCTGACTTATCACTTTCACCAGAGGGTCATAGCGAATCACTAAGGTTACACTGAAGTCCCCAAACCTACCGAGCACCAAGTAGAAGTTAGCAAGACTCACATCTATCACCGAGAGTTCATACTGAACAACTTGAGTTACACCAAGAACATACACCTGTTGCCCAGACAATCAGCTTTCGTCGAGACATCATACTGAGAACCATATGTTTCACCAATGACCAACTGTTGACAAGAGCTACCCTGATAGCCATCGACTATCAACAAGACACTCTCCATCGCTAAGAGGTTACTCCGATAGCTTTAAGTTACACCGAAGGCCTCCAACACAATGAGCTATCGGCGGGACATTTAACTCTCGCTAGGACTTCTCACCAAGCTTGCTGAGTTACTCCGATGATCTACCTACCACTCTTTGTCGGTAAGACATTTGTATATTTCCCATACTTCATAACGAAGTCTTAGTACTACACTGATAACTCCCAAGTGTATCCCTATCGGTATGACATTCACTATTCGCTAAGATGTCTTCCTAAAATATTAGGGTTATCCTGAAGACATCAATACATACACTGTCGGCAAGAGAATAACACTTCACTGAGACATCTTAGTGACAACCTTTAGTTTCACCGAAGATCATAGTCGCCAAGAGTCTCACCGATGCACGATTGAATGGCCTATCGGCCAGAGGTCTCCTAATTGCTCTAATGTCATAACGAATACATCATGCTACAATGATAGACTCCATAGTGCAACCTTTTGGAAAGACAATGGAAAAGTCATAGTGACTTGTTTAGAAATGAATATTAAAGCAAACAGCTAGTCGGCCAGACATGGAACCTGTCACACTGACTTGGCACTCATGGAGGTTTTAGCCTGTAATGTTTGAGGCACATATTTGCAATAATCTCCCACTTGATGAAGATCATATAGGCACCCCTAGAGCATAAATAATACTTACTGAAAATCATGGGCACGAAGGCCCATTGAATTGGCACACCACCTGAACTTGTCTGTGCTTACTGGCTTCATCAATGCATCTGCAACATTCTCTAGAGTATCAATTTTTTCTAAATTGGCCTTTCCATCCTCAACCATATCTCGTACAAAGTGGTATTGTACATCAATATGTTTCATCCTAGCATGGAAAGTTAGATTCTTTGCCAGACAAATGGCACTCTAACTGTCACATAAGATTGTTATTTCTCCTGCATCAAAACCAATGTTAGAACACAAACGTTTCAACCATATAGCTTCTTTACAAGCATGGGTAGTTGCCATGTATTTGGCCTCTGTAGTGGACAAAGCGACTATAGCTTGCCGCTTGCTCATCCAACTCACTGCACCACCATTCAACATGAAAACGTACCCACTGGTGGATCTTTTGTTGTCAATGTTCCTAGCCCAATCATAATCTACATATCCCTGAATGCTAAGAGTTCTCTGTGATTCAACAAAATTCCCATGGTAACACAATGCAAAATTTGAAGTTCCCTTCAAATACCTAAACACTCTCTTCACAGCATCCCAATGTATTCTTCCTGGATTATCCATAAATCGACTAAGTACTCCCACTGCTTGGGAAATGTCTGGTCTTGTACAAACCATTGCATACATGAGACTTCCTACAGCACTAGCATAGGGCACACTGGTCATGTCCTCCATCTCAGTAGGAGATTTTGGATAGTCCTCAATAGATAGCTTTGTTACTTGCATGACTGGAACAACTAACTACTTCCAATTATTCATACAAAATCTCTCAAGAACAATCCTTATATACTTACTCTGACTAAGCCAAAGCTTTCTATTCTTCCTATCCCTAGTTATCTCCATCCCGAGAATATACCTTGTTGCACCAAGATCCTTCATTTTGAACTTAGCAGACAACTAAGACTTAAGATCAAAAATCATTAGCTTGTTATTTCCTATGAACAACATATCATCAACATAAAGAGGAATAACAAGCACTTGATCACTTTTAGCTTTATAATATACACAGTGATCAGATTTTGATCTCACAAATCCCAAAGATAATACAAATGTATCAAATTTATGGTACCACATTCTAGGTGATTGCTTTAACCCATAGAGAGACTTCTTTAATTTGCATACCAGTTTTTCTTTACCTTTCTCAATAAAGTGCTTAGGCTGGGACATAGAGATTTATTCTTCAAGATCACCATGAAGAAATTTTGTCTTCACATCCATCTGTTCAACCTCTAAGTCATACGTTGCTGCAAGTGACAATAGAAATCTAATGGACGTTAGCTTTGCTACAGGGGAAAAAATTTCCCCATAATCAATTCCCTCTACCTGGGAATAACCCTTTGCAACCAGTCTTGCCTTGTATTTTTCAACATTGCCATCCAGACCAATCTTTTTATAAATACCCATTTGTAGCCCACTGGTTTTCTACCTTTAGGCAAGGGCAGCAGACTCTAGGTTTCATTTTTATCTAATGATGCCATTTCCTCATCCATGGCTTCCAACCAAGAATCTGAATTAGACATTTTAATTGCCTCCTTTACAGTCCTAGGCTCATCAGTGCTTGAAATCAAGGCATAAGCACAAGTATAATCAATTCATGAGAACCCATACCTATCTATTTGTTCCCTTTCTCGGGTTGACCTCCTCACTGACTGAGGCTAAAGTTCTTCTTCTTCAAAACTTTCAAAACTGCTTGAGCTCTCCTCAGTTTTAGGTACATTTTGAATTTTGAATTCCTCTTTCTCTGGTGTAGGAGGAATTGATGCTACATCCTTACTATTTTTAGAATTTTTCTCTGACTGCAAATCCAGGGTGGAAGGTTTTAGCTCTCAAAAGATTACACTTCTGCTATATACAACCTTCTCTAAGATAGGATTCCAAAGCTTGTATCCTTTAATGTTAGCACTATAGCCAATGAAAATACATTTGATAGCCTTATTCTCTAGCTTAGATCTTTTTACATCAAGCACATAAGCATATGCTTCACACCCAAAGACTCTAATATGTCTAAGAGAGGGCTTCTTACCAGAACACACTTCCAGAGGTGTCTTATCAACAAGAGCAGAGTTTGGAGACCGATTAACCAAGTAACATGTAGTAGCAGTAGCTTCAGCCCATAACTTCTCCTCCAAACCAGCACTACTAAGCATACTTTGTGCTCTCTCCATCACTGTCCTATTGAACCTTTCTACAACTCTGTTCTGCTGTGGAGTATAAGGTGTAGTCTTGTGTCTTTTGATTCCATGGTCTTTACAGTATCTTTCAAATTCATCATAACAAAATTCACCACCATTATCAGTCCTTAAGCATTTTATTTTTCTACTAGTCTGATTTTCAACAAGATTTTTAAACTCCTTAAATTGACTGAACACTTCTGATTTACCTTTTAAGAAATAAACAAATGCTCTCCTTGAATAATCATCATTGAACGACACATAGTATCTTGATTTAGACAATGAAGGAACATCCACTAGACCAAACACATCTGAATGGATATAATCTAACAAACCAGAAGATTTATGAGGACTGTCATAAAATGAAATACAGTGTTGCTTTCCATATATACAGTGTTCATAGAATTCAAATTCGAAATTACAATCTTCAAGCCCCTCAACAAGATTTTTTTTTTTCAAGGTTTTTAAACCTTTTTCTCCTATGTGGCCTAACCTATGATGCTAAAGCATAGTCTTCTCTTTAAGAAGTTTTACTTCTGTAGAGTTTACATAATTAGGGATATTTCCCTCTATACCTCCATGAACAACTTTCAGTGACTTTGAAGAGACACGGTTACATTGAACAGCTTGTGCATCCAGCTTGTATAGGGTACTAATTTGAGCACCTCTGGCTAGCACCATTGAACCTCTAGTCATCTTGCAGCCACTTCTTGAGAATAAAACTTGTACTCTGATATCATTTAGCATACTTACAAACAATAGATTTTGAGCCAGACCTGGTATGTGCATAACATTATTGATCCCCTTTATTCTTCCATCAGGGAATTGGATTCTAACTCTTCCATGGCCAAAAATTTCTAAGGTTGAATCACTCGCTAAGTACACCTTTCCACCATCGTATTCTTCATAATTTTTGAACCATTCTCAGTGAGATGTCATGTGGAATGATGCTCCAGAATCAATCAGCCAGACATCATCTGATGCATGTGTAGCCAAGGTTGCAATGAAGGCATCACCATCACTGTGAGAAGAACCATTATTGGAAGATCCCTTCTTCTTTTTCTCCTCTTTACAATCCTTTCAGACATGACCAGGTTGCCCACAGTTCCAACACTTCACTTTGGACTTCTTTCCAGGAGATTTTGATCTCCCTTCTGATTTCGATTTGGACTTCTTGTCCTTCTTCTTGCCTTTCTCCTTTGACCTTCCTCTGACAGCAAGAGCCCCCTTCGCCATCTCAGAATATTTTCTTCTCATCTCTTCTGATAGCAAAGAACTAACATTTTCCATCTTGAAATTGGATGTTGTACTCCCAATAGCCATCACCAGATGATTCCACAAGTTTGGCAAAGAACATAACAAAAGCATACAACGATCCTCTTCTTCAATCTTTACACCAACAAATGTTAATTGTACAAGCAACATGTTAGATGCATTCAAATGATCAGCTAGAGACCCTCCTTCCTGCATTCTCAAAGAGTAGAGCTTCTTTCTTAGGAACAACTTATTCATGAAAGATTTCCCTTGATAAATAGATGCCAATCTCTTCCACAAGAGAGAAGGAGTCTTCTCTTCATGCACATTGAGAAGAACTGAGTCTGCCAAACAGAGCCTTATCAGCCCCTTCACTTTTCTATCTACAAGGTCCCATTCCTCTTGCTTCATGCCTGTAGGTTTAGTTCCAGATAGAGCAAGCCAAAGGTCTCGATCTACTAAAAGACCCTCCATCTTGAGTTTCCACAATTCAAAGTTACTGCCATTGAATTTCTCTATTCAATCTTCCCAGATGAACTAGACATCTTAATCTGTAAATAGAAATAACAATCTCTACAAAACTCCCACTGAATAGTATTGACACAAAAAACCCAATGTACCCCCAAGGATAACACAACTGGCCAGGCTCTAATACCATTTGTAAGGAAAACTAGATGCGGAAAACAATTCTCCTAACATCAATACCTCAGGAAAGAATGTAGAAGTACTTTTAAATTTTCCAATTACAGTCAAGTTAAGATGCACCATGAAACATATTACAGAAACAAAGTATTTCATAATCACACATGAACACCAGATATACGTGGTAAAACCCTTACGGGAGGAAAACCCACCACACCAAGAGAAATCACTTTGTATTATAATAATCAAAATTACATACAATTCCAGAATTATCTTTCTGGTGTCATTATACAACAACATTCATCATGAGCCTTCTACAAAAAGAAAAAACATCCAAGTTATAGCCTTTACAGATTTTAAATCCTTCACTGATACAATTTGAATTCTTCACACTTCACTGTTGATCGAACTACTTCAAGTGTTTGCAACTTGCAACTATATCCATGTCCAATTTTGTCTGTAGAACTTCCTTATAGAACCGTTGCAACTGACTATCTTCCAACTATTCCCCTTCGGCTCCTATTCGTCCATGAGACTCCACATAGGAGGGTCAACCATTCAACATAATTTGTATTGCATTGGCATCTTAGTGAGACACTAACTGTGTCTCGCCGATGCCACATTGACCTCATATTGATGTCACTAAAAGCCTCTGTAGTCGCCAAGATGTTACATCGATCCATCACATAGTCACCTTGACTTATCGCTTTCGCCAGAGGGTCATAGTGAATCACTAAGGTTACACCGAAGTCCCCAAACCTACCGAGCACCAAGTAGAAGTCAGCAAGACTCACATCTATCGCCGAGAGTTCATACCGAACAACTTGAGTTACACCGAGAACATACACCTGTTGGCCAGACAATTGGCTTTCCCCGAGACATCATACCAAGATCTATATGTTTCACCGATGACCAACTATCGCCAAGAGCTACCCCTATAGCCATCAGCTATCAGCAAGACACTTGCCATCACTAAGAGGTTTCTCTGATAGCTTTAAGTTACACCAAAGGCCTCCAACACAACGAGTTGTCAGTGAGACATTTAACTCTAGCTAAGACTTCTCACCGAGCCTGTTGAGTCACTCCGATGATCTACCTACCACTCTCTATCAGTAAGACATTTGTATATCACCCAAACTTCATAACGAAGTCTTAGTATTACACCGATAACTCCCAAGTATATCCCTGTCGGTATGACATTCATTGTTCACTAAGACGTCTTCCTAAAACATTAGGGTTATCCCAAAGACATCAATACATACACTGTCGGCAAGAGAATAACACTTCACTGAGATGTATCTTAGTGAGAACCTTCAGTTTCACCGAAGATCATAGTCGCCAAGAGTCTCACCGATGCATGATTGAATGGTCTGTCAGCCAGAGGTCTCCCGATCGCTCTGATGTCATAACAAATACACCATGCTCCAGCGATAGACTCCATAGTGCAACCTTTCAGCAAGACAATGGCAAAGTCATAGCGACCTGTTCAGAAATGAATAAAGCAAACTGCTAGTCAGCCAGACATGGAACCTGTCACACTGGCTTGGCACTCATGGAGGTTTCATCCTGTAATGTTTGAGGCACATATTTCCAATAGGAGATGTTGATTTGGGTCTTCACTACGTTGTGGCCGACCTTGGTTGATTCACATTAATAATCATTAGTGTTTTGGGTTGAAATTTTATATTATTTTTATTATTTTGTTGAAGTTGACATGTAGGGATAAAATTTCTTGTTGTGGATATATATAAGCGATTGTTTATTTGAATTAAAAAAACCCAATGGATGTAGAGTGTGTGCATATGTGCAAATAAAGTCCTAATCATTTGAAGGCATAGTAGAGTGTGAAGAAGAGTGAAGAAGAGTGAAGAAATGTTCATGTGCTTAACTAGAACTATGATCAGGAATTAGCAGATGCTAATTTATCAGTTCAAATCTCTGCAAATGTAATCCAATTCTTTCTATAAACACTGTGTCTTCCTTTGGGCGGTTATCCTTATTGTAATTGAGGAGTGAGCTCTAGGCAGTGTACCTGAATGCATGTGCATTCCCCATATTTATTTCTTTATAATTTTAATAGGGTATAATCTTGTGGACTAATATCCACTATGGTTTTTCCCCTAACGAGGTTTCCACATAAAAAAATATTGGTGTTATGTGTGTTTTTGACATGCTGATGATTTATGCTTTCATTTTAAATAATGAGATATGAGAATAAGGTTAACAAGTTGAATAAGTTTTAAATTTTTGGGAGAACTGATTCACCCCCCCCCCTCTTAGTTGTTTTCCCTTTTGTTGCCAACAATTTGTATCAAAGCAGGTTCATTGGAAGAAGTTTTACAGGTTGAGGTGATCTAGGATGGCATCATACAATAAATATAGTCTGAGATTTGATGGGAAAAATTACTCTTTATGGAAGAATCGAATGGAGTGTCATTTGAGATGCATTGGTGAACGCTTCTGGAACATTACATGTAATAGGTATGTTATTCCTTAGAATGGTACTACTACTACTATTGAGATTAGAGATGTTGAGTATAATATCAGGGCTAAGGAAGCATTGTTGAGTGCCTTGATTAATTCTGAGATGAAAAATGTTATAGTTCTGAAGTCGTCTTATGAAATCTAGAAAAAGTTGGAAACCTTGTATGAAGGTGATGCTAATGTGAATATTGCTAAGTTGTAGAGTGTAAAAGGGAAAAATGAAAAGTTGAGAATGGGTGATGATGAGAACATTACTATTTTTATGCAAAGAGTAAATGAACTTGTGTGTGGTATCAAATGTGCTGGTGGACAGTTGGACAAATAAGAGATTGTTGCTAAAGTGTTTAGATCCTTGCATCATTCATACAAAGTCAAAGCTAGTGCTATTGAAGAGCTCTGAACTATAACAAATGTAACCAAAGATATGTTGGTTGGTAAGCTTACTGCTTTTGAGTTGAGTGAATTTGGTGATGCCCTTCCTAAGCTTGAATCTGCATTTAAAGCTACTACTTCTAGAAGAGATAGACAGAGATATGATCTAGGTGAGATTTCATCTAGAAATAAATTCAAGTATGAGGATGAAATTAGACAAATTGAAGAAGAAAGAGATTTGGAAGAGCTAGAAGCACTTATTGTCAAAAGAGTACCAAAAGGAAAAGGTAAGTATGAATTAAATTTGCCTATTAAATTTTTTTCTTGCAATAAGATAGGTCATTTTGCATCAAGGTGTCTAGAAAGAGCTTCTAAACCAAGACATAACAAGCCTAGATTTCAAAATAAGTGTTACTATGTTGCTAATGAAGGTGTGACAAATGATGAATTTGATAAAGGAAATAAAAGTGATGATGAATGGGTATTTATTTCTATCAAGGAAAATAATCATGTATCTACTAAATCTGCTAGTTGTACAAATGTGGAGAAAGCCCTAGCTGCTCGAGTTGAAGAGAAAGATGAGTGGGTGATTGACAATGGATGTTCACATCATATGACAGGAGATAAAGTAAGTTTGTAAGCCTAGAAAATTATAATGGTGGTGTTGTGAGATTTGGTGATAATACAACTGGTGTGATCTATGGCATAGGATGCATTTTTCTTGATGGTAAGCATAATACTGATGATGTCTTATATGTGGAAAGCTTGAAGCATGATATTTTAAGTGTTGATCAGATGGTTGATAAGAGATACAATCTTTAGTTCAAGGATGGAAAGTGTAGAATATTGAGTTCTAGAAATGTAATTTCATCAAGTAAAAAAACAAAAGGTAATATCTTTCACTTGAGTGCTACTAGTAAAAGTTGTTTGATTGCTCAAATTGATGAAAGTTGGTTATGGCATAGGAGATTGTATCATGTTAACTTTGATAATATTGTTAAGATAAGTTCTACTGAGGTTGTGATAGATCTACCTAAGTGAGTGAAACCTACTAATGCCATATACAAGGAATGCCAGTTAGGAAAGCAAACTAGAATTTCATTTCAGAGAAACAACATTGTTCAAAAGATTATTGTAGCTTGTGCATACTAATATGTGTGGTCCCTCTAAGGTTATAATTTTACAAGGTTATAGGTATTTCATGTTACTCATTGATGATTATTCTAGAATTGTGTGGTTTACTTTCTTAAGGGAGAAATCTGAAGCACTAGAAAAGTTCAAGATCTTTAAGGCTATGGTTGAGACAGAGACAGGTCTGAATATTAAATGTCGAAGATCATATAGAGGTGGTGAATTCACTTCTAGTGAATTTAATTCTTTTTGTGAAGAATATGGAATAAAGAGACAATTATTTGCACCATCGACCCTTCAACAAAATGGAGTTGTGGAAAGGAAGAACAAAACAATTGAAGATGTTGCTAGAACTATGATGCTGGAAGGAAATGTACCTCATATCTACTAGAGGGAAGTCATGAGTACTATTGTGTACACACTCAACTAGGTACAAATCAAAGGTGATACTAGTAAGACCCCTTTTGAGCTATGGACTGGTCAAAATCATACTATTAAATATTTCAAGATATTTGGAAGCAAATGTTATAACAAGAGAGATGAAGATATATGAAAGTTTGATGCTAGGAGTGATGAAGGTATCTTTCTTGGTTATTCTACTAAAATAAAGGCCTACCAGTGTTACAATAAAAGATTGAGGAAAATGGTTGAAATTACAAATGTCGAGGTTGATGAAGACTTAGGTACACCATCCAAAACCTGTGGATATGATTCTAATGATCAGAATGACAATACAAACAAAGGAAAGCAAGTTCAGACTACAAATCAAGTGCAAATCATTTCGGTGAATCAAGAAAATCAAGAGGAAGAAGAAACTAGGGAAATTGGAGAAGAGAGAACACAAGAGCCTGTGATTGAAGAACATCCTAAGAAGACTCCTAGGTATGTAATATTGAATCATTCAAAAGATCAAATTATAGGTGATAAGAAAAAAGGTGTCTAGACTAGGAGAAAGATTGCAAAAGAATACTACTTGATTTCAAAGACTGAGCCTACTAGTGTGAATGCAACATGTAAAGATGAACATTAGGCTGAAGCAATGAAAGAAGACCTAAAGTATACTAAGAATAATGATACATGGATTCTTGTTCCTAGACCTAAGGATAAGAATTTCATTGGAACTAAATGGGTCTTTAGAAACAAACTAAATGAGCAAGATGAAGTGGTTAGAAACAAAGCAAGACTGGTATGCAAATGATATTCATAGATGGAAGGAATTGATTTTGAAAAGACTTTTGCCCCTACTGCTAGAATTGAAGTTGTAAGATTATTTTTTTCCTATGTTGTTTACAAGAACTACAAGGCTTATCAGATGGATGCCAAGTTAGCTTTTCTAAATGCTGAATTGGAAGAAGAGGTGTATGTTGAGCGACCTGATGGATTTCAGTTGAATGATAAGGGAGATATGGTGTGTCGATTGAAGAAAGAATTGTATGGACTCAAGCAAACCCCTAGAGCATGGTATGCCAGATTGGAAAAGTATTTGATGAATCTTGGATTTAATAAAGGTACTGCTGATATTAATTTTTATTTCAAGATTGATCATAATAAAGATTTGATTGGTGAAGTATTTGTTGATGATATCATTTTTGGAGGAAATGATGGTTTGTGCAAGAAGTTTGCTAATGAGATGCAAAATGAATTTGAGATGTAAATGATTGGTGAGATAAATTTCTTTTTGGGATTGCAAATTACTCAGTTAGATAAAGGGATTTTTATATCTTAGTCCAAGTATGTGAAGGAATTACTAAAGAATTTCAGTATGAAAGATTCAAAACTAGCTGGTACACCCATGGTGACCAAATGCAATTTGACAATAGGAGATGATTCTCTGAAAGTAAATCAGACTAGATACAGATGAATCATTGGTGGATTGTTGAATTTAACTTAAAATAGGCCTAATATCATGAATGTTGTATGTATTTTTGCAAGATTCCAAGCTGATCTAAAGGAATCTCATGCGACAGTTGTGAAGAAAATTTTTAGATACTTGAAGGGAACAATTGATTTTGGCCTATGGTATCCTAAATATGATGATCTTACTTTGAGTACCTTTATTGATGTTGATTGGGTAGGAGATGTAAATGATAGGAAAAGTACTAGTGGTGGAGCATTTTTCTTGGGTAAGAAGCTGATTTCATGGTTAAGTAAGAAATAAAATGCCATTTCCTTATCTACTACAGAGGCCAAACACATTGTTGCTGCTAACAATTGTACCCAAGTCTTGTGGATGAAGTAGATATTGAAGGATATCAGAGTTGTGTATAATGGTCCTATTGCTATATTCTATGATAATTCAAGTGCTATTAACATTTCTAAAAGTCTGGTGCTACATTCAAAGACAAAACATATATCTATTAAGTTTCACTTTTTGAGAGAAAAGGTGAGTGAAAAGGAAGTCAAAAGAGAGTATGTGCCTACTAAGGAGCATATTGTAGACATCTTTACCAAGTAGTTTCCCAAGGATACTTTTGTGTATATTAGAAGGAAGTTAGAGGTGATTAACCCTCCTAATCAGAACTAAGGATACATTGCTTTGCATCAGTCCATGCATTTCAACGTCATATCTTGATCCAGATTGATATTGTGGTGGTTGTTACTCAGGGGGAGTGCTCAGATGTTCAAATGCTTAGATATGTGGTTCAGAGTTTGTGTGGAGCTTAGAGATATTTTTCATTGATGTCAAAGGGGGAGAAGAGCATGTGAATTTTTTTTTTAGGAAGAAGAGCCTTGTGGGAAAGAAGATCATATGAAAGAGTTGAGGACAAAATGAGTCAGAACCTAAGGGGGAGTAAGTGTCAAGAGTTAGTTGTGTTGATGGTTTTTTTCACATCATGTGTTGCCATCAGTTCCAAAGGGGGAGATTGTTGGATGTTTTTTTTGTGTTGTTGATATGTGATTGTCATTGAGGTCAACACTATTAGCATTAATTCATTAGAAGTGATATATGTCGAGGATATTAAGAAAATTGTAATGTAATGAGTTGTAGGTCCTTAGTGGTGAAGTGAATTTTAGTATGTCAATAATTTTTGTATGTTGATGATCAAAGGTTGTGAACTAAAGGGTTTTTTGGTGAGTGTATCTAGTTTATCCATGTCAATTTTTAGAGATCCGTGTGAAGATTTGATCAATTTATGGAGATTTATATTCTAACAATTTTTCTGTTGCTTCAATTGGTCTTACTAATTGAAGATGATGCGATTTAAGTTAGTTAAGTTGTTGTGGATGCTTCTTTAGTGATTCATGATGTTTTTGGATATTTCTAGATCATGCTCTATCTTTTTTTTCACATCTGCATTAATCATTATGCTCATGGTTGGCGATTTTCTCTTGTGTGTTCATGTTTCTTTTGTTCTTGGATGACATGGTATTTGTAGCATATTGTGGATCTTCAAGGAGTAATTAATTGAAGTTTTTTTCATGTTGAAGATGTTGATTTGGGTCTTCACTATGTTTTGGACAACCTTGGTTGATTTGCATTAATAATCTTTAGTGTTTTGGGCTGACAATTTATATTCATTTTATTATTTTGTTGAAGCCCACATGTACGGATGAAATTTCTTGTTGCAGATATATATATAAGTGATTTTTTATTTGAATTGAAAAAATCCAGTGGATGTCGAGTTTGTGTGTATGTGTGAATAAATTCCTAATCATTCGAAGGCAGAGCAGAGTGTGAAGAAGAGTGAAGAAGAGTGAAGAAATTTTTGTGTGCTTAACTGAAACTGTGATTAGGAATTAGCAGATGCTAATTTATCAGTTCAAATCTTTGTGGATGTAATTTGATTCTTTCTGGAAGAGAGTGTGTCTTCCTTTGGGTGGTAAGCCTTGTTGTAATTGATTAGTGAGCTCTAGACAGTATGCCTGAATGCATGTGCATTCCCCATATTTCATTTCTTTATACTTTTAACAGGGTATAATCTTGCAGACTAATCTCCACAGTGGTTTTTCCCCTAATAGGGTTTCCACATAAAAAAATATTGGTGTTATGTGTGTTTATGATATACTAATGATTTATGCTTTCATGGTTAATAATCAGATATGAGAATAAGGTTAACAAGTTGAATAAGTTTTAAATTGTTGGGACAACTAATTCATCCCCCCTCTCAGTTGTCTACCCTTGTGTTGCCAACAGATTGAGCCTAAAGAAATTTCAAACAATCGAGACCAACCTAAGACTGAAACTTCACCTACTTCCTACAAAAGACTGGGAGATAACAAAAAAACTCCGGTCACACCTAAAATAAAAAAGTTTACAAAGTTAAAGAGAAAGTAGTTGAGGGTATCTGCAGGATCATGATGGGCCAAAAAGTGGTGATATGATGGGTATGCGTAGGGTATGTGGATGAAGAATTTTTTTTACCCAAAATTAATGAAACTAAAAGGGTTTTTAAAGGAGATTCTCAGCTTTCCACCAATATAAATTATGCTTTACTTTGAATTTAATAAATAATTTTTATTCATTTTCTATTTGAATTACGACTAAAGTCTTGATTGATAGATTGATTGAAAAACATCTATAACTTTCAAGCAGTATCACATTTTTTGAATCCAAAACACCTATCACATTCTATGCTTCGCATACTATAGGATTAAAAAAAATTGAATTTCATTATGTTTTCACCAAGTTAAGGTTGTCAAACATACGATTTTTTATATTTTTTAAAAGTTCTAATAAAAAATTCATAATTAATTAGTTACTTTGAAAAAATTATAAAAATATGCATCGCATCCAGACATTAGTCCTCTACTTATATCTAAAATCTTATAAAAAAATATTATTATTTTATTGTGGTTAGGGTGGTCAGACATACACCTACTTCTTATTTTTTCCCTAAAATTTAAGTACTACTGCATTGAAATTTCAAATTTTCACCAAATAGATTTTAAAAAAAAAACCTAGTAGTTTAGAAACTAGATTCAATTTCCTACAAATTCTATTCTTACATATTTTTGAAATAATATAGATAACTTATTCAAATTTTTATTGCAAGTTTTCTAACTATGATTTTTCTAAATTTTTTGCCACTTAAGGGCCTGTTTTTTCCATGATGATCTTGCACATACCCTTGAACAACCTCCCATGGTTTCTTCAATTCCTCCCTATAGGGGAGAAAATAAATCTATGGTTGATCAACCCACTCCTACACAAATGCAACTTGAAAATAGAACTAAAAGAAATAGAGGTGCTACAGAGTGTAGGCATAGATGTTGTGCCCTTGCTCACAAGTTACATGAAGAAATAAACAAAGAAAATCAAAATCCAAACTCGAATGAAGCAATGCATGATGACACTACCCTCATCCCAAAACAAAACAATCAAGTACAACAACCACAACAAGAATTTAACCCTTCCTTAGAAATTATCATTCAACCTCCTATTATGATTAATTTAGATGATGATGAGGAAGTTGCTAAAATTGACGAAGAGGTGCACAATGAATTGAACACATTTTTTTCCTCTTCCATGAGCTTAAATGATAATTCTCCTAAAAAGAGTGTTGAACCTAGTTATTGCCCTAGTTTGGAACTTTCTGTTGTCCCTTTGGCTATTTTTCCACCTTTGGCATATAATAAACATGATTGGGATGTAGATGACCCGCTTTAGGTTGACTCTCATGTGCCTTACTAGTCTTTTTCATTATTTTTATTTCTTTTTCTTTTGATTGATTGCATGTGCATATTGTGATCCCCCATGATGTTTTGTTTGATGTATCTATTTCTCTTTGTGTCATTCCTCTATTTGTACCTTTCATTATTCTCTATGACATAAATATTTTACTTTTTTCCTTTTACTTTTTTCATTTGTCTTGTGTTTTCCTTTTGGGGATGATGCAAGGCATCGAGACATTCATGTCTCATCCATGTTGACCCAAAAGCCTTTTCATCTTTTCTTGGTCTTGTGTTTTCCTTTTGTGAATGATGCAAGGTGTTGATACATTCATGTCTCTTCCATGTTGACCCAAAACCTTTATCTTTATCTTTTCTTTGTCTTATGTTTTCCTTTTGGGGATGATGCAAGGCGTCGAGACATTCATTTCTCTTCCATGTTTACTCGAAATGTTTTTCTTTTTTTTTGCTATTTTTTGTGTCATTCTTCTAGTTCTATGAGTATTTAGGGAATTGTAAATATTTTGAGCTCTATAAAAATATTATAGAAAGAACATATTGATCCCAAATCCATAGATCCCTTATGTGTTTGGATTTTCATTTTTGAGGGCAACCCCTCTTTTCCTTTTCATGGTGTAGCTTTACTTGGAAACATATGACTTTGCATAGAGATTTTCAAGTTATTTCAAATCTATTCTTTATTGTTGAAATTTATCATTTTCTACTTTAAATTAAGTTCTCATAGTATGGTGTTTATCAATATCTTTAAAGTGGGGGCATACATTGGCATTATTCTTTTGCATTTTTCTTTCTCATGGTTCATGGTGTAGTCTTCTAACTTTATACAATGTGTTTTTTGCTTTGTGGTTGACATTGGGTGTGATTTTTTTCAAGAGATTCATCTTTCTTAGCATATTATATTCCTCTTAGTGGCTTGGTGTGACATACCAGTCCCACAAATTTAGAATATTCTATTCTTTGATTAGTCATCTCTTAGAGAAATTAGTAACAATGTTCCCTAAGTTAAAGACCTCATATGAACTAACCAAGAATCCTTTGAATGCTATTTACATTTGAATTTGAATTTTTAGTTATATGTCCACCTTGCATAACACAACTTGCATTCCTGTAGATCCATCTTGTTTGTTCATGAGTTTTGAGTATACGAAGCTTTGCTTGCCTCGAGAAGCTCAAAAAGTATTTCTTACATGGTGCCTTATCAAAATTATCAGGAGGTATAACTTTGGTATGGTTTTCATGAGAAGCCAAACAAGGGGATGACTTTGCCTTAGCCACTCATGTGTGTGTGTGAGTGCATCCTGGCCATGAGTGTATGTGTCTCACCTTCTTAGATTGCTCGCCCAATAAACAACTTGAAGTTTCGTTGCCTCAGAGTGATTATGAATTTCTCAGACAAACAACTTAGATCTGATCTGCATCATGTTGGAAAAACAGTTGAAGCTTGATCCACCCCCTTTATTTTTGTTTTTCTTTCTCTTTCGCTTTAGCTTTAGCATTATATGCTTGTGCCTTATTTTTTCTCTTTATATCATTTTCATGTGTGATCTTTTGTTCCTATGTTGGTTTTCCATAGGACCTTCGTCCTAGGGGCTTGCACAACCTTCTTGATCATGGTCATCCTATCTTACTAACATCGTGGAATTTGAACCACTCTTGATCATGGCCATCCTATCTTACTAGCATTGGTGAATTTGGTCAACTTTAGTGTGAGTTGGAAGCAAGTTCCTCCTCTCACTAAAGTGGGGGCTAGATGTAATGATGAAAAAATGTCCCCCCTAACATGGCCTTGATTTGGTGTTGTAATGTGTTTGACACATTCACATTAGGTCTAGGGCCCTTGTGAACTAATGAACATAAATGGTACCTTGATAAAGTGTTGTAAAGTGTTGTAACACACTTTCACATTTTCCAAAGGTTTTCTTAATTAACTAAACTTAATAAACCTCTTTTTTTTTATCAAAATGTGTCTTAATTGTGCCTTATCTAAGGTGTTCTAAAGTGTTGTAACACACTTTCACACTTTTCTAGGGTTCAATTTAATAATTGGGATTCTTTATGCTTTAATTGGCCTTGTTTTGCATCCACAAGAATTATTTAATGCACCTTTTCAAGGATAATCCTGACACAAATCATCATCCAATCATAATTCAGGTGTTTTCAGGTTGTGTAGCCTGGATTTAGTGATCTAGGACTCATTCACCACTTGGGGTGAATGAGTCCCACCTAGGCTTTTCAATCTCAAACCTAGTTTCAGACCTTTATAAGCATTTTTAAAAATAGTTTTATAAATTATGCATAATGGGACTCATTCTCCACCTTGGGTGAATGAGTCATGTGTAGACCAAAATCATAATTAATTTAGATTTTTGGTAGGATTTTATCCTCTTAGATCTGATGTTGGATTGTAGTGTTGTAATTTCGGGAATTCTTGCATAATTAAGTATAAATACAATTTTCTTTCACTCATTTTACACCTACCAAGTTGAATGAGCATCCTTATAGAAAATTTGAGTTCACAAGTGCATTCAAGAGAATTAAAGGGTAGATTATCAAGCTTTTTAGAGCATTCTTCAAGAATCAAGCATCATGTCAAAGTATTTATGCATCATGTTTTTTTTTTAGCTAACAATTTTGATGTAGGGTTTTCATGATTCAAGCTAGCATTTAACTCAATATCTCTACTATTCAAGCAAGAGTCAAGGTCTACATCCATTGGATCCATCTCAAAAATTCTTGCAACACTTCAATTCTAGGATTTGGTGAGTTGCAACATTATATTTTGTTCATTCATCATTCTCCATTCTTATTTCATTTCATTTCAAGGTTTGATTACCAAAACAAGGTTTGACCAAGGAAAACCCATTTCCACTAAAAAAATAACACATTCCCCTCTCTTTGGTGTGTGATTTGTAGGTTTGGATTGAAGATATATTGAGGAGAAAGATAGGAGAAAGATGTCAAAGTACGTAAAGTTTTCAAAGTTGTCACCTTACATTTGAGAACATTCAAGAACATCTATAGGTTGATTTACAAAGATTCAGATCCAAAAATCCGAAGAAGCAGATTGAGCAAACTGAGAAGAGGAGATTAGAACCTTGAATTTTCATAAAACCATAACTAGACCAATTCACTACTTCTAGTGAATGAGTCCCAATTTAGGTCAAAATTCAATTTTTTTATAGATTTAGATACCCATTTGCTAGATTCTTGTTCCTGCATAGAAACCTAGATATGGGATTGATTCATTCAGCTTGGCGTATGAGTCCCACTCAAAATTAAAGTCAAATTTTTTAGCATTTCATACCTCCTTCCAGTCATCTTCATATTCCCAGGTGCAGACATTGCATCCTACAACTTGTTATTATGTTCTATATGCTTTTTTTAGTCATCTAGTTAAAGTTAGCATCGTATTAAGGTTTAGCATTACATATTACATTTCATTTGTTTTTCCAAGCCCTAGATTGGTGGTGAACCCCTTATTAGTTTTCAATCAGCCCCTAGGACAACCCTATTTCAAGATCTCTTTCTCTTTTTCATTGAGATCTCTAGGGTTATCCTTGACTGAAATTGGAAAGTGGTTGTCCTCTATGTTCTAAACCATATGAAAGCATCCTAACCCATTCTCATTCATTTTAGAAATTTTATGGTTGGGCATAGGGTTGGTAAAAATATGCAATTTTTGGTTAGGGTGGGTTATGGACTTATTTCATTGATCACTAACACCTCCAATGGAAAGACGACCAAAATCAATGAGGTCTTGCACAAGATGTTTAAGATGCTTACAATGTTTTGTCTCATGTCCATTTTTTTAGTGATAATGGCAATTGGAATTTGGTCTATAGTTTGTGGGTAATGGTTTATTAGGATTGGGTTGTTTAACATGAGGCAAGGTAATAATTTTTTTTCTAAGAGTTGTGGCATTCCATTGTGAAGGGTATCGGGTAAGGGAGTAAATTGTCTTTTTGGTTCCCCATAGCTAAAGGGTATTGTGGCCTTAACAATAGCTACTTGGTTATTAATATTCTAAGTTTTTTGATGTAGGGGATTGAACTGAAGGAAAAATATATTCTATTTTCTAAAAGGTTGAGAATTATTTTGATTTGTGGACTTGGATTTCTCAGTTCGGCTAGAAGTGGGTTTTGTATCTCAACTACTAATCAAGTTTTGATAATCTTGGAGGGTAGTACACAAGTACATGAGGGATGGGAATTTCATCATGGTAATATTATCTTGTATCTTACTTTACAAATTTTCTATGAACATCTTTTGAAGGTGAGGATCAAGAACCTTGAAATTGATTTGGGAATAAAGCAATTGATATCATGATATAAAGTTAGGAATCTTTTCTTCTTCTTGTTTCCTGCATCTCATCAAATCATCCAAGCTCATCTTATTAGTCATATGAACTTTGAAATGGTTGAAAAATGCTTCAACAAGTTCATTGAATGAAAAAATTGATTTGTTTGGTAATGAAGAAAATAACTCCAAGGCAGTATCCTTCAAGGACCTAGGAAAATTTTTAGCCAAGAGTTTAGCATCAAGGACAAAGTCACTACATAATGCAGTATAAGCATTTACATGGTTAGAATGATCTCCCTTTCATTCATATTTCTCTAATATAGGAACCTCTACACCTTGTGGAATTGGTGTTCACAATATCTCCAAGGACAATGGGTTGCTTTTGACATAATATATAGGTGGGCCATTTTGATTTTGGTTGATGGTGGAATTTTTTTTTTTAAGGGATGAAATGGTTTGGAAGAGTTTATTTATGAGAGGGTCATTACTTGTGTTATGAAATGGAGGTGAAAAAGGTGGAAGGGTGTATGTGTTCAAAGTTCAAGTGAATGGAATTCTTATAGGTTAGGTGATCCCATAATAGTGGTTTACAATTTTTGGCCAAATTGGACACTGAAATTATTATTTTTAACTAATTCTTCACATTCGGGCACCTATAGCGGCTAAACTGTAATGAATTTGAAGATGGTACAAACTAGAGTCTCATCAAATTTTTTCTATAGATTTTAAAAATAGTTTTTTCAAAATTTTTGGAATCAAATTGCACTTCAGTTTCCATCTCCCACGAAAATTGTTTTTTTTCAGAAAACAACATTTTTAAAAAGTGACGCACACTGTATAACACATAACCTTTTTTCCATGAAGGATAAAATTCTAATTCTTTCAAATTTAGATTTTTAACTCTGATATCTAGTGATTCCACTTGGTTAGATAGTTTTTAATTGAATATTTTTTCCTTAATCAAGTTTCAAATTCAAACTAATTACAATTCAGACACAGCGCGACTGTATAACGTGTAACTTTTTTTGTATATGTCAAAATTTAATTTATTTTTTTTGTTGGATCAAAGACTTCAATATATGGTGCACTCATATTTTTCAATTTTTTTTTTTGATAATCTGCTATTTTTCCACATGTGAAGAACAAAGAAATTCATTTTCGATGAAAAACCTATGTTTAATAAAACTTAAAAAACAAATACATAAAAAAACCAAAATATATTAAAATTATATTCATTGGATAGCTCATTCTAAGGAATACCATAATCATTTGAAATAAATTTCAAATGAATTCATTTGATCCCCCAAAAGCTAAATCAAAAGTGATTTTTTATCAGCATTTTGATAGGTGTAAAGGAGACTCATTTATAGGTATGGTTTAAAACTAGCGAGGTTCTATCCAAGGGGGTTTGATCTAAGGTGATTTGATCAAACCCTCTTCAATTGGAATCCTTAAAATGGAACTTTTTAAGGCTTAAATCATTATATTTTCTAAAAATATGTGATTTCAGCTAAAATCAGCTCCTCTCAGGAATTGTAAACCACTATTGTGGCAGCACCATTGTAAATTAGTAGGAGATATGACATGTGATGCCACAAAGGTACTAGGGATGCTAGCAGAAATACCTAAGGAAGGGATAACATTACAAGTCAGTTGCATCATTTTTGTGACTTGTGGGTTGGTATGGGTAGGAATAGATGTAATTATTGTGGGAGGAGGAATTCAAATTCCTCCTTAGCTTGTGACATTGATCATAGGTAAAGGAAAACTAGTCATTGGGGTGAGATCTTTTTCAAATATATGAACTATATTTTTCACAAGGTCAAGTCCATCTTCACTTTCAATCATGTGATGAAAGCTATCTATGGTAGGGATGGTAGTAGTTGAAATGTTGTCATTTTTTACTTGATAATGTAGGTTTGCTATATCTTCATGAATTTGAATTATTTTTTCTCGCGGAACACTAGCAACCATTGTTTCAACATGTGTCACACTACATGACGTCAAAGATTTGTTAAGGGTATGGTCCATAACTAGTGTTCTAGTGTTAATACTAGGAGTGAAAGAGAGAAAAACCAAGATACATGATGATTGTTCTTTTGTAGGAAGGCATGGGCCTCAAAATTCATCTAACTAAAGTATTAGCAATAGGACACCAAATACTCATGCAAGGGATACTAAATGCAAGATAAATAAAAATGCAATATAAGTTGAGAAAATGAAATGAATATAATAGAAACTCTGTAAATTGAAATAGGAAGGTATCAATAGAATATAGGAACACAAAAAGAGAGCTTTGAATTCTAAAAAATATAGTGTAGAATCTAAACTAGGACTAATTTTCCTAGAGGGGTATATGAGTCCCAGTGAGTTTTTTTTTCAGAATTTAAAAAAAAGATCAATTGATTTTGATTCTTTTTGATGTTGTGTGATTTGTAAACTAAGTGAAAATGCATATTTTGTATGAATTTCAATGATTTGAGATGCAACAATGAAACCTATATGCATTTTCACTAATGAAAAATTAGAAACCCTAGAATTTCAATTAATTAATGCAAACCCTAATGCAATGTTAATGCAAGAATGATTTAGGATGATGATGAAATTCAAATTATAATTATGATATTCTAAATACGGGTTCACTAAAATGAAACAACGAAAAAATGGGGTAGTATGCTTTCGCGTGGTTTAGGACATAGAACACACCCACTTTCCAATTATTTCATTCAAGGATAACCCTAGAGATAACAATGCAAAGGAGAAAGAGATCTTGGAATAGGGTTATCCTATGGGTTCACCACCAAGCTAGGGATTAGAAAGACAAATATAATTCAAGATGTAATATACTTAAACCTAATATGATGCAGTATTTCAATAAATGACCTAGAAAAACATGTGAAAAAAAAGAGAAAGTTACAAGATGAAATGTGTGCACTTGGAAACCTAAAGGAGTCTAGATTGAGATTTGAAATGCTAAAAATAGTGAATTTAATGTTGATTGGGACTCATACACTAGACTGGGCAAATCAGTCCCAGATCTAGGTTTCTGTGCAGAAATAAGAATCTAGAAAATAGGCATTTGAATCTATAAAAACATGAATTTTGACCTAAACTAGGACTCATATGCTAGAACTGGCATATTAGTATAGTTAGGATTTTCTAAAAATTCAAATTCTGAATTTGGTATTCAAGATCTACTTTGTGCTTCCCAATTGATTTTTGGATCTAAAACCCTAATTTATAGCCTGTAGAAGTTCTCCAAGTATCTCCAATGCAAGGTGACTACTTTGACAACTTTAAACACTTTGAAAAATTTCTCCAAGATTTCTCTTCAATGAATCTTCAATAAAAACCTACAAATCACACACTAAAGAGAGGGGAAAATGTCATTTTGTTAGTGGAAAGGGGTTGGTCGAACCCCATTTTGGTAACAAAACCTTGAAATGGAATAAAATAATAATGGAGAATGATGAATGAACACAATATGATGTTTCAACTCACCAAACCCTAGCAATGAAGTGTTGCAAAAATGTATGAAATGGCCCCAATAGAAGTAGGTCATGAGTCATGATTGAATATGATAGATCTTGAATGAAATGCTACATTGAATCATGAAACCCTATATTAGAATTATTGGCTCAAAAACAAACATGATGCATGAAGACTTTGACATGATACTTGATGCTTGAATAATGCTCTAAAATTCTTGATGATACACCCTTAAAGACTCTTGAATTGTAAACACTTGAATTGTCTTGTGAACTTAAACTTGCTACTATGAATGATCTCACAAAATTCTTAGGTGAAAATGAGTGAAAGGAACCTTGTATTTATACTTAATTATGCAAAAATTCCTAAAATTTCAACACTACAAGCTAACATCAAATCTAGGAGGATAAAATCCCATCAAGAATTTTAATTAATTTTAATTTTGGGCCACATGTGACTCATATGTCCAAGGTAGTGAATGAGTCCCATTAGGCATAATTTATGGAATCAAATTCAAAAATGCTTAGAAAGGTGTAAAACTAGGATCAAGACCCAAAAATCTAGGTGGGACTCATATGCAAAAGGTGGTGTATGAGTCCCAAATCACTAAATATGGGCCACACAACCTAAGAATTCCTAAATTATGATTGGATGCTAGTGTGTGTCAAGATTTTCCTTGAAAATATGCATTAAATGAGGATTGTGGATGCAAAATAAGGCCAATTAATGCATAAAGAAGCTCAATTGTTTATGAAAACCCTAGAAAAGTGTGAAAGTGTGTTACAACACTTTACAACACCTTAAATAATACATGATTAAAGTTAAAAAGAGGTTCATTAGGTTCAGTTGATTAATAAAACCTTAGTAAAGTGTGAAAGTGTGTTACAACACTTTACAACACTTTAGGAAGGTACCATTTAATTTTATTAGTTCACAAGGGCCTAAGAACTAATGCGAATGTGTCAAAAACATTACAAAACAAGGAAAAATTATGCTCATATTAACATGGAGGGCCTAAACAAGCAAGGAAAATTAAAAGGGATACTTTTTTTGTTGCCATAGTTAGATTACATGGTTTACCAAGAAGTATAGTTTTTTATCATGATACTATTTTTGTAGTACTTTTTTGGATGACACTTTGTGTTGGTTGTTTTCAATGAACCACTCAGATCTCGCCAAACACCTATGAGTTTTCCAAGCTCAATTCTCGAATATCTGCAAGATAAGTGGCCAACAAATGAGATATAGCACCAATTACTTTATCTCCTGCACTTTAGGCTCTACAAAACTTGGGAGGCTTGTCCCACAATGTAAATTATATGAATCTTCTAAACAATTGACGTATGCATTGTATAACTAAGAAGATATATTCTCATCAAAGGTTAGGAAGATGAAATTCTTCAAGAAATTGGCAATTCCTTGAAAGACTTGTGCAACTACAACCAAGAATATCAACAACACCAACCAAAAAAAATCAAAGGTTGATCAAAAAGTTATTTAAAATCATGATCTCAAGTTGGGTGACTGGAATCCTAAAATTTTCTCATAATAATTGTGATCAATGTCATTATCGATGGGCTAGGAATCAACATAAATTAAAATACAAGGTACATTTAATCATGAACACAAATGATCTTTAGTGAAATCACTTTGTAATTCACCCATCTATAATCAAAGTCTAATACTACATATCAAATCCAATTGTTTTGCACATGAATTTATGATCAGATCTAAGTATTTTAACCAATTCTTTGAACCAGGGCTGAAATCAAAGAGCATACCAAAGCTTAGCAATGATGCCAATTAATGAAATGATCCTTGACTAACATTTTCATTAATAGCATGAGTACAGATTAAAACTTGAGAGACTAAAAACTCTAAAAAATTGCATTATCATTCTGATATGCCCAAAAACCATACATTTGATAAAATTTACTATCTAAACTCAAAGCATTAGATAAAGACTCCTAACATATTTTCTCTATGTTCTTCAATTACATAATTCAACACCAGAATTCAATAAAAGACATGTTTTAAGGGCCTTTAATTCCCTTTTATGGAAACAAGACAGAAAAACAATTTTTGGGCCAATAGTACACATGTCACATTCTAATTGGACTGCTACAAGAAAATACCCCCTTTACAGTTATATTTACAATTTCATTCAGAGGGAATACATATGAAACAAAGATTATTTTCATTCTCTTGTCAATAAGCAAACCCGCCTTCCAAAAGGCACATGTTGAAAAGAATATCCTTCAAGTTGTTGTAGCACGTCCATCCTACTTGGAAAGATGACAAAATTCCAAAGATAGGAAAAGTAAAAAAAATTTGCAATCAACATCCACATTAGTGATCAATATTTACCTGTAGCACTTTTAACAAGGAAACACATACTTTATACATTGTAACCTACAAGGCTAGACCTGTACAATACTTGACCAAGTATATGTGTTCCATTTTGAATTCACTAATCAAATCTAGTTAAAAATATCCTTCTCCATTGTCCACAGTCCTCTTAAGATCACCAATTGAATTCAATAATTTCATCCAATTTCTTTTTGTAAGGAGAATAATTTGTCATCATTGAATTAGCTTCCTTATCAAAGTCTTTGAGGAAACCAATGATAAAATATAACTTCTCCAAAGTATCTTTAAGTATATCAATATTAACATCCTCAAAAATTAATTTAGCCTAAGAATCAATTGTAGTTTCCACTTGACTCTTCCACATTTGCAGAGGTTTCACTTCATCATGGGCTTGCAAGATGTTAGCTAACAATGTAAACTTTTCCTGATCATACTTGATCCTTAACTCTTTTATCTTCTACACCAATGGCGCAACATACCCATGGGATGGTTGCTCCCTAACATCACTGAAAAACTTGTAAGTAGAGAACACCATTGGATATTCATCTTCTTGTTTCTTTTCCCTAGCTACCATCAACTTCAAATCATTGACTCTAGGAATCCACCTATCTAAGAGTGGGGTTCCCAATTCTCCATCTCTATGACACATCTCCATTGCTCTCAACATCAAAGGATAACTAGCATGGAAAATATTAAAATTACTTTGAATTATCCTATTACGATGCTTTAGAATAGTATAAACAATCCTATCATTCTTCTCATGCATTAAACTATGTGCTTCATCAAGCAACTTCTTGTATTCCTCAACTTGTTGGAGTAAGTCTTCTTTTGTGGGTTTAGTGGATGGAGTTGCCTCTAATGTACTCAGCTTCTCTATTGCAATGGGATCTTGACCCATGTTATAAGGCACAATTTAAAATGTTTTCTCATGCGGAGGAGACTGAGGATGAATTATAGGAGAAACAAGAGTTGTATGACTTGAACTAACTATCCCTTGGGACTTCATCATTTCCACTTATGGTTTCAAAATTTCCTGCTATGTTTTGAGCTCAACTACCCTATGTTGAATCTAATTGTATTATCCTAGAATCTCATGGTACTTGCTTCTAAATGTGTCCCTATCACTAGTGAGATGCTTCATTGTTTCCTTTGTGAAACTAGCAGAATTTATAGTAATGTCAGCAGCTTTTAATGTTGGAGTATCTGAAACTCTCTTTACAATCAGTCTGCCACTGAAGTCTGAAATCTATGCAACTTTGGGCTTTCTTGAACTAATAGACAATGACCATATTGCTAGAGCATCATGTTCCTCACTGAATGTAGATCCTTGAAGTGCCAACCTAGCTTCCTCTTCAGTGTGGAATAAAGGTTGATCACCCTTTCTTATTGTATCAAGTACCACTGCATCAACAATATCCCACTTAGGTAACAATAAAACACCACTCTTTCACACAAGTTCTCTTCCCTCCTCAAGTGTAATCTTCTTAAATGGCTTCTTCATCTCTTTCATCACATTAGATTGGATAACATTCTTTGGTAGTTTAGGAAGTAAACTTCTTTAAACTACAATCCACTCTGCATTTTCTCTAGCCTTTGCTCTCCATGTAAAATCCCTGAATTTTGTGTTTTAGTGAAAGAATCATCCTCCATGAATTCTTTGCAAGCCTCCACCATCATATCATTAAAATTGTTCACACCACTCAATTCAACTTTTCCCAACCTTAGGATACTTGTCCCAGAGCTTGATACAACTTCTCTTGGGGGAGAAGGCATCCCTTGCTGCATATCTTTAGAAGTTATCACAATATCATCCTCATCACTATTAAGGTACTCCACTACCAGAATCTTCTCTACCCTTTGTCTCTTAATTGGTGGATGCTCTCGAGGAGGGGAATAAATGTCAAAATAATAGGTAAGGATTTCCTAGGAGGCAATAGAACTGATGCAGTTGGAGAAGTTGGTTGTTATGAAATAACTTGCACAATAGAAGAATATGATATGGAATATGCTACAAATACTTGATAATAACTGAGAATAACAAGCCACTTCGAGGGGGCAAACCTCCAAATATCTCTAATGAGAACACACTTCACACTTGATGATGAAATAAGACTCACAACCTCCTATATATACCTATTTATGCCAAGGATATCACCTAGGCCGACTTAGAGACATGCCTATATAAGACTTAGGCTAACCTAAACAACTAAATAACAATATACTAATGATAATATGACTTAATAGAGAGTTAAGATAGCCACAAGCCGACTATTCATAACCCAATGTACAATAATATTAAGGGCGTAGCATGCCCCCCTTCTTCAAAGAAGCATTGTCCTCAATGCTAATCAAGTTTGGAAACTTTTGAATGAACTCCTCGTCTTCCCATGTGGCATCTTCAACTGGTAACTTCTTCCATTGGATGAGATGCTCAGTGATAGTTCTATTCCTTAGCTTCTTTGTGCATGTTTGACGAATGCACTTCGGTTCCAAAATTATTCTTCCTTCTTCATCCAGCTCGGAAGTGTTGTTTGAGTGGGAATATTATGCCCAATTACCTTCTTCAAATAGGAAACATGAAAAAATGGATTTATCTTTGTTGTTGGTGGCAACTCAAGCTTGTAGGCAACACTACCGATCTTCTGCATGATTTGGTATGGACCATAATACTTTGCAGACAACTTATTATTCTTTCTTTGCTTCTTTAGTGAGATTTTCTTATAAGACTGCAATCGCAAGAAGACCCAATCCCCAACTTCAAAACTTCTTTCACTGCGATGTTGGTCTACCTGTTGTTTCATTTGATTTTGTGCCATGGCTAAATTCTCCTTGAGTCCTGAAAGTAATTGTTTTTGATGAAGCAAGTGGTCTTCTACTGCTTGAACTCTTGGGGACACCTTAATTGATGATGTGATGGAAGGAGGATGATATCCATAAAGTGCCAAAAATGGAGACATTTTTGATGAGCTATGAAAAGAAGTGTTATACCACCATTCCGCAAGTGGTAGCCAATCTACCCACTGAGACTATTTCTCTAAAGTGAAACAATGTAGATATCCTTCCAAACACTTATTAACAACCTCCATTTTCCCATCTGATTGAGGGTGGTATGAAGAGCTAAGAGCCAATTGAGTACCCAAACATGAGAATAAATCTTTCCAAAAGTGACTAGCAAAGATAGCATCACAATCACTAACAATAACTTTAGGTGTACCATGTAGCTTTTGGATATTCTCCAAAAAAGATTTAGCCACTGCACTTTCTATAAAAGGATGTGATAATGCAATGAAATGTGCATATTTAGTGAGCCGATCAACTACCACCATTATGACATTATGACCTTTAGATTTGGGAAGCCCTGCGATGAACTCCATGGATACCTCTTCCCAATGCTGGCTAGGAATAGATAAGGGTTGCAAGAGACCTGGTGTCTTAATTTTCTCCCCTTTATGCCTTTGACACACCAAACATTCAGCCACAAATTTTTGAACATCACCCTTTAGCCCCTCCCAAAAGAAATCTTGCTTGACTCGATGATATGTCTTCAAAAATCCTGAATGACCACCCACTAGAGACTCATGCAACTCTGTGAGAATCTTTATTTTTTAAGGTTGGAATTCTTGCAAAGATACAAACGCTCTTTATACCAAAGAGTATCTCCATTCCAAAAAACTTATCTGAACTACTAGGATCACTTTTTAATTGCTCGATGAGATTACTTGTCGCAAACATCATTTTGCCACTCTGCTTTGGCTTCCTCCACCCAATTTTCTTGTAATATTGAAAGGGCACACAATAAGGCTTCATCTTTCTCATCCTTACATTGCATCTACAATATTTTCTTTCCCTTTCTTATATACAATCTCAAAGTCATATCCTAACATCTTAGTGACCCATTTTTGTTGCTCTTTAGAAGATAGTCGTTGTTCCAAAAAATATTAGGCTATATCATGATCTATCTTAACCTTGAAATGTCTACCCAATAGATAAGGCCTCCATTGTTTCACTGCATGGAGTATTGCTAGCATTTCCTTCTCATAAATAGGTTTAGTTGATTCTTACCTTTTAATTGACGACTCTGAAAAGCAATTGGTCGACCTTCTTGCATGAGCACTGCTCCTATCCCATTCCGGAAGCATCACATTCCACAATGAATTCCTTGGTGAAGTCGGAGTGGAAAGTACTGGAGTTGTACACATAGCCTCCTTCAATCTCTCAAATGTTGTATTAGCAGACTCGTTCCAATGAAAAGAATCCTTCTTCAATAGAGTGGTGAGAGGTGCTGCTATACTACCATAATTATTCACAAATCTTCTATAGTACCCTATCAATCCCAAGAATCCTCTTAGTTTCTTAATGGTTTTTGGAATAGGCCATTCCATGATAGCCTTAATTTTGTTAGGGTCCACCTATACTCCTTCATGTGAAACTATGTGTCCCAAATACTCCACCTCTGTAAGACCAAAAGCACACTTGGATGTCTTAGCATAGAGTTTATGATCTTCAAGTATTTGTAATGCTTGGTCCACATGTTGCAAATGTTATTCCCAAGTCTTGCTATAAATTAATATATCATCAAAGAATACTAACACAAACTTTCTCAAGAACTTCTTAAAAATGGAATTCATCAAACTTTGGAATGTAGATGGTGCATTGGTAAGATCAAATGGCATCACCAAAAATTCATAATGACCCTCATGAGTCTAAAATTTCATCTTACAAATATCTTCCTCCTTAATCCGAATTTGGTGATAACCAGATCTAAGATCTAACTTGGTAGAAAACATAGCTCCATTTAATTCATCTAGCAAATCATCAATGACTGGAATTGGAAACTTATATTTAATGGTGTACATGTTGAGCACTCTATAATCTGGACACATGCACCAAGTATCATCCTTCTTGTGTACCATTATCATAGGTGAGGAGTAAGCACTTTGGCTATGCCTGATGATTCCTGCCTCTAGCATCTCTTCAACAATCTTTTCTATCTCTCTTTTGTATGTATGGATACCTATAAGGCCTGATGTTTGGTGGTTGGCTCCTTGGGACTAACTGTATGGCATGATCATGATCCCTTTTAGGAGGAAGTCCTTTAGGCATATCTCCAAGAACAACTGAGTGACGATCAATTATAGCTTGCAAATCTAGATGAGTAGGAGTATTAGATTGAGAGACTTCTAATGAACATAGTTGGGCCACAAATCCATCCACTCCTTTCTTAAGCAACTTTTGCATTTGATGAGAGCTTACCATTTGTGGAGATTTTTCCTTCAACCCCCTTAGCTCTACTAGCCTTCCTTCTGATTGAAATCTCATGAATAGTTCTTGGAAGTTCATCTCAATTGTTCATAATGTAGTAATCCATTGTACTCCCAAAACAATATCTGTTGCACCCATGGATATCACATACATTGGGGTATCAAGTTGATAATCTCCCATGGATAATTTAATGCTATGACACTTCCATGAACAACTAACTATACCACCATCTGCAATCAAAACTTGAAACTTTGGAGCTGGATATATGAAACAATTTAGACGAGTAGCTAACTTTTTGTTGATGAAATTATGAGTACTACCTGAGTCAATCAACACTGTTACCTTCTACTTCTTTAGGAACCCCACCACCTTGAGAGTTTGTTGAGTGTTGAAACCTGAGAGTGCATGACAAGAAATGATTGGTTGAGAATCATGTGATTCCTCATTTAAATTCCTTTCATCTTCTAGTATGGGTTCCTCCTCTTCTTCCTCATCGAGACCTTCAATATAAAACAATTTCTTTTCACTATATTTATGTCCTGGACTATATTTTCTATCACAATTGAAACACAAGCCTTTTGCTCTTTTCTCCTCAATTTGTTGTGGAGTCAACTTAGTAGGTTGTGTTGAATATCCTTTCTCTCTTGTCACATTAGCCCCTTCCTTCTTAGGAATCAAATACTTCTCCTCTACCCTGTGTGCTAAGATAAAAGACTCATTTATGGAACTAGGGCTAAACATGCATACCTCATGTTGAATGTGATCCTTGAGACCACCCAAGAATAAGTCATTCAAGTTTTCCTCCATAATTGTATCCACCCTTAAGGATAGATTTTGGAATTGCTGAATATAATCCTTAACTGATTCTATTTGTTGAAGTTTAGCTAGCTGGCTGAAGAAGTTGTCTATGACGCTATTGCTATATTGTGCTTGGAGTTCCTCTATAAAAATTGACCATGAGACAGTGAGCCCCTTTTTACTTCGATGAGTACAAATCCAACGATACCAAATGAATTGATTTGGTTCTAGATATAAGGAAGCCATTGTGACCTTTTGTCCATTTGGGATTTGGTGTACTTCAAAAAAATTCTCCATTTGGTTTATCCATGTTAGAGGATCCTTACCATTGAACTTGCACATATCCACCTTTGGAAATAAATTCCTAGATCCCATAGGAGTACTAAAGCTTGTGTCAGTAGTAGCTGACCTAGAATTTTCACCTTGGCCGCTTGAGAACTCCTTTCTTGATTCAACCATGTAGGTGCTTAACATGTTTTGTATGTCCGATATATCTCCCCTTAGGTCAAACATATCCATCTTAATTGAGGAAATTTCTTCCTTGACCTTATTTATTTCCTCATTATGAGTAATATCCTTGATTGTTTCACCATCCTTATCAGGAGTCTTCCCCGGAGTGACATTCTGTTTACCCCTTGTTACAGGCCCCAACATGATGGAAACCATTAATGTTGAAATAAATCACACAAATGAAACTTAAATTCTCTCAAATTTTTATTGTAATATCCTTTATTATGTCTTCAAAAACCCAATAAAAATCAGACTCCAATTCAACAAGATGTGTGAGATATGTAGATTCAAAAAAAATAGCGTAGAAACCCTAATTCTGCTCCAATTCTTCTAAAATCAGAATTGTAGCTTCTTCAATATGTTCTTAAAAAACCCTTTAAAAATTAAAAAAATTTGCCAAAATCTAAAAGATATGCTCTTCCCAAAATCGCCTCTAAAATTGAGAAAAACCTTGCCTCTATGGTGCCAAGATCATGCTCTGATACCACTTGTTATGAAATAACTTGCACAATAGAAGAATATGATATGTAATATGCTACAAATACTTGATAATAACTGAGAATAACAAGCCACTTTGAGGGGGAAAACCTCCAAATATCTCTAATGAGAACACACTTCACACTTGATGATGAAATAAGACTCACAACCTCCTATATATACCTATTTATGCCAAGGATATCACCTAGGCCAACTTAGACACACCTATATAAGACTTAGGCCAACCTAAACAACTAAATAACAATATACTAATGATAATATGACTTGATAGAGAGTTAAGATAGCCACAAGAAGACTATTCATAGCCTGATGTACAATAATATTAAGTGCATATCATTGGTCTTGAATCCTCCAGTATAACTAGAGTTGGCTCGATTTTCTCCTTCTTATATTTTCCCCTTTTCCTAGTATACACCCAAATTTTTTTAGGTGGTTGATAGGAAGGTCTCTCTTCCTAATCTGCAAATGGTCCCTCTTCAGTTGCCAAAGCCTTTCCCTTATCTCTAACCATTTCTACCCTTCTCAACTCACCAACAACACTTTCAAAATTTTCTAATGCATACATTACCTAGTGGAATTCCCCTTGAATGTTGGGTAGAGGATCATACTTTGGATTTGTCTTCCTAATCCTTTCTACCATCTTACTGAAGGAAAGATGCATAGCCTTCCTTTCCTCTTTCTCTTGGAAATAAAAAAATTTCTAATGAAATCCTCAAGGAAATAGAAATTGTGAACAAACACATAGAATGATTTCTTTTCTTTTACTGCATGAATGAATCCCTCAGGATCATGGTTCCTAGGGAGATCCTTATTTAATTTTTAGGGCTTGAGGACATCACTCAAAGCATTCTGCTTCCCTTTGATCAACACAAAATCTATAAATGTTGTGTATTTTGGGAAGAATGAGCCCTTCTTATTCTTTGGCAATTGAAAATCTTGGGATCCAACCAATTGCCTCATGACTTCTAAAAATCCAATCCTGAGTGGCACATCCCTTGGTAGCACAAAAGGGTACAAAGGAGTCCCATACACCCTAAATATGGTCCTATCTTGATATGGAATGATATCTCCCCAATTATGGGTCATATTCAGCTCAGGCTGATGCAAGGTCATCTACCAATGCATCTATTCAACTAGGGTACATCAGACCCAAACACACACTGAGAAGATCTCTTTGTAATTTCATAAAAAAATACTTAACCATTCAAAAAAATCTTACTATTTCACTTGAACCAAAAAGGCCACCAGTAATCCAAATCATTTCATTATATCATGATCAGACCTCAAAAAATCTTTGCCATCATTAACCTTGATAGAAACAAAACAATAATCTAATCAATAGACTCTAAACCAAAACATTGAAACATACACCATATCACTCTTCTAATTTTATTTTTCAGGGAAAAATAACCAAAAGCCTTTATATAAACCTCCAAGACACTATATCATCATATTTTGAGGAACATAAACCAATCATTACATTTCCACAACACTGTACTAATAGATTTCCCTAGATCTTTCCATCAAGTCACCTTTCAATATAGTTTCCTCATTGCTACAAACAACAAAACAACATACCAACCTTCTAACCATTATTCAACCAGAGATTCATCAAAACTATCATCACTTAGACTGTTTCTAATCATTAAGCATCATTCCTATCTCTATTTTATTAGACTTACAATGTTAAGCCATCCAACCTCCTTTTTCCTAGTGGGTCAACAAAGCACTAAATTGGGTGATTACACTTCAAACACAATGCATATTTCCAAGCACAATACACATTATGTAGCCCATTTCAATCCTTCATAACATACTTTAAAAGAGACAACACTTGTTTTAGAACAACATCAGTAAACTGGATAATATACTAGAATAAGCCTTAAATTAGGCCAAAATTTCAAAGAATCTACCTCAATAATAGCCCCAACCCACCAAATAACCTGAAATAGTCTTCATTCATGTTATAAACTCAAGATTCCACCAATTTTCAGATTAGATAGGTTCAACTAAACACTAATCAATCAAACCCTTGTTTTTTGCACCAAAACTACCTTTCCAAATGAGGGTTTGTTAGAAAACATAGTTTCAACCTTTTCCTACTCTACCACAATTTGAAACATGTGTAAATATGTCTACATAGGTAGTCCAAGCCTTCCTCAACCCTTGAATACTTTGTTTTCTTCATAACACCACTTGGAGCCATCAAATTATCATAGGAAAACTCTATTTTTCTAAGAAACCTGTAATAAAACTTTTAGTTTCTTGTTTCCCCTACATTATTCAGCAAACACATAGCCTACAACTTCAAAAATAACCTACCCCACTAATTTTCACTACCTAATTTGATGGGGTAGACATGATTTATTGTCTAGACTCTCCAACCCTGTTATGAGGGTTTATAGACCAGTATGCAAAGAATTAAGTAAAGCAAATGTTTTACTTATTCAAACTCCTTTAAAATGGTTTTGAATTGAAGCTACTTCCCTATACTACCAAAAATATTGAAGAACTATATTTGGTATTGCTGTGCAGACCTAATAAATGAGTAAAATGCAGAAAGAAAACACATAATTTCAAGAATAAGGTACTTTTATTATCAAATACTCTTAAAGAATACAATGCCTTCCCCCATGCTCATCCTCTCAAGCTTTTTAAATATGTTTCCTTAACCATAACTAACTTTTCAACTACCTACATCGACCTACCTTTTCATTTTTCCCTCAAAGTCTCTTCATATTGTTATTTTTTAATTTGTTTTACATTTGTAGATATTAGCAACTTTTGCATTTTCCCCATGTTTTACATTTTCCAATATTTCAGCCTCCTAAGGACCCTTAAATAACTCAATTACAATTGAATAGGCCTTATCATGACCTTTTAAAATGCTTTACAATTGAAAATTCAAATATTGATTTTTTTTTCCTTTTGAGGACATTTAATGTCAAAGTGCTCCTGCACTATACAACCAGCCAACAAAACCTTTCCAAGTCCCTTGGAAACATGTTATCTTTTTCTTTCTCCTGCAAATCAGCTTTAAACTTGTCTTGGACTGCTTCTTCTTTGTTCCCTTGAATCTTCATCTATCTTGTCTTGGTTCCATTCTTTGTCTTCAACTTTGTCTTCATTCCTTCACTTTGTCTTTTCCTTTTTCCTTTCTTCCATCTCTCTTTTTTGCCTATCAAGTTCACAATCATCTTCTCTTTCAAAAGGACATAGGACTGCCCTTTTACCACTATCATCTTTTCCTCTAACTCTTTCTCAACTAAGTTCATGGGAATTTCCTTGAAAACTTTCCTCTTTCTTTCATAATTCATCCCTAACCTTCTCTGACAAGTCACCTTTTCATCTTCTCAACTACTCCCACCACTGGAGTACTCTTCAAGCTGCAAACTCAAGTGCTTATTTACTCAGGTATCCACCTAGTTCTTAATACATCACAACATAACTCAAAAACTCAAGCAAGTTCCTCCTTGCTTCCAACTTCTCTCTACTTTCTTCTTCTTTTTCTTGGTAGCAACTAGGTTCTTAACCTGCACAAACTCACACAAACTCATAAATTCTCTCTATAGCTTAGAAGGATCAAGCAACTGCAACCAAACTCAACAACTCAACATCAAAAATAACTTAATGAGCTTATCAGATTCAACTAGTTTTGATACCAATTGATGCAAGGGAATCTATAAAATATTTATTCAACTAGGGTACATAAGACCCAAACACACACTAAGAAGATATCTTTGTAATTTCATCAAAGTTTCACTTAACCATTCACCAAAAGCTTACTATTTCACTTGAACCAACAAGGTCATCAACAAGCCAAAAAATTTCATCATATCATGATTAGACCTCAAAACATCTTTTCCATCATTAACCTTGACAAAAAAAAAGCAATAATCTGTTCAATAGACTCTAAACTAGACCATCAAAACATACACTATATCACTCTTCCTTCTAATTTACTTTTTCAAGGACAAATAACCAAAATCCTTTATCTAAACTTCCAAGACACTATATCATCATATTTTGAGGAACATAAAATAGTCATTACATTTCCAAAACACTATACCAACATATTTCTCTAGATCTTACCATCAAGTCACCTTTTCATATAGTTTCCTCATTGCTACAAACAACAAAAAAACACACCAAACTTCTAACCTTTATCCAACTAGAGAGTCATCAAAAGTATCATCACTTAGACTATTTCGACTCATTAAGCATCATTCCTATCTCTATTTTATTAGACTTACAATGTTAAGCCATCAAACCTCCTTTTTCCTAGTAGGTCAACAAAGCACTAAATTGGGTGATTACACTTCAAGCACAATGCATCTTTCTAAGCACAATACACATTCTAGAGCCTATTTCAATCCTTCATAACATACTTTAAAAGAGATAACACTTGTTTTAGAACAACTTCAGTAAACTGGACATGACATTGGAATAAGCCTTAAATTAGGCCAAAATTTCAAAGAAGCTACCTCGATAACACCCCCAACTCACCAAATAACCTGAAATAGTCTTCATTCATGTTATAAACTCAAGATTCCACCATTTTTCAGAGTAGATAGGTTCAACTAAACACTAACCAATCAAACCCTTGCTTTTTACACCAAAACTACCTTTCCAAATGAGGGTTTGTTAGAAAAACATACTTTCAACCTTTACCTACTCTACCACAATTTGAAACATGTGTAAATATGTATACATAGGTAGGCCAAGCCTTCCTCAAACCTTGAATACTTCATTTTCTTCAAAACACCACTTGGAGCCATCAAATTCTCATAGGAAAACTCTAATTTTCTAAGAAACCTGCAACCAAACTTTGAGTTTCTTATTTCCCTTGCATTATTCAACAAACACACAACCTACAACATCCAAATTAACCTACCCCACCAATATTCACTACCTAATTTGGTTGGGGTATGTGCCGGATCATGATGGGCCAAAAAGTGGCAATATGATGGGTATTTGTAGGCTATGTGGCTGATGACTTTTTTTTTACCCAAAATTGATGAAACAAAAAGGGTTTTTAAAGGAGATTCTTAGATTTCCACCAATATAAATTATGTTTTACTTTGAATTTAATAAATATTTATTATTCATTTTCTATTTGAATTACGACTAACACCCTGATTGATAGGCTGATTGAAAAACATCTATAGCTTTCAAATAGTATCACATTTTTTGAATTCGAAACATGCGTCACATTCTATACTTCACATACTATAGGATTAAAAAAAATGAATTTCATGAAGTTTTGACCAAGCTAAGGTGGTCAAACATACGAGTTTTTATATTTTTTAAAAGTTGTAAGAAAAAATTCATAATTAATTATTTACTTGGAAAAAAATTACAAAAAAATATGCATCATATCTAGACATGACTCCTCTACTTATATCTAAAATCTTATAGAAAAATACTATCATTTTATTGTGGTTAGGGTGGTTAGATAGACACCTACTTATTTTTTTCTTGAAATTTAAGTACTATTGCATTGAAATTTCAAATTTTCACCAAATAGATTTTTTTCTTTTTAAAATAAACCTAGTAGTTTAGAAAATACATTCAATTTTCTACATATTCTATTCTTACATATTTTTGAAATAATATAGATAACTTATTCAAATTTTTACATCAAGTTACCTAAATTTGATTTGTTCTAAATTTTTTGCCACTTAAGGGCCTATTTTTTTGATGATGATCCTGCACATACCCGTTGGGTAGACATGATTTATTATTTAGACTCTCAAACCCTATTATGAGGGTTTAGAGAATAGTATGCAAAGAATTAACTCAAATAGATGTTTTACTTATTCAAACTCCTTCAAAATGGTTTTGAATTGAAGCTACTTCCCTATATTGCCAAAAATATTGAAGATCTAAATTTGGTATTGCTATGCAGACCTAATAAATGAGTAAAATGTACAAAGAAAACAAAATTTCAAGAACAATGTACTTTTATCATCAAATACAAGATAATACAATGCCTCCCCCCATGCTCGTCTGCTCAGTATTTTTAAAGATGTTTCACTAACCATAACTAAATTTTCAACTACCTACATTGGCCTACCTTTTCATTTTTCCGTCAAATTCTCTTCATATTCTTGTTTTTTAAAAAAAAATTTGTACTCCATATTAGCAAGTTTTACATTTTCCCCAAGTTTTACATTTTCCAATATTTCAACCTCCTAAAGACCTTTAAATGACTCAATTACAATTGAATAGGCCTTTTCATAACCTTTTGCAATGATTTACAATTGAAAATTCAAATTTTGAATTTTTTTCCTTTTGACAACATTTAATGTCAAGGTGCTCCTGCACCATAGGCCTCCTCTCCATAGGCCATAGGAAGTTATGAATTTTCATAGGGATCCTTGGTGGATCAAGAAGTAGGAGTCTCCTCAGTTTAGCTACAAAAAAATTATTAAAAACTAGGTAATGAAACTTATAGTCATCCATATCCAGGATTTAGGTCCAACATTGGACCGAAAACTCAATATCATTATCCACTTTCTTTAGAGACATGTCTTCCTCAAAATATTTCTCTTGCTTGCACAAAATAATATGCATCAAAAGAGAATACCACCAGAGCTTTACCCAATGCTTTCCTCCCTTCAGCTCAACCAGGCACTAGTGCATGTTTTTTGCTAGATTAGTGGCATAATCATAAACCACATTAAAGGGTGCATACTAAATATTGTCTACCATATATAGATATTCAATTGGTATCGTCTCAGGTGCATCAAAACCAATAATTTGATATAGGGATTAGAAGGTCCTTCTGAAATAAGGGGTAAAGTAATCTAGAAGGAAAGGTTCTTTCTCATCTTTCCCAATCTTAATCTGCTTTGTGTTCTTCCCATATCCAATTGAAGCCATGCACATTGGTAAAATGGTAGTTCAGAATAAGAATTTGGTATTCTCATATTCCTTTTTAAAATTATCCATGTCAATAGGGACCATATCCTAATTCCATTCCTATAGTTTGAAAACTTCTACAATTTACTCCTTGGTGATCTTAATCACCTTAGCACCATTACATTCCCTAACAATTTTGGACACTGGATCATATTTGGTTGTAATATCCTTGACCAAGTCCACATCCACATATACATTTGGGAGTAATGGTTTCCCCATATCCATCTTCCAAGTATGGAAAATAGGATATTCACAATTCTTGTTCCCAAACCAATTTCTAAATATTTTCTAGCCAGTATAGGGAAATTTAACATCCTTAATCCAAGCCTGCTTGTCCTTCAATCCCTCATAAATCCTATGGCCATAATATATTTCCGCTCCTTGATTTTTCTTATTGGTTAAGGGTTTGATTTGGTTGACGATGTCATCAGTGAGTACCCTACCTAGAGTTTTAGGATGAGGCTTCTATGCTTTGCAAGCCATGAATATTCAGGCAAGTTTACATAGGCTAAGGATATAATAGAAAGAAACTCAAAACCTAACTCCCTCATTTAGTAGCCTAGGGTGAGATTAGAAGACACAAACTTACACAAACTTGGCTAAGGGAAAATGTTTTATACATAAAATTAACGTAAAAAGATAATTAAAGCCTACAGGCAAAATAAATCTAAAGAAAACAAAGACAACCTACCCTAATTCTATATAGTTTTGTCTCATATAAAATGGCCCCTTGTCATTTTTATATCCTTTTAGATCTTTTTTCATGGTGTTGGAACTATGTTGCTCTAATTTTATGTTGTAACATGGCTTGAACATGCTTATTTAGGTACTAAAATTCAAAGAACGACGTCTTGTTAAGGTTTTGTGAAGTGTTGTAAGATATTTCTACATTCTTCTAGACTCTATTTATTACAATTCACCTAAAAATCACCTTTTCCTCACTAAACTAGTCCTATTTTGAAGTGTTGTAAAGTGTTGTAACAAGCTTTCATGCTTTTCTAGGCATATTTTAACTATTTATCCCTTTCTCATGTTTTATTTGGTCCCTTTATGCCCTCATATGCTTTAATTAATTGTATTTTTTAAATATTATCCTAACAAATAACATTAAATACAACATATTTCCTGACACATATTTTCAAGTCCTAGGTGGGACCCATTCACCATGGGTGGCGAATGAGTCCCCCTTGGCCCCAAATTCAAAATATTTTAAATTTCCTTTGGAGATTTTATTTAAAAACACTTGATGTGGGTCTATGATGAGGTATGAATAGATACTAATGCACAAAAATTGTATAAATATGTGCTTTTAACCTCATTTTACATCCCCTACTATCTCCCCATTCAAGCATTCAATCTCACATAACATTTAAGCAATCTCAAGCATCTTACAACATCTTTTCAAGCACTATTCAAGCACTTTGAAGCAACCATTAACATTGCTTCAGATTTGCATCATCAAGGGTTTGGTAAGTTGATAGAATTTTCATGTTATTAGTTTATCATTCACTTTCATTTCATTATTTTATTAAGGATTTAAATACCAAAAGTGGTGTTTGACCAAGGAAAACCCCTATTCACTAACCCTCAACCATTTTTTCCCTATCAAGCATGTTTTTTTGTAGCCTTTTGTGTGTAGATTTGATAAGATTTTTGGTGTTGAAGATTGGTTTACAAGTCAACTAGGTGCTTCAATTCAACTCAAGTCAATTTCAAGCTTGGAGAAGGTTTTCTGTCATTTCCTATAGAATTAACTTCGACAACCCAATAATCAGTGATTTCCAGATCTAGTGTTGCAAAGTTGTCTCCTAATTTTTTAGAAATTTGGGAGAGGATTGATTCACTACCAGTGGTGAATGAGTCCCACCTTAGGACTGAAAATCTGAATTTTGTCAAATTCTAGATCCTGACAATCAAAAACCAACTCCTGACACTTTTTCACTAGGAGGAGGACTGATTCACCACCCTAGGTGAATGAGTCCCACTATGTAAATTCAGTGATTTTAGCTAGCATCCACAACATTCCAGATTCATCATACTTAACCCAGGTGCACTCTGATTTAAATCATTTCTTTATGTTCTACATATTTTCTTCATTTACTTCATTGTTTGCATATCACAATGTGTTTTCAAACATAGCTTTAATTTCACTTTTGCATTCATTTGCATCCATTTAGATTAGTCATTTGCATCCATTTAACTTCATTTAGCTTAGACAACATTGCATGCAACATAATTTGAGTGAATCATTAGCATTTTTGGCCCTATCTCTCTCCTTTTAGGTGAAAAACCCTAGAAGTGCAAGATAAGTCCATAGGGATCCAAAAATCTATGTTGCTTTTGGTGAACCAAACTCTTGAACACTTTCCATTTCTGATTTCATTTACATATTGAATCTTAGTTTACATTTGCATTAACATTTAATTAGGATATTGTTTTTTATTGCATTCTAGGACTTTTCATCTTGCATTAGTGAAAACTTCATTTAGATTTCATTTGTACATTCCATCTCATTGAAAAAAGTAAAAAATATGCATTTTTCATCTTTGACTACATACTTTAGAGCATTCAAATCATCTTTAAATTTCTAAAAAAAATTAATTAATATCATACTGGGACTCATTTGCCACCTAGGATGAATCGGTCCCTTTGCACTTTTTTATCAGCATTTCTGAAATTCTTTTAGCATCTTTTTGCATTATAGTTTCCTATTCTTGCATTTTGTTTTCATTTCCAGAATCTATATTTTTCATTGTTTCTTGCATCTTATTTTATTTTCATCATGGCACTTTCCTTCAATAAGTTTTGGAATTCATTAAAATCATTGGTAGACATGTCCAATTGTGCCTTTAGTTGTGACCCTAATGACCTTGAACTCACACATGCTCCCCTAACTCCTCATGATTGTCCTCCTCATCAAGTAGGCATCATTCAAGAAGATGTTGATAGCATGAACAACTTCTATAATGATTTCCTTGATAACCTAGAAGCAAATGCAACCTTTTATCCATCTATGAAGTCAGAAGATCTTCCTACTGTTGTACCTCCTAATCACTTTGCATATTTGCAATTCTGAAATTAATCAAGGACCTAAGGCTCCTTCCTCAAGTGGACCTAGTTCCTATAAACCACTAGAATCTCAACCCTTTTATGATCATAAACTCAAAAAAACACCTATCAATCTTTAAGAAACATATGGTAAAGGATTCACTATCTCAAGTAAACAAGTTTGTGACACAAGACATGAACATGGCATTCATCAACTTCTTGAACAAAAACCAATCGAAGAAAACACCATGGGTCTAGGATATCATGATCCTCCTCATCTTGGTGGACAACAATTTAAATATTGGAAGCTTCGGGGTGATTGCACAATGATCTTTAATGCTCCTCTTGACTTAAACATTCTTCTTCAACGTGAAAAATCTTTATCTCCTTCTAATGATAAGGATGTTTAGATCCCCATGGGTCCTTCTCCTCCTTCTATTCATGAACAAGGAAAATCTAGCAAATGAAAACAACCTTACAAATTGAAGAAGCTTAAATTTCCTACACATCCTCCACCTAAATGTGAAAGGAGATTTCAACTGCTTTTAAACAAAGGTCTTATGCTTTTACCACCTATGGATAGGTTGGTTATTCATCCCAAAGACTCAAACATACCATTTTGCAAATATCATTGCATCCTTGGACATCAAATAGAAGAATGTTGGGCATTAAAGGACATACTAGATAAGTATCACTTCACTAATACCGATTGTTTCCCTGTCATCATACTATAGTTGTAGAGTTCCCTATTCTCACTATTGCATGATCCTTTCCCATCACCCACCTCGGCTCATTCTTGCCTTTACACTTTATGGGAGGAGAGATATTGCTAGCCTTGTCCTTGTAATGAATTTGTCTTTGTCTCTTAACTATGTTATTCCTTTTTCCAGTTATCCATTTAAGATTGAGAAACCAATAACTTAGTTAATGGTTGACTTACATTTTCATTACTTGTCCCATTGTCTTTTTGTATTTTCATATGCATATCGTGTTCCCATGTATCATGTATTTGACGTTTCCTCTCTTTATACACATCTTCTATTCATATCTCTATTCTTCTATTTGCCATGCATTGTCTTTTTCATTTTGGTTTTGTGTTCTCCTTTTGTGGATGATGTAAAGCTTACAGACACCCTATGTCTCTTCCATGTTGACCCAAAAGGTCCTTGTCTTTTTCATTTTTATTTTGTGTTCTCCTTTTGGGGATGACACAAGGCATTGAGACCAAAATGTCTCTTTCATGTTGACCCAAAATCTTTTTCATTTTCTTTCACCTTTTCATTCTTTTCACTTGTGTTTTCCTCTTGGGGAGGATGCAAAGAGTTGAGACCACAGTGTCTCTTCCATGTTGACCCAAAAAAAACTTTATTTTTCCTTTTTTTTGCTCTCTTTGTGTCATTCTTCCAATTCTATGTGCTTTGGGGAATGATGACAGTTTTGAGCTCTTTCATAAAAGCATTGCCGCAACGACCATACTGACCCAAAATCCATAGATCCCTTATGTGTTTGGTGTGTTTTCTTTTCTAGGGGGAAACTCCTCTTTCTTTATTTTTCAGTTTCCTTGACATGACATAGCCTAACTTCGAAACATATGACTTGGCATAGGGCTTTCCAAGTTGGCTCTCATGTCTTTTTTTCCTTTTTCATTTCTCTTTCTACTTTAAAGTAATTTCTCATAGAACTATGTGTAGAAATTCCTTTAAAGTTGGGGGCATACATTACCATAATTCATTTGCATTGTTCGTTCCTAGTGCAGCCTTGTTGTATACATGATGTGTTCATCACTTTGTGGATAGCATTGGGTGTGATGTCCTTCATAAGTGTGATCTATCTCAGCATATTACATTCCTCTTGGTGTCCTGATGCAACACACTACATCCCCTAAGTTGTGAATATACTATTCTTTGATTGGTCCTCTCTTGGAGACATTAGACACAATGTTCCCTAATTGTCTGACCTTGCATGAACTGAACAAGACTCCTTTGAACATCCTCTTTACATTTTTGCATTTTATATTTTTCATTTTTACCACCTTGCATAACACAACTTGCATGAATATGGCACCTTTCTGTTTGTTCATGGAATTTCATTTTCCTTGTGGTGTCTTGTTAAAGTTATCAGCATGTATAACTCTAATATGGTTGAGTGGGAAGCCCACCTAGCGGCATGACTTTTCCCCATAGCCACCTTTTTGTTTGTGAGCGCATACCAACTAGCATATGTATCTTACATTTTTGGGCTTTCTCACCCCGCGGACAACTAGTTCTATGGCCCCAGAGTGATTATATTTGGGCCTTCTCACTCGGTGGACTTTCATCTATTCTATCACCCTAGAGTGAGTACACATTCTCTTTTTCAAACAATCAACCTAGATCCAATCCAGAACTAGTTGGACTAATGATTGAAGCTTCATCTAATTTTTTTCAACACTTGTGTGTTCCTTTGTCCTTATGCTTAATTTTCCATGGGATATTCATCCTCAGGACTTGATCATCCCTCTTGATCGTTGTCATTCCATCTTGCTAATGTAAGTGCATTTGAACCCTCCCCTCAATGTTCATGCCTACTTTAGTGTGAGTTTGAAGCAAGTCCATCATCTCACAAAAGTGGGGGCTAAATGTGTTGTAGAAAAATGGCCCTTTGTCATTTTCATATCCTTTTAGGTCTTGTTTCATGGTGTTGGAACTATGTTTCTCTGATTTTATGTTGTAACATGGCTTGAACATGCTTATTTAGGTACTAAAATTCAAAGAATGACTTCTTGTGAAGGTGTTGTGAAGTGTTGTAAGACATTTCTACATTCTTATAGACTCTATTTATTACAATTCACCTAAAAATAACCTTTTCATCACTAAACAAGTCCTATTTTGAAGTGTTCTAAAGTCTTGTAACAAACTTTCATGCTTTTCTAGGCATATTTTCACTATTTATCCCTTTTTCATGCTTTATTTGGTCCCTTTATGCCCCCATGTGCTTTAATTAAGTGTATTTTTGAATATTATCCCGACAAATAACATTAAATACAACATATTTCCTGACACACATTTTCAGGTTCTAGGTCAGATCCGTTTGCCATGGGTGGCGAATGAGTCCCCCTTGGCCCCAAATTCAAAATATTTTAAATCTCCTTTCGAGATTTTATTTAAAAACACTTGATGTCGGCCTATGATGAGGTATGAACAGATATTAAGGTGCAAGAATTGTATAAACATGTGATTTTTACCTCATTTTACATCCCCTACTATCTCCTCATTCAAGAATTTAATCTCACATCACATTTAAGCAATCTTAAGCATCTTACAACATCTTTTCAAGCACTATTCAAGTACTTTGAAATAGCCATTGGCATTACTTCAGATTTTTTATCATCAAGGGTTTAGTAAGTTGATAGAATTTGCACATTATTATTTTATCATTCTCTTTCATTTCATTTTTTTATTAACGGTTTGATTACCAAAAGCTAGGTTCGTCCAATGCAAACCCCTATTCAATAACCCTCAACCATTTTCCCCCTATTGCATGTTTGTTTTTAGCTTTTGTGTACATATTTGATAAGATTTTTTGCATTGAAGATTTGTTTACAAGTCAATTAAACGCTTCTAGTTAACTCAAGTCCATTTCAAGCTTGGAGAAGGTTTTATGCCTGTTTCCTACAGAATTGACTTCGATGACCCGACATTCAGTGATTTCTAGATCTAGTGTTGTAGAGTTGTCTCCTGATTTTTCAAAAATTTGGGAGAGGACTGATTCACCACCAGTGGTGAATGAGTCCCACTTTAGGACTAAATTTTTTAATTTTGTTAGATTTAGGATCTCGATAGTCAAAAACTAGCTCCCAACACTTTTTCACCAAGAGGAGGATTGATTTGCCACCCTGGGTGAATTAGTCTCACTGTGAAAATTTAGTGATTTCAGCCAAGATCCACAACATTCCAAGTTCATCATACTTAACCTAGGTGCTCTCAGATTTAACTCATTTCTTTATGTCCTGCATATTTTCTTCATTTACTTCATTGTTTGCATATCGTAATGTGTTTTCAAACATAACTTTAATTTCACTTTTGCATTCATTATCATCCATTTAGATTTGTCAATTGCATTTAGTTAACTTCATTTAGCTTAGAAAACATTGCATACAACATAATTTGAGTAAATCATTAGTAGTTTTGGCCCTATCTCTCACCTTTTAGGTGAAAAACCCTAGAAGTGCAAGAGAAGTCCATAGGGTTCCAAAAATCTATTGTTCAAGTTCAAAATAAAGAAAAAAATTAAGCTTTAATTATACTCATAGCTTTTTGCATTAATAGGAACACCTTGTCTCGATCTTCTGATAGCTCTATAGTAAATTGTGATTTTCAACAATGCGAGGAAATCAATTTGAAGTGTTTTACAACCTAGTAACCATCACTTCCAATGTCCTTTCAGCCATTACTACTTGCTCGCGTGAAGCAAAATGGCTCTATTTTTTTTGCATTCAATTTCAAATGATAGCCATTGATTTCTTTCTAAGATGGCATAATCGATGACTTGGATTGAGTCAACACAGTTTGAATTTACTTCGTAATACTTCTCCAACTTGTCAGCCAATAGTAGAGTACTAATTGGAAGCCATGTCATCTCTTTTCATTGGCCCCACTTCCTTTTTCCATCCAATAGAATAGCACACATGTTATACATTCATGGACCTCACACGTCACTTGTCGGTGATTCAATTAAGGCTACGAGGTGTGTGATGGGCGAGTGAGATTTCACTGTGCTGATGCTTGTGGATCGTCAATCTCAAATGTACTGAGCATCAAGTATGATGCAAATGGAATAGACCCCTCCATGGTGAGGACACGCATCACATAATTGTGGACCTCACACATCTTTTAGTAGGCACTATTCAACTCCTGGGTGGTGTGTGATAGATGGTTAGGATCTTGTCTTTAGATCAGACATATAGTATTTTCTGCACATGCCAAGAAGGTTATTTTTTAAAATGGGGCCAACACTAGGCCGACAGGTTTTGACCCTCAAGGTGGAAATTTTATAAAGGTTAATTTATAATATTTTCAACCCTACTTAGAGATTATTTAAAATGATGACATAAAACTAGGCACCCAACATACCTATGTGAAAAGTGTTGATAAAAGGATATTTGCAATGACTTAAGTTGTGACTTGACCAACCGGTGACTGGGTTGAGTAGGTCAACCTAGAATTAGAATGCCCAAGGTTTGAAACATGAAAATAATGAAGGTGAGGATACAGACTTAAAACCCTAAACCCTACATATGGGCATACATGTGACATGTTACTACCAAGTAAAGAATGAGCTCAAAATCTCAAAAAAATTAGGAGCTCCATCAATGGCTCATGCTCGGGGATGCATACCCTTGGTGGGAATGGTGAGAAAAAAATCTTATGGTGAAGCAAAACAACATAGAGGAACTCAAAAAATACCAAGAGCTTTCCCAGACAAGGAAAGAAGATGCAATAGAAAACAAACATACCAAGCCTATGTACAACATTTACAAGACTATATAGTGTACATGGAAATATAACCTATTTCAGGAGAAATACAGTTTCAAGAACTAACCATGTATTGGCAGTTCCATAAATTCACCTGTTAGTGACTACAATAAATAGGAGTCTTCCCCATGTGTGTCTGCAATCAGGTAAGGGCCAAGCCATAAGTGGTCAAACTTCCCATGCTTTCCTTTGTCTTCCAATCTTGCATTGGACAATAAGACCATACACCCTACTTCAAACTTCCTTTGAATGGCCTTTTTATCATATGAGTGTTTAAATTGGAGTTGAAACTTCTCATTTCTTTTATGAGCTTCTCTTCTAGTTTCTTCAAGCTTGATTAACTCACCCATTCGATGTTGCATCTCATCACAGATGTCCTCATCATATTCCTGAACAAATTTATACATTTTCATAAAATTATTGTGTGGTATTCTGGCTTCAACTCCATACACCAAGTTAAAAGGGGACTTTCCAATGAATTTCTTTACTATGGTCTTGTCATCCCATAATGCCAGTAGCAATTTTGAGTCCCAAGCCTTCTTATTCTTCTCAAGCGCCCACTTGATAATCTTCATGAGGCTCTTATTGCTGGACTCAGCCCACCCATTCCCTTGGGGATGCTATGGGGATGAATAGGATACATTTATGCCATGATGGTTACAAAAATCAATAAATTCCTCAAACCTAAAACACATAGCATTATCAGAAAAAATTCTTTGAGGAACACCAAATATACTTAAAATATTGTTCATTAAAAAATAAATGACAACTTTGCTAATTTCCCTCCTAGTAGGAATGGATTCAACCCATTTCATAAAATAATTAGTGGAAACCAAAATCCAAGCATGTCCTCCACTATATTTCTCAGACATCTCCCCAATAAAATCAATACCCCATTGCAGGAAGGGGGCATGTGCTAACACTAGCCTAAGTGGTAAGCTTCCTAATAATTTTAACTTTCTAGTAAATATTTGATAGGCATCACATTTATTCACAAATCTGTGAGCATCCTTGAACACTATTGGCCACCAAAAACATGCTCTTGATATCTTATATGTAGTATTCTTGGACATGTAGTACCTTTGCAAGCTCCCTTATACATTTCAATTAGCAGGTATTTTTCTTGGTCACCCTCTACACATCTGAGAAGCATACCCTTGGGGCTTCTCCACTAGAGTTCACCATGAATGATAACATACTTAATTTCCTACAGTTTTAAAGTTCTCTTCTCATTGTTAAGCATGCCTTCAAGGAATTGCATTGTAGGTACTCTACAATCCTTTGGTACCATCCACAAGTTTTCATATCACATATGGGGGCAACATTCTCATGTTCAACTTGATTAATTTGATTTTCCTCCAAATTGGTCTCAACCACTAACCTGGATAGACCTTGGCCCCTCACCAATTTTGTGATTTGGAGGTCGATGTTAAACTCATGGATCCTATTAGTCCACCTGCACCTTCGGCCTATGGTCTCCTACTGGGTGAAAATTTCCTTAACTATTGTGCTTTGAACATAAGCTACAATAGTTTCCCCAATCAAGTAGGGTCTAAAATTCTTTACAGCCTTTACCAAGGCATAATCTTCCTTCTCTATGGCATCGTACTTGAGCTCAATAGCCTGAAAAGACTTGCTAAAGAAATAAATTGGATGCTTAAAGCCCTCATCATTCTTTTGTAACAACACCCCTACCACTGTGTGAAATGAAGCAAAGGTGAAAATTTGAAATGGTTTGGTATAATTAGGATATTTAAGGATAAACACCTCTTTGATTGCATCCTTTATGGCCTAGAAAGCCTTAGTAGGTTCTTATGTCCAAGATACCTTCTCTCCTTTTTTCAAAATTTTGGATATGGGTTGGATAATTTCAGCAAAATTGGTAACAAACCTTTTTTAAAAGTTAATTTGTCTAAAAAAGGATTGAATTCCTTTCACATTTCTAGGTTGTACAATTTTATCAATAGGTGCTACTTGTTCAGGATCAATTTTGACCCCATCTTTTGAAACAATATGCCCCAATAACTTACCTTCTTTAACTCCAAAAGTGCACTTCTTGGGATTTAAAGAAATCCCAAATTCTAAAGCTCTAATAATTTTTTTCTCTAAATGGGAACAATGATCTTCCTCCTTGTTGTGAGTAGTCAAATCATCTTGATATATAGCCAAGAAAAGATCAATAAAATCTACAAAGGACACATCCATGGCTCTTTGGAATGTTGCACTAACATTAATTAGGCCAAATGAAATCATTACATATACATAGGTTCCCCATGGTGTTGTAAAGGCAGTTTTATATTGTTCAAATTCTCTCACCATGACCTAATTATACCCTAATAATTCATCCATCATTGAGTTCAACTCGCACCCTGTGACCTTCTACAACATTGCTTCCATGTTAAGTAGAGGATAGTTGTCCTTTAGAGATGCCACATTGAGATTTCTGAAATCTACACATAGCCTGATATCACCATTTTTATTTCTGATAGGAACCAAGTTTGAAACCCATGATGAATGTCTAATGGGTTTGATGATACCAGTATCTCTCAACTTTGTAAGCTCCTCTTGGATCTTTGGCTGCAAGGTAGGATTAATGGGCCTCTATTTTTGCCTAAAAGGATTTGCATCAGGTTTCAAAGGAATTTCATGTTGAAACAAGTCCTCTCTATAAGCCTTTAGGTCATCATATGACCATACAAACATGTGTCTATACTTCCTCAACAGAGCAATTAGTATATTCCTAACATGGGTTTTCATCTTTTTACCTATATACACCTTTTTAGGAGCATTTTTTGTTCCCATATTTATCTCCTCTAGGTCTTATTTATGTGTAGATGCTTTCTTGGTATTTGATTTATCTGGATCATCCAAGACCCTTTCTAGTGCAGCTAATCCCTTTGGAATCTTTTTTTTTTCAATTGAATTATCTTGTTTCCAAATAATGTCTCTTTTCCATCAACTTCCACCACATATGAGCTAAAGTCAATCTCTTGACTTTCATACCGGTCAATGCAATGCAAGAAGTTCAAAATGTCATTGTCATCATCAAACATTTCCTAGTTGAAAATGTTGTTAGGTATTGCATGATGAGTTTGAACTTCTATTTGTGAGACACCATCAAAGGTGACATCATCCAACCTGATAGCAATATTAGGCAATA